>JAGXOD010001358.1:520000-725000 GCA_020368025.1 Brachyhypopomus occidentalis | reverse complement strand
TTCTGCTCGGAATACGTATGAAGATATAAATGCAAAGATATCGCACTATATGAGCGAGGATGGCAACTTATATTCCGTCTCCTGGATGCTGCGGTTGTTTACACTCCTCCGAGCAAAAGTGAGCGTACACGAGCCCGGGTTTAATACCCCACCATGTCGGGGGTCGTCGTTAAATGAGGATTATTGGTGTTGATGGGCCCTGAGTGGTCCCACTGCTCCCAGAACCAGTGGTCCACAACAGAAGCCCCAGAGACCTGCCACAATCACTATTCAGATTTCCTGCACAATACCGCACGGGCTATTCAATGCGTTCAGAATACACAGGAATACATGCTATTATTGGGAACCCAGTATGAATTTGGGCTCCCAGAATTCTAGCTACCGCACCGGTGCGAATACCTCGCTGCACTGATATCGGCATTCTTCGAGCTGCTGTAGATATCCGTGCGGGTGAAATATTAGGGTCATAAGCTTTTTCATAGTATTGATTGAAAAAAAAAAACCCATCCCTGAGAACTGAGAGGCACTGACATTGATGCAACAACGAGAGTTACCTCGTTTCTGTAGAGTTATCCGTCTTCTCGGTGACGCTTTAATGCTCCAAGTGCCACATGCTTTGTTAAACTCTCAATCAAACGCAGCGGGGGAGGGGGAGGTGTGTGGGGGGGGGGGGGGGGGTGAGAGGGCGTCTCTGTGCCACCCTCCGAACCCGACACGTCACCTTCACCTCGCCCCAGAGGAACGATCGCAGGCACGCGCGTGCGGGACGGAGCCCCAACGCTGCACCTCTGCTCTGCAGCGCCCATCCCAGGCCGGCTCCTCCCTGCTCTCAGCTGGCAGTCGCGGTGAAATACACGCCAAAGGGGAGAAATGACTCTGATTTTATTTTGACTTCCCTCCACACACACACACACACACACACACCCCCAGAAGGATCTGCCTCGCCGCCCCCACCGCCCTCCTGTCCCCCGCCTTCCTGGTGTCGCTTCAGCGCAGACACATAAAAGCTCTTATCACGTATTGTGTGCGCTTGGTCGAGCGTGGCCGGCCGATCTCAAGCCACTACTCTTGGAGACCAGGGGTGTGAGGAGGGGAGCCCCCGGGGGGGGGGGGCTGTCGCCTGCCTGACCGGGATGCCGGCTGTGCTGCACCAGCAGAATGTTTAACAGTCTCCTTCCTCTCTCTGTCCCTCCAGGGGTTTGTTCAAAAAGGCCCTCGTTTTCACCCAACAGGAGGGCAGGACCGACGCGTGGCTCGCGTGGCCGTGTAGCTTAGCCTTCGAGCCCCGTGTTCATAGGCTACTTCAGAGCAATAAGTCCGAGTCGTTTGCTTGTTTACAACAACTCGCCAAAAACAGATCCTGGATCAGCGCGTCCGGTGTCGTACGCTGTGCTCAGGCGAAAGCCTTCATCATTTTTGCATCACCAAAAGCGATCGTCTTGCCGTCTGCCCACGGACCGGACCCCGAGCCACTATACTGCTACCAACAGCAGCCCAAGCTCTTTATTGTTACACGCCGATGTGAGGCGGCTGTGTCTAGCCGCCGCGTGACGGCTGGAGTCTGGAGGTTTTTATACCCATTAGTTATTTTTTAAATAAATATGACAGTGCCTGTGGAGGATGCTGGGGGAACTGGGGGAAGCGAGTTCTGCTTGCACGCTGGGCTTAGTTGGACCCTGTGGATGCATCACGAGCAGACATCGCACAACAGGATGAACGATATTCAGTTTGCAGCCTCTAAAGCGTAATGATTTCCACCATGGCCAAGGCAAACAAACACAGCGTTCAAGAAGGGTTGAAGGGTTTTTAGAGGCAGACGCAGTAACACAGTGCATGTTTATAGGAGGACTTGTGGAGGGGTGTTGTTTGTGCATGTGTTAGCGTGTATATATTGTGCATTTCTTAGTGGTTTCAAATGTTAGGTTAAGAAATTGCTAAGGTTAACCTTCATGGGGATGAGGTTTTGAAGGCAGAGAGAAACGTGCTTTAATTAAGATTAAGATTGTTAGGGTTTATTTGGGTTAGGGCTAGAGTTTATTAGGGTTGGGTATTGTTCAGTTAAAGTAATACATGAGTGCACAAATAAAAAAAACACAAGGATATTAAAACAAATTGTGTTTAGTGCAGTTTATGCAGTGTGTGGTGGGTAGTGTGAGGTAGCTGTTGATCTAACACCTTATGAATAGTCTCTATGGAGATACACTGTTGTCATAATCACCCATTGTGATGGTTTTGCCGTTCCACTGCATCCACTGCCTGCAACCCCTTCAAGCACACCAGCTCCGCCCAGGGACGTGGACTCTCCCTGGCATGTATGAAGAAGCAAAACATTGAAAATATTCAAAAATGTGTGCGGCAATGGCGTGGGAGCACGACGCTCTCTATCTAGTGAATTATCGAAGCGACAATTGTAAAACAGCAGGGAGTCATCACAGCCGGGGAGCGAGCCCTTCCTGAGATTAAAGGGCCCCAAACACAGATAAGAGGGACGTGTTGTGAGGTGTCTGCAGAACCCACAAGCCCCAGTGTTTTCTCCTCAGATCTTATTCCCTTCCCTTGTCATTGGCTCTGCCTTTGTTGCCATGTAGACATGCAATGTGGTTCTACCCACAGAGGAGAGATGTGTCACCTGCAAGCACTTAACCCAACCTGAATGCATGGAGCTGCAGGCTTCACTCTCAACGTCTTCACCCTGTGGCAGCCTGCAGGGGTCCTTGCGTCCCTCTCGGGGCCCGGAGCGAAGCCAAAAACACGCGGTTCCAATGACACCACTCGCAGGGCTGCAGCGGCAATGGCCAGAACCTGAACCAGAACCTTCCCTGAGCGGGCTACCGCTTTTAAACGGGCTTTAAATGATACACTAATATATGTGTGTGTGTGTGTGTGTGCTTGCATGCGCCTTTGTACGTGCTTGCATGTGTGTGTGTTTGTGTGAATAGAGACGATCGTAGCTCTTGTTGTTGTGGAGTGAACTATGTTTTTTTTTTTATGATAATTGGATCTCAAGCAGCAGCATAGCTGGTGTTGTCTCTGTGTTCAAAAACGTAATTTCATCAGGATGAAGGGTTTCTATTTATCGCCCTCTTCAGCTGTTGTGTACCCGTCACATGCAGTTTTTCCATTTCCCTGTATGTTTATGCACCATGGGGATTTTACATATAGCCTTTCGGAGGCTGAAGCCACAAAAGAAGTGAATTCTGATGATTGCTTTATTTACGTGTCACTTCTGATGAATCCTTTTTTTGTATCTTTAACCAGTCTTGTTTTTTGTGTGTCTGCTGGCAAAGGCTCGTGTGCTGCCTGAGATGTCAGACATTATACCTGGAAAAAGAACCTACGGATTAATAGAGACTTGATGTGTCTCTCTGTTCTCCCATCTCTTCCCTGTTCTGCTGCCCTGTCCCTGTTTTACAGAGGATGAGCTGTAGCTATCTCCTGTGCACCATCCTGCTCTTCGTCGCCGTGTTACTGGCTATCACGGTGACCGGCACCATCCTCCTGATGAACCACTACCAAGCACCACCGGGACCAGACGGTCCGCCTCTCATCAGCACCAACCAGGACGAGGGCAACGCCCTGGTGACAGTGGAGCGAGGCGACGGCTCGCGCATCAACATCTTCATTGACCCCAATTGCCCCGACTACAACAGCAACTTCCTGCGTCTGGAGGGGGTGCAGACGTCGCTCCTGCACTCGCTCACCGATCACGACGCGGACCTGAAGGCGGTGAAGGGGCAGGACCGGGCGCTGCTGGTCAAGCTGGCGGAGGAGGTGGCCACCCTGTCAGCCCACACCAGCCAGCTGAAGATGGAGTACAGCGCACTCAGGCAGGGCCAGGGCACCATCGGCCAGGAGATCAACACGCTCCAGTCGGAACAGGGACACCTAATCCAGGTCAGAGTCGACCGCAGGCGCTCGCGTGCCCCTCTCGCGTGCCCCTCTCGCGTGCCCCTCTCGCGTGCCCCTCTTTCCTGTAGGCGAAAGGCTGCCGCGATGGCTGGAAATAGAGCAGAACCTGGAAGTGTCTTCCCACACCTCCCAGCCACCGTTACCTTCTCCATCAGCACAACCACGTGCATGTTTCACAGTCCCAGTCACGTTTACTCTCTCAGAAAAGTCCCCAAAGATAAAACACCAACAGAGAGCTCTCGGCTCATATCATTAACTGACACTCACCAACATGTCAGTAAATGATTTTAACGGAGTAACACGGATATGAGGTTCCTGTGCTCATTTCTGTGTCATCGTTTTGCAGTGCCTCATAACATGGCGTAGGTACAGTAGACCTTCGCGGGAGAACAATGTGAACTGAGGGAATACACCTCCGCATATTACGTAGCCTGAGATCCAGCTTTATGGATGCCGATAGATCAAACGTGTGCTGCCCTAAACCTTTGAAATCCCCAACAGCATTTACTCTTCAAATGTCCATGGAGCTTTGGTTTATGGGCGCTTGCACGGTCCAGTTTGTTTTGTCGCTCTGCGAATATGAGCAGGATATTTCCCTGATTACTTCAGCGTTGTCTCCCGGTAGATATTAATAGCCTTTGTGGTAAGTGTGCTCAGGGAACCAGCCGCTATTTTTTCCCTCAAGATGGAGTAAGTGTTTTTGAGAATTGTCAGACAGCTGAACTCCCTCTCAAGGGCACTGCTCTAATATGTGTGAGGCACACTTAATTATCGTTATGTAACACTGACAAGATGACAAACCAACCTGTGGCTCAATTAACTAAGCGACAAGCAAGAATCATTTGCTCAACACACTGTAAGTAGCACTTACAATTAAATAAAACTATATTTCAAATCCGAAGCGTACAGTGCAGCATCGTTATGCTGCCACACCGACGCTGGTCTACCACTGCCTGCCTGCACTTTCAGCCCACAATGCATTGCACATTAATCTCTGCGGTCCACCTCGTCAGGCTGTCCAAATCTGCTAGGGCGCCGACTAAAACAGGAAATGCACTCGACTTCTGTTTGCAGAGCCCTCCTGCGGTGACAGAAGGTGAACTAACCGCGTTAAACAAGGGCCTGCAGGACCAAACGAGCGTCTTTAGCAGAGCGGCAGCGCCGCGCGGTTCCATCCTGGTGAACCTGACTCACTTCACCGCTGCAAAAAGCCCCTCGCCTGCTGCATCAGAGACGCCAGAGCTGCGGTGGCTGGGCCCGGGACCAGAGCAGAACTCTGGATGATCTAGAACCTGCAAACCAATGACTTGCAGAGCCCAAATGTAACCTGTAGCGTTATTTCAGCCTTGAGTTTAGAGATTGGCAGCAGCCAGAGAGACAGATGGGACCAGCGCTGCCCAACATTGATATCAATGCTTTATGAATTCAGCCAGTGAACTAGGCCCTTGCTTTCATTAGATTTCCCCAGCCAGGCAATAAACACAAAGCTCTATCGGTCTGGATGTCCAGGAGGTTGTCTCCCAGAAGTCTTTGTGGTCTGCCTGGATATTGTTTGTCATATTCTCTTAGATAAGTTTTATGATATGGCATTGTTCCTTACGTGAAGGACCAAAAGACTAAGTTTTAAAAAAAGATTGTGTTTTTCTGCTTGATAAAAATGCCCAGTCAAAGATCACAGAGCCAGAGGCCAGTCACGGACATTTATTTAACTTTAGTGGCGGTTTATTATAGGACAAAAAGCTCTCATCTGTCACACAACAACAACCCTTTAATTGGATAGTACCTTTCATAAGCACAACTCAAAGAGCTTTACAGATGACTTATTAAAATTAGATTAAAATAAGATCAGCATGTCAGAGCCTCAAAACTGCTAAATGAGCCTTCATAGTTAAACGCAAAGAGCTTTTACCTAGAAAGGACCCGGCAGCGAGCCCCCAAATTGTTTTGAGATCGTCTCTAGACGTAGATTATAGCCATCAGGGTTCACAAACAGCAACATAAATGTGTTCAGCTTGACCAGAGACATTTTCTAAAAATAAATACAATTCATTGTTTATATAATTACTCATTATTGAGTAAGATTCAGACAAACAAAATACTCCCAACAATCCTAATTCCTAATCCTAAATTGGGTGTCCCCATCAAGACCTGCTAAACATTTACTGTTGATATGTTTTATTTTCCTCTTAAGCGTGACGGGCAGGGAGTGCAAACTAAAAATGAAGCGATCACGCCAAGTCTCAGGGAAAAAAGGAGGTTTTAATGAATAACGTGCGCCAACCAAAGACTCGTGACATGATCCGAATTAAGGATATAACAACCAGCAGCCAGCTGGCACAAAGACAAGACATATATAGACAGACAAATGACCGTCAGGTGAAGGGGATCATAGGCTCCGCCCCCCTGAGGGACGCACACGATGTAACCATAACAGGACAACTGCCGCTGTGGACGGCTGTGACCGTACCGTGACCGTACCGTGACATTAAGCCACACAGACCATAATATATTAGGTATGTTGCCCTGAAATTTTGTAAGAAGCTAAAAGTTTGTCAAATCTTAATGTTGATATTTTTCTGGAGGCCTAGGTGTTATAGTTGGCAGTGCAGGTCTGTAATGTGTTGCTATGGAAGACTTTAGTCTTGTGATACACATCCCTTATTCTGTACTTCGGTTAATGGCACAATTAAATATTTTATGTAACGAACTGTAAAATGAGAAGTAGCCTAATGTCAATGACAAACAAGTTCTTTTACACTCAGCATCATAGGTTTGAGTGGTGCATGTTAATTACCTCACAACCAATAAGATACTAAAAATGAAAAAAAGCTTGCAAAGATGACAAGTCTGTACAGCCATGCAGCAACCCTATTGGTGAGTAGTGATACTTATTTGCATATTGGGGCAGGGTGACTCTTCCAAACTTCATGTATATAGCTGTGTTCGAAATAGCCTACTACATACGGCATACTGCATACTGCACTCAGTATATACTGGATATTGCATACTGGTCCTCGAAGTAGTATGCAGTACAGTTTCCAGTATGCGACAAAATACGCCAGTAGTATGTAGCAGGCTATTTCGAACACAGCCTAGGTGTCCCTGTGATTAGCTTGCCTTATCAGAGCATTTTGTGACAGGCACATTGAGATGGTACGATGACATGTACAGACAAAGCCAGCCATGCTGTGATGAGAGATGTGTGAAGGAGCTCAGTATCCCTGCCACTGTGCTCCATGTTTGAGCTCAAGACTCTAGTCTGGTTTCTGTGAAAGAGGCATTTAATTCCCTTAGCTTGCAACTAATGAGTCCTAATTCCTTTAATAATTTTAAGTCTAGCAGAAGAAATTGAGTTAGTATAATACACTTGATTGAAGTTTACACAACAATGAATATTTGTATTGTTCATACTCGGCTAAGGGATTTCACTGTGAACAAATAATGTTCCTCAAACTATTTGAGTCGACTAATCCAGTTCTGCTGTGCTTAATGAAATCAAAATACATTCCACTTATTATGTATCATTGTCCTATCTTAATCCACGCAGGGCTCTTCCCCTCCACGGGGAGGGAAATTGCTGAAGCACAGATTCTGATGGTCCTCCGGGTGTCTTTTAAGCGAAAGGTTTCATTCGTGGATCCCTGGGTATCAGTCATGTGACTTAGCACGAGAGCTGCTTCATTAAAGAAGCTGTGATATTCTTCCCCATTATCCCCCCGGCACAGAAACGCCCCAGTGACCAAAGTACAGAGAGACCTTACTGTGACTAGACCCCCACCACACCCCCTTTAAAAACCGTAGCACAACTTCATGCCTTTTTTTCATGCACCTTGTACATAATTGGTGCAGGACTGCTGTGCAGACTGATTCTGATTGGAGGGCGTCTGTGCAGAGTGATTCTGATTGGAGGGCCTCTGTGCAGTATCTGAGTTATGTATCAGCAACAATGGGGAATGCATTACCATACACTTCTATTTGAGTTAGAGCCAACAAATGGATCTGCCTATTGTGCTATTTACATTGTGTCCCTTCTCTGACAAAATGCCATAATTCTAATCCACATATAAGAGATAAAGCCTTTTATTGTCATTAAACTAACTAATAATCCACATCTTGCATTGTAGGAATGCCTGGACTATATCAGTTTAACACGTCAACCCAAACATTAAAGACATACATTAAAGACAAAACAAATATTGTCAGATCATCATAAGGTTCATCTTTAGGACCACAGTAGTCTCAGATTTGGGACTTTCTCTGCAGTATAACTATATGCATTGTTAGGGGAAATGTGCTGATGTAAAACATAGGTTTTTTTTTCTGTGTGCTGAAGAAATGGGGCCAATGAAGTGAAGCGCAGAACCTCTGAAAAGCTGCTTAATGAATTAGCATGAGGAAGTAATGAGGTAGATTTACCCTATTGCTTTCCAGGGCATAAATGGGAGATTGTCTGCTCAGAAGAGAGAGCTTTTATGACTTCAACCCCAATGTAGCATAACGGCACAAGGATCCCTCAAGTGAGACTGAGTCTCCAACCTCCGTGCCACTCACATCACCCCATTAATCACCACCGCTTCCTTTTCTATTAGTCTTCTAACTTTAGATCAGTTCGGAGCGTCAGGAGGTTTTTGTTGCGGCTGGAGCTCCTCGGCCCCTCTAGGTCCTCCACCGGTGTCGGGTCTGCAGGAGAGCTGAGGTCACAGTCACACCTGCAGATCTGGTGAAGGTCTGCTGACCTTGTCTCAAGAGCTCAGCTCCTGCAAAGAGCGTAAGAGAGCTGAGCTCCGTCCTGCAGGAGTACATCACGTCCCCTGTAGTTCATTATCAGAGCGGCCTCATTAGGTTAAGTGCCGCTGGTTACTTCATGTCACTGCGTGTCCCTCTCTGGCCCGGTGATAAACCTTTGTCGCCGTGACGACTCGCTTTTTGCCCTTTACCTTGAAGAAGCAGCGGCAACAAAAGAGACTGTTGACTCATCTGTCAGAGCGGCGCTGGAATCAACACTCGACGTCGACTCCTCCTGTCTCCTGGCGGTGCCGCATCTGTCGTGTGACAGACGTTACTCACGCGCGGGGGAAAAAAAGAAAAAACTGTTTGTCTAAACTTTCTGTGCCCTCGATAATTATTTGTATGCATGGTCATGCAGGCAATCACTGCGTTTTTGATTCTGGGGGCCGCACAGCTGAAAGTGCTCTGTGGAAATAACAGTGCCTGCTAAATCAGCCTCAGGCACAACGACTGATCAACTCGAGGAATATGTTGACAGCACTGAGACTAATTTTAAAGATAGAGTGCAATCCACAGCACAGCATTAAACCGCCTTGACTATTTCCAATGTCATTGTCTCAGCTTATATAAATCAGTTATATATTTCATCTGCCTCAAACCTGGCAGGAATATTCAGAGGGTTTTTTATTATTATTTTTTCAGAAAGCTTTACAGAGACAAGCTTTAGTGGAACGGAGTAGGGTGAATAATTTAAACCTGAACATTGATAAGACACAGGAACTGGTGGCTGACTTCAAAAAATGGAAATTGGACCCTTAATGGTGGGCGAGAGGAGAGACTTTTAAGCTCCTAACTGTCAGTCACTTAAGTGGAAGGACCTCAATGCTGTCTCTGTGAGAAAAGACAGCTCAGCAAAGCTGTCTTTGTAAGACATCTTAGGAAATTTGGTATGACTACAGTATGCTACACTTTTTACAGAGCTGTGTTGGAAAGTATTTTGACCTTTTTCGATAAGTGTCTGGTACGGTAAAAACCAGTGAGAGTGTATATGAGAGAGAGCAGTTAGAGAAGGTTGTGCGTACTGCTTCTAAAATCATCGGTTGTGAACTCCAATCCGTCGCCTCTATATACATCAGTAGAATGAAAATGAAGGCATTAAAAATTCATACCAACAGTTCACACGCAGCACAGGACCTTTTTCAACTGTTCCCTTGTGGTAAAATCATCTGCCTGCTTCCTTCTCATAAGAGCGTCTTCTGTATAACATCTCACTAGCGCCCCAGCACGTACCCTTCCGCCATCCCAGCATGTACCCTTCCGCCATCACCCTCTTCAGCTCCTCCTCACTGTCTTAACAATGGTATCGGATATGAATGTGCTTTCACGTTTTATGAGTTTTAATAATGTGTTTTTGCGTATTATAGGAGCTTTTTTAGACACTGAACGTCAGGTTTGTGGATGTTTGTGTCTGTGTTTTAGTGGTACTGAAGCGAATTCCTCTCAGTCAAGCACCGACAAAGTACTGAAACGTGAAACTCGAAGCAGCAGAGAGAAACTTGACAGTGTTTTATGATGGTGTGCTTCAGTCGAGATATGTAGCGCAGTGAAGGAGCTCAAAGCCTCATTAGAATAGCTGAGCGTCAAACTTGCTTTTATATAGACCAAGGGCTTTTAGACCACTAAAACATAACTGAGCCAAGGATCCAAGCGGTTTGCACTGCAGGCGTCCGTAAGAGGCCCGATCTGCTTTCTGCTCTTGAGGGGGCCTGTCTGTTACACTATGATGGTTGCATGATGGAGTTTTAATGAGGAAGTCCTTCATATTCAAAAAACAAATGGTTATATCTTTGTTGAAAGGAACCATCGGCCTTATGGATTCACTTGTGTTCAAACGCTAGATGAGAAAGAAAAAACAAAACCCTCTAAAAGCTTCTGTGGTACACCCAAGCCACCAGTCCTCACAATTTCCTGCCCCAACCACTGGTTGGTTAGCGTGAAACACAGGGGTTCCTTTAAAAAAGTGGCTCGTAATAGAAAACAGAAATCTCTGAATCTCTTCATATGTTCTCAGCCGTTCATGCCGTAAGACTGAAACTTTGCATTGTTTGGCAAGCAGGACAATTTTGTATTCTATTTCCTCTGATGCCGTTGCGTTCATTAATCTTTCCTTCTCCGGCAGGCATCAGACGTTTTTCTCCTGAGTCATGTTCCAAACTCCGAAGCCTATTCTGTTAAGGAGATTATTGATGATATGAGAGGCTGCTGGAATAGCAGCTTTGAACATGCGTGTGATTAATGGATGCCCCTCCACCAGCGAAGCAAACTTATTTTAAATAACGTTCACGCCACAGAGCCAGCCATCAGCGTCCTGCTCCACGCAGCTGATAGTACATTTACAGAGCAGCCTGTGCTGCACAGATATCAAAGCGCGCTTTATCTGCCAACAGGGGCCAGGCCTGGGCTGAGACCTGAATTATAAGTGAATGGTGTTTACATCTAGCTCCGTTTTTTTGATGTTGTCCTAAAAGGCACAACCAGGAGGCACAGACAGCGGCACCAAGACGAGCCGTTATTTCTTAAAGCGGAGGACATGCGCAACCGCACGTTTTAATTGGATGAGTGTTATTTGAATATGTCCACGGGCGCAGTACCGAAAAGTGACCAGCCACTTCCAGATATTCCTAATTGGGCCTTTATGATGGTACTGTGCAGCAAAATGGCTTCCACGCCCCTCTCATTCTCTGGAGAGGAGGACACGCTCGGAGCAAGCCAGCAGGAAGAGCGGCCTTTAGACAGCAACGTCCAGACATTTCATTCTATGCAGTTCATTACAGTACGTTCCAGCAGATTCCTCAAAACAACATTCTTTACTTCAAAATAAAAGACTTTGGTTCACCTAATATGCACTGGGAGAATGGCGAAGACAGCAAAGGACTGCTATAGTGAAAGGCAGTGAGCCTTGGGCTCCAGATCAGGACTGCAGCAACTGCAGCATCAACAGGTAGAAGCACCTCTCCCGTCGTGTTTAGCATGTATTTTTCATGGGGTATTTTTTTTTTTCGTGGGCCGACCTACTCATGACTGACAGGTAAGCGCGGTTGCTGTGGCAACGCGCGGAGAGAGGGCGTGTAAGAGGAATCCGTGCTGAGAGCAGAGAGCGCTAATGTTCCTTCTGTCCACTCGGTAGGTGACCAGCGTGTCAGTCGCCATCATGCTCAACCTCACGAGTGGCCAAACACACTTATCCTGAAATGGTGGCACACGGCAGAACATCTGCGCATGTTTTAGTCCTCACACACACACACACTCACACACACACACACACACACAGTCCTTCAAAGAGCTACACACTTGTTCACACCACCCTGAGAGGCTTATTCATTTGGTGGTTTTTGTGCTTTGAGGGGGGAAACAGGAGAGCTTTCGTTAATTGAGGACCGCAGGGTTTTCACGTAGGCCCTGATGTTTAAAACACGAGGACCTCCTCCACATAGTCAAGCACTGCTGAAGCTCTGAACCACTGCTGCGGTCTGGAGGTGATAGGGCCTCCGCCACTCGGCCATGTAAAACAGACCACCACCTCACATAGATGCTCAATAAACATTCATTTCATTCAGAAATTCTTGAAATGGTCATAACCTAATAGTGGTTAGTTATCATAACCTAATAGTGGTTAGTTATCATAACCTAACAGTGGTTAGTTATCATAACCTAATAGTGGTTAGTTATCATAACCTAATAGTGGTTAGTTATCATAACCTAACAGTGGTTAGTTATGCAGCTGAATAAAGGGGCTCCCATCAGATCTCAGATCTCAATTCTCAAATGAACATTTCTGGGCATTTCTACTCTTTTAATTCAGTGTCCAGTAAGGCAGGTTAATGGTGGGAAGGGAATGACGAGGTGTTATGTAAGGCCTGCACTGTTTGCAATAGGCTGCTAGTGGGAACAGTTGATCTTGTGTACTGAAAAGAGATTATACTGGAAATATTTTATTGAGACTGAATATTTTTCTGAGTGGCTGACGATTCAGAATCCAGCAGCACCAAATATGACGCCTCATTACTCCAAACATTTATCTTTCAATGATTCTCTTCTCTCCTTTGTTCCTCTTCTATCACTTTCTCCCTCTATTCACACCCTCTCTCTCTCTATCTCTTTCACTCTGTTTCTCTCTATCTCTCTCTCTGTCTCTCTTTCTCTCTCTCTCTCTGTCTCGCCAGCTGTTGTCAGAGAGCCAGATTAACATGGTGAAGGTGGTGAACTCAGTGACCGATGCACTCAGCTCCATACAAAAGGAGACGGGCAGCACCAAGGCCCGTGTGAAGGCGGACCTCCAGAGGGCTCCGGTGCGCATCGCCCGGCCCAAAGGCTGCCCCAGTGGAGAGGGTAAGGAAGCCGCTCATTACACCTCCGTCTCCAGCCAGCCAGCTGGCCGTAATGAGCCCTGCTCGGGTTTTGCACTCTCTGCACTCTTCCCTCCTGCTGGTCTCTCTGTCTGTACTATTCCCTACTACTGCTGGTCTCTCTGTCTGCACTATTCCCTCCTGCTGGTCTCTCTGTCTGTGCCCTTCCCTACTACTGCTGGTCTCTCTGTCTGCACTCTTCCCTCCTGCTAGCCTGTTTCCACACAGTCACCTCCTGCTGGTCTCTTTCTCCTCAAGGTTCCCTCCTGCTGGTCTCTCTCTCTGCACAGTTCCATCCCGCTGGTCTCTCTCTCTCCACTGGAACGCACGCGGAGATGCCCCTGCCCAGGCAGCACTGTGACCTTGCACGTGTCAGGACGACTGTATTAAAAAGCGATGAAGTTGGCACGTGCCCATGTGTTTGTCCTGTCTTGCAGGCTCCCGGCCGCGGGACTGCAGTGACATATACGCCAGTGGCCAGCGTGAGGATGGGATCTACTCTGTGTTTCCCACACACTATCCTGCAGGATTCCAGGTGTACTGTGACATGACCAGCGACGGAGGCGGCTGGACGGTAAGCAGCAAACGGCCGTGGTCTGCCCTGGCTGGGGGGGAGGACGGGGGGGGGACAAGGGGACAGGGGGTGACTGCTCTCAGCCCTCCTGACACGAACAGACCTCGAGTGTAAATACTAAATCTACAACCAATGTCAGGTCAACTTTACATCTTTTGACAATGCAATGTGTATAAAAAGGGTTGAAATCACCTAATATAGATTTAAACGTCCTTAAATGGAAATAACCATCTTGCACTTCATAGTTCATTGTTTATTTTTAAATCCAGTGAGCTATATCACAGAGCCGAAGCAGCAAAAACAGAGTAATGAATCACTGCGTGAGTGTACGCGGCAGAACTACTCCACAAGAGTCTACATGGAGATTAGCTGCGGTACTCTGTGTAAATATAAACAAGACCTTGGTGTGAGAATATTCTGTGAGGAGGTTCAGGTGTTGTTTGCTCACGGCGAAGCAATATGATATGACGCTGTGTGTTTACGGGTTTGTTTTAAATGTTAAATGTAGCTGACCTCACTGAATATACTGCATATACAAACATTACTAATAGCCAGTCGTGTCGTGTGCTCCCACACGCTGCAAAAACATATGCAAAGCACCATATGCCCCGTAATCTCATAAATGAATACATGCAGTCACTCAAACAAAGCTTAGTGCATTATTAACAGACTCAAAGAGTGCCAACATCTAAACTAGTAATGAATGGTACAGCATTGTGACTCCGCGAGGCTCGAGTGCGTGAAGAATCCTCTGAAAAAACCTGAAGTAAAGCCCTTTGAAATCTCTGGGACTCATGCAAGAACCAGTGGAAGAACTGATACATTTTTACAGGTTTCATACAGACTATTTAAAAGAGCTTGCAGAATTCTCCAATTTTCCCATATTTAGATTTATATACTTTTATGTGAGCAAAAGTGGTCTAGACTCGGGGTATGAGTCATGTCCAATTTGCCTGCCACTCTGCCAGCAAAGAAAAGGCTTTGAATGGTGTCCATTTAATTAGTTTGAAGACACTTTAAGTTTGAATATAGAGATTTAATTTTGATGTTTAAACTTCATGAATATAAAAATGACTTAGATTAGACCTATCATATTTAATAGTGGTATTTGAATTTTTTACTCTGCTATTCAAATGAGTTTTATATGAAATTGAGGCAGTTCTTAAGAGTAATGTCCTTAATTCCTTCATTAAAATGATATATTTTCATTTACTCGTCTCTGAAAGCAGAACATTGATCTCTAAAATAATAAAATTGTTGATTTTAGTCTTAGATGACAATTTTATGAATGACACTTGTATATAAGAGGCACCTGTCCTCATATGGCATATTGAGTGCATGATATTTGCTAATTCATTGTTCTTTTCAATGCATGTGCATAGAGTTTGAGGTTTGGGACAGTGGCACAAATCCAATTTATGAGTAAATCTAAGATGAAAACAAATAGTCTTGCCAGTTGGCATATTTTTTCCAAGATTACTTTATCTGCTACCTTGTGATTTACTCGTGGTCCCCTGGGTCAAACTACAATAAAACACAAGACTTCTTGATTGCATTTTAGTAACTTGTTTTCAAGCTGCCCAGCTTTCAATGGTCAATTTAAGCACAATTATTTTCTTTATAGTATATTCACTCCTGGTTGAGTGACTTTAACAGTCAGGCCCTCTTCCGAGAACGACTGCATTGTTCGGGGGGGACTGGGCTCCAGTGCAGGGGCGGAGCTCCAGCTCAGGGGCGGAGCTCCAGCTCAGGGGCGGAGCAGTTGAGGGATGGCCAAGCCTCTTACATACATTGCTCTGGGTTACAGGCCCTGCCCGTATACAGCAGTGCCATTCTGTTATAGTTGTGTGCTAATTCATTCAGCTAATTCTGTATTCCTAAAACAAACAAAACTTTTTACAAAAATCAAACAAATAAATAACTCAAGCAGGTAGAGAATGGAATCCTCACTATAGGTTCAAAGCCTACTGAAAATCAGAGGGCATCAGTGTCTTAAAGTGTTTATGTGCTTCAGGCATGGATGGCAAATGTCAGTTGTTACCATAAAAGTGCCACTCTTCCCTGCAGATGCAGTCGAATCATTACTCGTGCGCAGTCTTAACTTGGCTGGTCGAATCATTACTCGTGCGCAGTTTTAACTGGGCTGGTCGAATCATTACGCGTGCGCAGTCTTAACTGGGCTGGTCGAATCATTACTCGTGCAAGCGCATAAATTGAGGCCAGTGAGCAATTTGCTGCAGTTTCTCGTATTTCTAACGTTGCTCTTGGGAAGAAGAGAAATGTTGAGTGGTCCAGATCTGTCAGACGAGTCGTGTACATCTGTTGCTCAAAGGAAGAAAATGTATCGACTAATTGATTGTATCTGTTTAATTATCCATTTCATTGGCTTGAGGAAATTTTAAAGATGACATATTATACCACTTTTTCACAAGTTAACACGGATCCCTGGGGTGTTGAATATAAAATATAAAATACCACAAGTAGGGAACAGTCTCTTCACCCAAGCTTATTCATAGCAGGGCAAACATACATATATGTTTGAGAATGAAAGTCAGTAAATAAGAATGAGTGACAAACCCTCAGCAAGAAGAAGCTACAAAACATGTCAGAGAATAAAGGCTAGAACAGGGCGGTCCTGATTGGCTCGTTATTAATGTCATTTTGTATGGTTTTGGCTAAGGCCATGATGGTCTTGCAGACAACCCAAAGCTGGTGAGAGTGTATGTAAGATAGCGTGTTTATATACTGGTTATCGAACACTAGATTACTCACATTTTTAAAAGTGCAAGTCATCTAGCCTTCCCCGTCACACAAGTAAAACTGTAGGTAACAGTTAGCGATGTTTTCTTGAAACAGCATTTATCAGTATGGTGTACCATAGTCTGCTAGTACCTCATTACTTGTATGTCAATATGTTACAGGATCCTGCAGCAAATAATGCCAATAGTGTTCTAGAAAATTCCATTGAATGTATTACCTCGCGTGTTAGCTAAACAGCCAAAGAAACGTGAGATCATTATTTTTAAACATGGGATAATTATTTTTTTTAAATACTTGCATTTCTTTCAGCTGTACTTTGTCCACTGACAGTATTGATCTCTCTTTTAGCTTAAGTTTCAGTGCCCACCCTGTGTTGTAGTGACCCAAGTTGGAGAAGCAGTCAGACACAAAGTGGTTAGCACACACACACACACACACACACACACACACAGGCTTGTTGTGACTGCAGCTGGGATGTTGTCCACTCAGCTCTTCTGTCCTCTGAGGCTGGGGACTGATAGTACTGTAGTAATTTGTACTGGTCTGTGCAGCCAACACCAGAGAAGCTCCCATTCTTAACTCTGGGCGGAGATATTCAGATGAGGGGCGGAGTAATTCTAATTAGCCGGCACCTGATGTACAATGGGAATGAAATCCGCATGACTTGATGAATCCCATGTTTTCTGACCTTGGCAAACCACAGGAAACTGACTGGGATGACTTAGTTCACAGTCTCTGGGTTGGAAAGCTCTCCAGATTTGGCCAAGTACTGAAAAAGCATTTTTCATATTTCCCATTTAAATGTAAAATAAAACTTTGCGTATAATACTGTAATATTGCATTTGTTCTGTTTTACACTAATGGTTTTCTACTCTGCTAAATCTAAATCACAACAATGTTGGAATTTGATTCTAAGATGCAGATTGATCAGTTTAATCAAGAAATCTTATGAAACTCATTTGTCTTCATGCATTTTGAGTTGTGGTTGCGGAAACCAGACTGTTGTGGAGGGAGCGAGAGGCTAGTGCTTGAATGATAAGAGGTGTATTCATGCCAGGAGCAGACAGACACCTCCAGAGACAGACAGACACATCCAGAGACAGACAGACACATTCAGAGTCAGGCAGACTGAAGGAAGGGTAAGGTAAAGCAGGGTGTCAGTACAACGGACCAAAGGCGTCAACTCCGTGTCCATCGTAAAAGACTTTACACTTGGGGTAAGGAATGCACTGAAAAACGAGATGTGGAGTTCATGGGGCTCCACCATCACCCTCCATGTTCAGTGCTCAACCTGCTGTACCTCATTCAATGGTCTATCTGCTCTACCAGAAGCGTGCTCAACCTGCTCTATCTGCCGCTATTCCACTACTGTACTAATTATGGGACTATCTCTGAAAGCAGACATGTTGTTTTAGATAGTATTTCTTTGAATGGCAAATACAGGACCACATTTAGCTTTCTGATGTACTTTTTAGATGCTAATTCACAATTCTCTTAAATTCTCATTTCTGAAAATGGACCGCTTTTCTGCTCATTAACGAGAGTTTGGTGAACTTATGAATTTTCACTGAACCTCACATGACACTCAAACAAAGGTTTATAAGATGTAATGAGGGATTTTAGACAAAGAGGCAACCCATCCTGCAAACGTTAAGAAGTGCAGAAGAGTAACTTAAGGAGGAGGTTCAGAGAGGAACCAATCAGCAGCAGTCGTGAAAAACCACAAGTGCAAAGCATGAAAGAGTGTTGAACCTGCAAGCGGTTCGTGTTGCCTTTGCCCACGTGTCCTGTTTGCGATGATGAACTTGCTGAAGAGGGCGACTACGCTGACAGACCACTTTAGGCTTCATTCACATCAGCGAAATAACCAACACGGTGTTGTTTTCTTTCACTTTAGTTGATGTCCTCAGAAATAACAGCCCATGCTTAGAACCGTCCTCCACAAGCATTATGTCAGCTTGTCTTTGTTAGCGTACGCTTGCCTTATTTCAGCGGAGGTTTATATTTGGTACAGTTTATATTCTGTGGTATCTGCTCAGTTAGACTTTAGAGGACTCTTATTAAGGAGTGTGGTTCAGAAGAGCCTTTCACAGCCCACTGTCTTTTCGGTTTCTAGCTCTTTTGGACGATTGGCTGAGGTCTTTTTTTTTTAAGCAAAGAAAGTGCTGTGCAGTTTCTACATTTTGGCGGTGCAGACAATCTGCCCAGATTCCCAGAACGGCCTTGTCGCGCTAGGAGCAATTCAGAGCTGTCAAAACAAACAACATTTTTTTTCTCCCCCAATATTTCCTTCATTTTCCCTCTCTGTCACATCTGTAAAGGGGACGAATTGTGCTCTGCCCCTCCAGTCAAAGCTGCTTTGCGAGACAGGGGCATTAGCTTAGTGCGTTTTCTTTTCCCGCCGAGCACGTCGCCGGCTATGGGGGTCTGAGGAGGAAGAATGGAGCTGTTATGGGGAATTAATAGTTCCAGGGCCTCTATTCATCACTTCTGGCCTCCAGCAGATTTTTTCTGACGAGGACACGGGGCTTGGGCTGTACCAGAGGGCAGCGGGGCGGGCTGAGACGACTCGGAGGAGGAGGAGGAGGAGGAGGAAGGGGAGAGGACTGGAGAAGAGAGGAGGGCGAGAGAGGAGAGTGTGAGGGAGGGGAGAAGGCAGGAGGTGTAGTGTGGAGGGGTGGGATGAGGCTGGAGAAGGAGAGAGAGAGGGAGGGAGGGAGAGAGAGAGAGGGAGGGAGAGAGAGAGGGAGGGAGGGTTTCTTTTTTTCTGATATACATGCTCTCCAGCTCTTAGCCCATTTATCAGCTGCATACAAATGAACTGCTTCATACTCTTTTTCTCAGGAGCACTTAAGTTCTCTTGCATTATTTGATTCATTTAAAATTTCTTCCCTCTCCATTTTCCTGTCTGACACATGAAGAGGAAAAAGGAACATGGGGGGAGTGATGGTCAGGGAGACACACACACACACACACACACACACACACACACACACACACACACACACACACACACACAGACACACACAACCTACCAGATAAAGACAGACAGAGATTGGAGCTAATGGGAAGGAATGTATGAAAAAGCTCTAAACTCTGAAACAGGACATGTCAGCAACAAAACGCAGTTAATCGGAACAGATCTTTTATTTGTGCAGTAATCAGATGTGACAACATCTGGAGTGCAGACGTGGCTGTCAGACATCTCTCTCTCTCTTCCACTTCAGTCTGTACACAGGTGCATCATTATAAAACGTCCCTGGGTACAGTCGGTGGTGTCCCCCCCCCCCCGTACTACCAAGTGCTAGAGAGCCATGGTGAGAGACATATGCACATTGTAATGTAGCAGTGGTTCGTCCATTAGTACTGGCTTCATCTTAAGGCCCTTCGTCTTATTCTCTGTGCTGACTGACAAAGAGCACAACAAAATGTGGAGTCAGTATGTCTGGATGCTGTGAAAGGAGATGAGACATTGGTAGAGTACGCGCCACGGCAACACATCTCGCCCCTGCCCCCCTCCCCCGGGGTTGCAGGCATTCGTCTAGGAGAGCTGGAGAGGGCTTCTGTCGGGCTCTATTAGCCCCGGCAATGGGACGGATGCTATGACGTCTGGGAGGATTCACGCTTCACGCGGAGGGCTCGGTGGTGCGGTGCGGCTTTGACAGCGCTGGGAACAGCATGAGCTCCGGGAGGATCTTTCCCACCCTGACGTGAAACGTTTTGCATGGGGCCGTCGCCGCCACCGAGCGCGGCGAGTAGCACAGCCGTCCCCCGTCGCACCGTGGGACGCCGCTGCTGATGTTTGGAGCATCAGAGGGTCACACGATGTTCCTCTGGTGTTTGCTCAGCACTCCTGATCGCTTTAAATTTGAGTGCAATGGCTTGTTTGTTTTTTTCATGTCGTCGCCTAAGGGTTTCTTTCTTTTCCTTCGTTTTTATTCCCAGCAACTTAGTCAGGAAGGTCTTAATAAGACCATATGTTTCCAGCTACAGCGGATATGAAGTGTGAACTCGAAGAGGCAGAGATGCTGCTAGCAGGTACAAGCTTTGCAGCAGAATTCGTCCTCAGGTTCTGGAGATGTTCTAGCTTCCCATGAACTGCTTCTCTGGGAGACAGGCTGCCAGAGACCACAACCCAAGCCCATGTGAAAATCTGTCAGTCAGCTTTGGGCCTAGTGTGATCCGAGCAAGCCTTCATGGTACCTGCCTCCGTTTAAAGGCCATGCCATGGACATCCCCGTCCCTCGTGTCCCATGTCTGGACATCGTCCTCCCTCGTGTCCTCAGCGGGGCCTGCTGTATTTTCTTGCACTCAAAGACACTGGGACGCCTTTCGGCAGACGGGGGAAGGAACGGGCTTTGATCGAGGGGCTTAAAGGGTCATGAGAGTTGAAAGCAACATTAATCCCAAAGTGAGGGGAAAGTCCTGCTGTATCTTTCCCTTTTATTATTCCATCCATGATGGTTTGAATTTTGCAGGACCACTAAAGGTCTGAAGCTTTTAACGATTCTCAGAACTGCTCTGTTTTTACTCCCAGGGCTCATAGCTTAAGCCTGGTTTAGTACATTGGACCTTGCGTCCATAAACTGACAGACTTGTCATTGATCTCGCACAGCGCAACGATTTTCCACAATTACACACAGAATATAACCATGTAGCTTTTGCAATAACAGGACACAAAAGAATAATATTCAGCCTGAACACATTCCACTGGTGAACATATGCTTTTTTATTATTATTATTAAAATATTAGCATTTTTTATTTGATGCATAGAAAAAATGAATGCTTGATTTGTATTGGATGGATTGGTGACTGACAGTAAAGTAGCCCCACTGAAATGTTTACCTTCGCTACAGAGCGAGCTGCACAAGCGTGTGATAGGAGGTGTGATTGCAGGTGTTGTGTTTGGGTGCTTGCAGGGCGATCTCTGCCCTCGAGCTGGCTTTCATTTCAAACACGCAGACGCTTCGTGTTGTTAGCGAATCAAAGTCCGCGAACGTTTCGCAACGCGCTTTGCGTCCCGGGAAGCATAAGTTCTGCTCTTTCATACGCTCAGGAACGCGCAGCACCTTGAGGACATTAGTGCTGTCCAACTCCATTATGCATCACGGACTCTGCTCTCCTAAAGTCTCCTATTTTACAGCACCATTAATCCCATAACGCAATAGAGATTGAACTATTTGAATGAATCCAAGAGAGAACAAAAATAGCGTACTGAGTTGTAAACGTCTCCTGACGCCGTTCCTGAACCGTTAAGCTTTCGTCTCCCAGGTGTTTGCGCGTGGAGACGTGCCAGTGTTCCCCCACCACTTCCTGTTCACGATACCACAGAAATTTGCACACATAAGGACTGGTGCGATGATTTTAATATGAAACCACGTCCTTTGCGCTTAAGCGCGTCCCATATGAGACGACGTGAGACTTCAACGCAGCGAAAACAGGTGGTGCCGACATCGGGACATATGTGTTCAAGCAGTCTGCTCAGGAGATGTGATGAGACACGATTAACCGTTCATAATAATTATAGTGTGTGAAACAGGGAAAATGAAGGTAGGCCTTATGGAGCTCTTAGCTGGAGTCATATTGCTGAAGCTTTGTTAGCTTTGTTAGCTTTGGCCTAACGCTGCTGTTGTGAGAGTGGGCAGATAAGACTTAATGTTTATATAGGGGACAGAATCATGTTGTTGTTGCACAATGACCTATGTGAGAAAGCATGTCTTTGCGCTAGTCTGATATTTTTGTGTTTTTTAAACAAGAGCTTTTCTTAAAAACAGACATTATCAGATTTTTTCCAGACATTAACCATACAACAAGAACTCTCCTAAACAGGGCTGTTTGTCATACTAACTCACCCTGAGCGTCGTTTGAAGGTTTAATGGCTTGAAGATGTTCAACAACAAAACGGCTCTATGTATAGAGCTTTAACGATTACTGTAGCTGCAGTGCTGGGGCCCGTGTTAACCTTCAGACTTAGAGGGTAAGCAGGAAGTCCTAAACCTCACTCTGACTGGGCTGTACTGATGAAGATCGCAGGGAGGCCACGCCCCACCTCCAGAAAATCCCGCCCACCCTCTCCTGAGCGCTCGGCCTGGCCGCTTTCGCTGACGAACGTGGCTGTGGAGGGTTACGTGTCCCGTGGAAAGACACGGCTGGATTCTGCAGTGCCGCCCGACCCAGATGCTATCTGGTATAGTCCTAAACAGTGCGAACAGCTTTTATTGATTTGCTGGTGGAGGGAGTGCGAATGTCCAGTGCCACAATTCAATTTGAAGCACATTAGCGCGTGCTATTTGGAGCACATTAGTGCGTGCTAAATTGTTGATGGTCTGCAGATGGCCCTAGTGAATCGGTCTGGATCCTTTCCTCTCTCACACATTTAATTGCATGCTCTGCATATTACGTGATTAATGAGTGTTTACAAAATTTTGCTGAGGGTGCCCTTAGCTCCGGAGTCACGTGTTCGCCCTGAACTTAGTCGCATTTATGTTGCTCAGAAGCTCGATAAATATCATTTATAATTGCACGGCGATGGACGGCAGATTGAAGATGATTCATGATCGTAATAATACCTGCTCATTTTTTCAGACACTTCTGTCTGTAGTTTTACTGTAATGGTCAGAAGGTCACGAGAGACGGCAGATTACAGCATTATGTGTGAGCTTCTTAATGAGAGAGCGCTGGGATGAAGAGGAGTTTGTGCAGACTAGATAAACACATTTCACAAGGTAAAAGGAGAGGAAGTCGCACGAGTTTGTGTGAGATGGAATTCTCTAGCCAGGGTTTCAAGTGTTCGTGTCAGAGGCCAGTTTCACCTCAAAGTGTGCTATCTGCAGGAGTCCGCTCCGGATTAAGGGCCTGGGTTGATTAGGTGTGAAATCAGCTCGGCGGCCTGAGAAAGCTTCGTCCTTTGAAGTGTCTCACTGCTGTCGGGATGGAACCGCTTGGCAGGGGTAGAAGGGTTCTCAGGATAAAAGACAATAGGGGCAAGTATGCTGGATATGTCAGAAGTTAGAAAGACAAACTTGGTGGCATAGCATACGCGCTTTATGTTTGACACCATTCATGTTTGGTGCGCAACATGTTCTGAAGGTGCCCTTAATTAGTGTGGCTATGTAAGAGGCGGTGGACTTATTTAAGGTGTTACTGTAATACTGGGATGACACACGTAATTTGCAGAGCTAAGAGAAGCAACTTATCACAGGTGAATGAGCGTTCTGTGAGTCTTTCTGCTGTCTTAACATCTTAACAATATAACTCCTTATAGCAAGGACCCCAACAGCCTTTGACAGGCTCGCAGAGAGAAGCAGTCTTCTGCACGGCCTTCCAAACATGCAACACAGTCTGCTATTCATCTGCTATTTACGTTTAGCACATCTTCACTCCGCTGGATCACTGAAGTTGTTACATATTGTGCTGTTTCTTGGTTGAAAAGGGCATTTGTTGACTAATAATTATATGACATGTATAAAGGGACACAGTAATGGGGCTTCTGAAGGCCACTGATATGATCTGTAAGAGAGATTGAAAGCGTTTGGAAGGATCAGACAATGTTTTCCCAGATGCTTCCTCTGAAATCCTCTTCTCTTCGTGAGAGGAAGGAGAAAGACGAGTGTGTTTACTCATGTGCATTAGTCTCTCTCTCTCTCTCTCTCTCTCTACCTCTCTCTCTCTCCCTTTTCTTTCTTTCCCGTTTAACTCTCTCTGCCTGTATCCTTTCTGTGATGTCCCTGCAAATTGCTGAGGGTCAGAGAACCTACACAGGAGGGTCTCCAAGACACTGGATCCCATCTGTCTCCAAAGTTAAAAGCTCTGCTTTCGTGGCCGAAAGGCGTCATTGATGGAGGTGAGCAATTCTGGCATGCGCAGGGAACTGGGGAGCGGCAGTAAATTGGGAGAAAAACAAGGACTTTACAGCAATGCCTTCAGTTGCATGCTGCCCCCTCCCCTCTGTGTTCATGGGTAGGACTTGCCCAATTTTTGGGAGCGTGAAACCTCGCCTCCCTCCCTGTGGCAACACCCCTTCCTTTAATGGAGCGGACTGATCATCAGACTCACCCAGTGTGGTCTGTGGCCAGCTCGGAGGTGGCTCGGAGCGCTCCGCAAGACAAAAGCGGTTTACCTCTGGATCAGACAGGACACAGCTGCATGGCTCGGAGCGAGCTTCGTCTGCTCCATCACCTACGCCTCCACCGCTCTCTCTCACAGGGCCCGGTTCTGACCGGGCTTGCTTCCGACCGCCCGGCATCGCCACGGAGACATGGGGGTGGAGGGGGAGGGGCGGGAGGTTGACTGACACGCCTCCGGGAGCGACGCCGTGACCCACCCTGCCCACAGACACTCTCTGGCACCTGTCAGGATGACAAGGGGAGGTCGTGTTTGCTGGCTGGAGACATCCGTTCCTCTCGCAGGCCAGCAGATTGCTGTCCTCAGACCGCCGTGCCCCCCCCCCTGTCCCCAGGGGAAGATGCGGGAGAAAGCACGATTTCATTTCTCTTATTTTTGCAGTAGGACCTGTATATATATTTTTTCTCCTCTGCCGCATCGCTGTACGAAACCGAGCCCGCCGCTACCTGGTACCTCCTCTGGCACCAAGACGATCCCAGATCAGCCCCCGCCATACACGCGTGACCCACAAACACACGTGACCCACAAACACACGCACATTTACATGAGGAATGAGGTCATAGACACGCAGCCGTGCTGCTCACAGTAGGCCATCGTTACGTATGGGTTTTTGTTTTCCCCATTCCTAAAAGGTTTAACGTAAGTCTCTTAGGTCATTTACACAATTACTGTTAAATGTGTTTGCAGATATTACGAATGCAGTGGTACGATTTTTTTTTTTTCATGTTTTTGGTTAACTGGACTTTATGAAACACTGATTACAGGTGGACATTAATTACTCACTTTAATGTAATTGAATGTGGGCTACGTTAAGAGATAAAGAGGTAAGCAGGTCTGTAGTCGTCCGTGGACACAAGTCTCCACTCTGAGGAGACCTGATTACAGACTTCACACATGATGGAAGAAAAGTGGACAGACTGCTTGAAATGTCATGCAACCATATACAGACCCCACACTACAATCAAATAACAACATGTCACATTGCAGACCCGGGACATCGTTTGACAGTCAGTTTTGTTTAAGTTTGTTTAAGTTTTTTTTCCAGTTAGTATTCAATTGTTATTTCTTTCCAAACAATACTCGCACCTCATTTACATGCATTCAACATCAGTTTAACAGGCTGATAAACTGTTTTCAGAAGACATTCATCATGTTAATAAAGGCTTTTCATAGGCTGAACAAGATGCTATCAGAACCAGCCTCAAATATTTTCTGTACGCTAAATCATATGGCTTTATACAAAGACTGAAGCAAAACAATGACAAACATTACACAGAGAGATATTAGCCTGGGAAATTAGAGAGCTCGTTTTCAACACAGCAGAAGATGAATTCGGATGGTTTATCATTTTCCATTTAGTTATGCGCAGTGTAAATCATGGTGCTGTCGCACTCTTTAGGTCCTAATGGAATTAACCCTTTGAAGAATGATCGCACCATGTGTGAACAGAATGCCAGATAACCTGCAGCTCTACGTCGCAATACAACAGTCCTATCTAGATGAGCGCCTAGAAGCGTCTGTGGCTCTGCAGTAGTGCGTGGAATGTGTGTCCTGATGAAAGTGTTTCACGTGGCTTCCGGCTTCAGTGTACAAGACTTCGCAGCAGAGAGCAAGAAATATTTTGGACATCATTCTCACTTTTCTCATTATTTTTCATGGTCTCTCACATAGCCTAGAATAAAGCGTTGGTGCCAATAGATGGCAAGTTCGTCGTTTAGAGGGATTATTCATTCCCAGCCCCTTTTCCCTCTGGTTAACCCTGCGCTGCCTGCCTGTCCAGCACAGTGCTATAAAGGACACCTAATTAAAAGATAACCGAGCAAGTCTTAAAGTTCGCTGCCTGCTCCGAGTTGACGGCCAGGGCCACACGGGCTGCCACAGGAAGATTGTCGGAGTTGCTGGACTGGCTGCATGTGCACTTGCTATGCAGGACACGAGCATCGAAAACGGGTCCCGCAACAGGTCCCGCAACGGTAATAACAGCGCGCAGCACGTGGAACAAGAGGGTGGTGATGTAGACGGAGAGGGTGGTGATGCAGACGGAGAGGGTGGTGATGCAGACGGAGAGGGTGGTGCTGCAGACCAGACAGAGAGGGTGGTGATGTAGACGGAGAGGGTGGTGATATAGATGGAGAGGGTGATGATGTAGACAGGGTGGTGATGTAGACGGAGAGGGTGGTGATGTAGACGGAGAGGGTGGTGATGCAGACGGAGAGGGTGGTGATGCAGACGGAGAGGGTGGTGCTGCAGACCAGACAGAGAGGGTGGTGATGTAGACGGAGAGGGTGGTGATATAGATGGAGAGGGTGATGATGTAGACAGGGTGGTGATGTAGACGGAGAGGGTGGTGATGTAGACGGAGAGGGTGGTGATGTAGACGGAGAGGTTGGTGATGTAGACAGAGAGAGTGGCGATGTAGACGGAGAGGGTGGTGATACAGACAGGGTGGTGCCGCAGACGGAGAGGGTGTTGCTGCAGTTGGAGAGTGTTTTGCAGAGCAGCGTAATCTGGGGCTGAGGCTCCCTGCACCAAAGGACCAGTGTCCACTATTGTGTGCTCCGCAGTGCACATTCATTATAGGATGAGCAAATTACACTGGCGACACAGTGTGTAAAAATGGGCCAGACCGGAAACAGATGCACCATAGACACAGAGGGAGATGGAAGGAGCTGAATCACACACTCTCCCTCCCCTGAGCTAATGGCATTATAACACATTCCTCATTTCCTGTACAGCCAACATTGGGAACTACATAGTCAGCAGTTCCACTGTGGAGTTATTGCCACTGACCCATAGCCGTTCCGATCAATCTCATCCAGGTTCTAATCTCTCTGCCTCAGGAGTGCCCAGAGATATGCCAGTCTAAAATGTAGAAAAAAAAAACAAAACTTATTTTATTTACCATCTAAATGCTTTTTAAATGAAGGCCAATCCGTGATGCTCTGGTGGGAATATTTATATCCGTGCTTATGAAATATTTATTGAAACATGAAAATTTCCCTGTGTTTTAATTATCTATTTCATACTCTAGGTACAATAAAGATTTAGAGTGCATACTGCTGAAAGGTGACTCGGTGAGCAGTTACAGAGATTATGGTGAATAATTAAAATCTCTTTGGTTGCTTTGCGGATTGGAGGGAGAAAAGGAGAGGGGATTTATTCAACACTGAGCCTCAGCCATTAATTTTGAATGCGACCCAAAGCACCTGCGTGGAGCGCCGACATGTTTTATTGAGAGAATTCCTGTGTTTTCCAAGCTCCCGCACCCTGAAAGGTCCTGCCTGTAGGATCCGGGTTCTGTACTGCACCTCGTGGCGAATCAGCTTGCCTTCGGTTGCCCACAGCTAAACGACCCTAATGAGCTCCCGCCGAGAAGAGACGCTTTGCACGCTCTGGAGCTCGGGGTTGACGCGAATGCCAGGTGACGCGCGAGCGCTGGATCTCTGACACGGCACATGCACAGAGACAATGTCATTATTCCTAATTCAGGCCTGGGGATGTTTCTCCATCAGTGTGGATTCATTGCCAGTCTCATCTGAGGCGCGTGGGAAGCATCCCCTGAGGGGTTCCTGTGTGTCTGTGTGTGTGTGTGTGTGTCTTCTCTTCTTGGTGAGCACTACTCAAGCGCAAGAGGAGGGTGCTGTTCTTCGTCTCATTTACACTGAAGGCCAGACTTCGCCTCCACTGGCGTGTTCGTCAGCCATTGATCTGCTGCCTGTTTGATTAATCTCCTATAACGGGATCAGCAGTCAATTAGTGTCTGAATTTCACTCTGAATTCCGTCCATGCCTCAACATCCCACCACTCTCTAGAGTCCGGAACTTTCCGCGTGCTCCCATAAATTACAGCACGCCAAGTATTCGCTGCTGCTAGACTTCCATGTTGTTCCACAGATCCTGTCACGGCGGGGTGACTAAAATATCAGTTAACCTAGAGATCTCTTCATGGAATCAATAAAAATCTAATGCCTATGAATTCTAGGGAATTTATGTCTAACCCGATTTCAAACATTACCTGTGAAAAAAGTTTAGTACTCTCTAAATAGCCTCTAAAATACCACTTTAGAGATCTGTCCTTTACCTTCAACCAGACTGTAAACACAGGCAGTCAAAAATACCTTTAGCTAGTCATCAGTTTTTCTTCTTGTCTAAAGCGTCAAGGTCAAGAACAGTCCGCCGTCATCCAAAATATCCAATAACAGCACAAAGTATTAAACCATCATGGCGATGCATCATACACGATAAAGGTCTAGAAAGTATAAATTAGGGACCATACACAGAGTTCTAGAACCCCACACTGTTCTAGAACCCCACACTGTTCTAGAAGGTCACACTGTTCTAGAACCCCACACTGTTCTAGAAGGCCACACTTCTACAACCCCACACTGTTCTAGAAGGTCACACTGTTCTAGAACCCCACACTGTTCTAGAAGCCAGCACTCCTCAGAGAGCTAATGCACTAAAATGCACAGAAAAGCAGGAGGCACACCTGAAAGAGAGGAGCATGCGAAGATCACCAGCACAGGGCTGTATCGGTTTTCTGAGCAGTCAGCGGTTTCGAAAGAGGAATGGGAGAGAGAGCTGATGGAGGAGAAGGACAGATGGTACTTTTGGTCTCCTGTCTCCACCACGGCCACGTGTGAAATGGTTAGTATAAAGGGGAGCCGGATTCTAGCTGCACAGACAGCGTTGAGCTTCAGTCGGGCGGAATGTTGCTTAAGGAAACGTCGGCTACCTCACTGTATAATATCAATCAGGGTCAATATCTCAGTGTTTTGGGGATGTTAAAATGTCCCATAAATGGAGAGCAGAGTATTGTATTTCTGTGGCTGCCTTGGCTGTTAGGATATTCTTATTACTACCATAATCTCTTTTATCGCTCCGGTGATCATTATCATATATATTGGAACATGCATGTGTGCATGCAGCCTTCTGGGGGAGCTCTAGTGATGGGTGCTGCCCCTCCACACACGCCAGGAGCAATTTTACTGACTGTTGTCTTCTTGACTCACATCTCCCAGGTGATCCAGCGCAGAGAGGACGGGTCGGTAAACTTCTACCGGGACTGGGTGGCTTATCGCGAGGGCTTTGGCAAGATCACAGGGGAACACTGGTTGGGTGAGTTTATCCTTCCAGCCAGCAAATGGCACGCTCACGTTTTGCATAAAAGAGCAACGATGACTTTGGCCCAGCAGTGGGTATCAGACACCCTGGTGTGGAAAGCTGGAAACACTTAACAGACAGTCCGCCATGACAGTTTGGTGTCAAGGGCTGTCACGGTGATTTATTTTTTTTGGTGCTTAAATCAGCCCCGTACATCCATATTAATCATACTTTTCTGTGTTCGCGGTGTTTTGCATTACAAAAGCCGGGTTTGGCGAGAACGAGCAAACAAGATTAGCTCCTATTCCAAAAGAAATTAATCAGTGAGCGGGTTGCAGTCTCAAAAAAACGATTGCTGTACTCGCAACTGACAGCTGATAATAAGTATAATATACTGAAGACTGATTAACTGCAATTAGTGTTGGACTGCAATAAAGCCAAACAAAAGAGTGCTGATTTGACATCTACCCCGACAGGGCACTCACCGGGATTCCACTGCTGGTGATTGGTCCAGATTCATACCAGCCAATCACTGGCTGTGAGCCTCAGCTACAGAATGAAAGCTACATTTCATGTCAAGTTGATCTTCGTGACTCCAGCCTGCTGTGTTTACTGTATAAGTTCACAAAAGTACTTTTCATTTTCACTTATTACATAATAATTTCATACAGCCACACTGATTCCATGTCACGTGCAGGAATGACATAGCTTTCGTCATCCCGATAGGTCACAGTTCATGCCTAACCTGCGTCCCATCGTCCTGCCGTTCTGTCACAGAGGGTCTGGTTTTCTTTTACGCTGCTTTGCCGTGCTGTGATTGGTTCATAGGCAGTCACAGCCCGTCCTGAAAGTCAGGTGGTTAAAGAAATGCTTAACTCAAAACTGCCTAGCTGGCTGATGGGGACATAAGACCACTGGGACCATGACGTGGGTTTTTGCTCTCCCTAACAACGCACTGTTGCCACTCATTCATCATTAGCTGCAGTAGCTAGTGGTGTTTCGTCTGAGGCACTCGTATACACCGTGTCGCACACACACGGCGGTGGGAGGCACAGGGAGCCGGTATAGATCGTCCCAAGGGGAGAAGTAGCAGAAATAGTCACAGCATCCCCTGACAAGTCCACGAATGGAATCTCTAATCTATCCAGGAGCTATAGTGGAACAGTAGGGTGTGTGTGTGTGTTGTGTGTGTGTGTTACTGTTTTTTTCACATATACCAGTATGTGTAGAAAAAGGCATATCACTGTGTTTTTTCATCTTTGACAGATGACTGGAAGGAGAAAAAGTATGGTTATTGCACGTGTGTGTGTGTGTGTGTGTGTGTGTGTGTGTGTGTGTTTGCAGGAGATTCACGTGTGTGTGATAGACTGTTACTCTCTGATGCCTCCAACATAAGCAAGATAAATGGCATTTTATTTTATTTACTGCAAGGTTGTCTCTGCTTCATCAACAACAGAAGATGGAAAAAGTCTCTCACAGTGACAAGCTTGATGCACAATGGCTCTTAGCTGCCTCGGCCTGACACCACTATTTCAGGGACAGGGCTACTGTCTTATTCAATGCTGTGCGGCAGACTATATATCATGTGAGGGCCAGTGTCTGTCTATCTGTCTGTGTGTGTGTGTGTGTGTGTGAGTGTGTGAGTGAAACTAAGACACTGATAACCCAGAGTGATGGGCCTGTCACTGACACATAGACTGACAGGCACTGAGAGCTGATGTCCTTCTTTCCTGCTGGGAATGACATTTCCCACGGCCTGCTCACTCTGGCTATGTGCTGTGCGGAAGGCAGGACCTGTAGCCCTGTTGGCAAAGAAAGGCAGTGGTCTGCCAGGGGCCTGCCTTTGCATCAGTGTCCAGGAAAAGGCACTCTTCCCTGGGGTGAAGAGACCGATGGCCCTGCATGGTGGGGGGGGCAGAGGAGGTGGATCTCCAAAATGCCATCGCTGATGATGAAGATGAGCTCGAACCTCCGGTGCTCTCTAATCAATAAGAGACACGAGGGATCTGGCCACAATTAACCTTTGGGGCCAGCGAGATGAGCTGGAGAAGAAAAAAACACAGATCAACAATACACAGCTGTCTGCACAAGGTTGGAGAGAGAGAACGGTGAAGCCACAGTCCCTCAGCAGCACCTCACAGGGAAGGAGGAACCGAGACGGAGAGAGCGTGAAAACCAGGGCAAGTAGCCGCGGCGACCGTTGCCGAGGGGGCCTGACGATTTGCAGCACAGCACAAACTCTGCGACTGCTTGTGTTGAATATTCAAACAGGCCGATCGGTTTAGTGGCGCATTAGCAATCATCAGGAAATACACAAATGTACAGAAATGTAATCCGCATATTGTGGAGAGGCATGAATATTAATGGGGGACAGTGTATTTTTGTGTCATCAAAGGGGAAGGCTGGAATTACCATTCCATAATTTTCTTTTGTAGTGCATTAGCATATCCTTTCAAAATCATCCTTCAAGAACACTATAAATAAATTTAGCCTTTTATCAGTAATTTTGAAATAATTCACTGGAAATGGTTATAATAAGGCATTTCCACTCTCCAAGAGCCCTTCCAGATATTTACACAGGGGGCTCATACAAAGCACAAGTGCTTCTCAAAAGCTCATCCTCTCTCTCTCTCTCCACACACACACACACAATGTCATGAGTCTAGCAGGAGTGAGGACAATTTTAAAAGTCTCTTTTTGGCTTTTACGAGTTTCTCTGTGGTATTGTCCCCTGTTTTATGATGACCAGCCCAAAATGTAGCTGCCCTTCAACCTCATCCCCCTGATCCTCACCGAGCAGAGGAGCAAAGTGTCCTGAGCACTGTTAACCTGATGCCGGACGCACACAGAGTCCTCACGCAGCACTCCTGAAATCCAACTCTGTCTCAGCAGAACCCCACGACCTCAATCCGTAATCGCGCCACTTCAGACGAGCCCTCTCTCCTCCCAACGTCCCACAGTGGCAAGGTCAGAGGTCAGCACCAGGGAACGGACGGAACACACAGTCACCTCCTCTGGTGTTACTCGCTTTAGATGCGTATGGGGGGTGATCAGGACTCAGCATAACGTTCCAACAAGGGCCCTTGCGGCAATGGGCGAAGGGGAGGAGTAACGATGGGGGGGAGGGGTGGGGGGGGGAGCCTCAAGGAGGAGACGCACCAATGAGCTGTGTATAGGGGAGGCATCGACGGCGGCTCGCTAATGACATCGGCAGCGTTGGCGGGCTCAGCTGGAGCTGAGGGGTGACGACCCAGCGCTCATTAGCCGCCCTGCTGAATTTCCAATAGCGTCTCATCAGTGACCCAGAGCACATGGGCCCAGCAACCCTAGACTGCGAAGCTGAGCAGTGGGTTCCATTACACATGCTGAAATGGCCCCATCAGCCCATAACACCCCCCCCCCCTCCCTTTTATTTATTCTTTCCAAGTAGACAGGATGTAAGGAGCCCCCCCCAAAAAAAAAATGAGAGGATTCACGGAACACAGCTTCACTGGAAAGATTCAAGGAACAGACTGTCTGCAGCCCACTAATTACAGATCGCAGTTATAATAAAGATTTATGACCGTAGTAATATAAAAAAAGACTTTATCAACTTTATAATATCTTTATAATTTATTTATAAAGATCATCCATTTGTCTCAATTATTTCTGAACTAGTCCTCTTTCACCCTTGAAGCACGGGTCGTTTTTTTCCCATTAAAAAGATCTCCTACATGATCACCCCAAATTCTTTCTTCAGTGACCTATTATGCATCTTAAACAATTTTGTGAAATTGTGGGCAGTTTGGTTTGGGGGGATTCAGGAGCAGTGATGAACTTAAGTACTGTGATGAATTTAAGTACTTAACTCCTTAAGTAAAATATTAACAGCCTGCAGTGACATCACAGTTCAGTCTGCAATTCTAAGCAACACAAGTAGCCATTTTCTTTCTAAGTTTGAGTGAGAATTTCTAAGACTACTTAGAAATATCTGATACCGCCGCTAATGTGGGGATGAATACTAACATCATCCTCGACATCTCAAACACCTTGTTCTCCATTTCATGCCTTGATGAACTCTCAAGCATTCCATGTCTTTCTCATTCCTTGCATTTCAAAGTGGCAGGTAATGGATATGTGGAGTGGGGCTGGATTAGGTTATGTGAGGTAAATGAGATGTGGAGTGGGAGTGGAGTAGGGAGTGGAGTGGGGCTGGATTTGGCTGTGTGAGGTAAAGGAGATGTGGAGTGGGGCTGGATTTGGCTGTGTGAGGTAAAGGAGATGTGGAGTGGGGCTGGATTTGGCTGTGTGAGGTAAAGGAGATGTGGAGTGGGGCTGGATTTGGCTGTGTGAGGTAAAGGAGATGTGGAGTGGGGCTGGATTAGGCAGTGTGAGGTAAAGGAGATGTGGAGTGGGGCTGGATTTGGCTGTGTGAGGTAAAGGAGATGTGGAGTGGGGCTGGATTTGGCTGTGTGAGGTAAAGGAGATGTGGAGTGGGGCTGGATTAGGCTGTGTGAGGTAAAGTAGATGTGGAGTGGGGCTGGATTTGGCTGTGTGAGGTAAAGGAGATGTGGAGTGGGGCTGGATTAGGCTGTGTGAGGTAAAGTAGATGTGGAGTGGGGCTGGATTTGGCTGTGTGAGGTAAAGGAGATGTGGAGTGGGGCTGGATTAGGCTGTGTGAGGTAAAGTAGATGTGGAGTGGGGCTGGATTAGGCTGTGTGAGGTAAAGTAGATGTGGAGTGGGGCTGGATTTGGCTGTGTGAGGTAAAGGAGATGTGGAGTGGGGCTGGATTAGGCTGTGTGAGGTAAAGTAGATGTGGAGTGGGGCTGGATTAGGCTGTAAAGAAGTGTCAGGCACAAAAAGCATGTAGCATGGTGTGATGTAAAGAATCCTGAGAGGACCAGTTAACAGGCATGGAGGCAATGGAGGAATTAATTCATGGTGGAGAATGAATCCTGTGGAGTGTGGTAGTAGGTGTTATAGTGATTTTACTATGTTTCCCACATCACTACTACGGGTGCTCCTGATCCTGCCAGCAATACTCTCTTTATCTGGGGTCTTGGGAAATCAGGATGTAACATGTTATGTGTTTCTTAATTTTGTAGTAATACATCTGTAATACATCTCTCCAGCCCACTCAGTACTGCTGATGCCAGTAATTTTGGGATTCTCTGTCAGTCTCTCTATCTCTCTCTCTCACTCCCTTCTCTTTCTCCTCTTTTTCTCTTCCTTTCTTTCCTTCTCTAATACGCCCACCCTTCGTTTTTACGTCTTGATGCTTCAGACCTGCTGGTTTCCACGACCTGAAACCTGGCTCCCTTACAGTGCGTCTGTGATCCCCCCCCCCCCCCCCCCCGTGTCTGTCCCCAGCGCTTTGAGAAGTGGGATGAAAAGTTTCCGTTTCCTCTGGCGTGCACAGCTGCTGCCTGCTGACTCATGAGGCTAGAGAACACTTCACAGACGATCCCATCGGACACCCAACAGCCACGCTCCACCCTTGGTGCAACGCCCAGATCTGCCCCTTACCATGAGTCATGTCCAATCAAACTTACCTGAATTCTAACTCGTCCCACCTGATCCTCAACTTCCCCTTGTAATTCCCATCCCCTGCTCTCTCCCTCTTGTTCTCAACAAAATGTTGTCGTTCTTGTGATGCAAACCAAGCAGTTCTGTGGTCTGCCTACTGTCCTGGTTATCATACTGTGCTCCTGCTTGATACTACGATCCCTCCAGGGCTCTGCCTCCCTGTTACAGCACTACACCGGAGAGACTACAGCAAGGACCATGCTCTCATTGCTACTACCTTTACTGCTAGCTTTACTGCTAGCTTTAATACTAGCTTTACTACTAGATTTACTGCTAGCTTTACTGCTAGCTTTAATACTAGCTTTAATACTAGCTTTACTACTAGCTTTACTGCTAGCTTTACTACTAGCTTTACTACTAGCTTTACTGCTAGCTTTGTAGCTAGTAGCCTGCATTGCGAAAAATATCTTGACTCTGGCCTCAAACTTCAAACCTGCATTTCTGAACCTGCGCACAGTCCTTTATGCCCCTCACAGTTGCGCCACGACCAGTGTTTGTGAGATTAGTGTTCTCCAGATCACTGCAAAAACATCCTGATCCCCTGCTCAATGTATTATGCCTCTCATGCTCTGCACTTTACTTCCGATAAGCAGTGCATTCATTTTGTATTTTCCTTATTGACTAGTGAAGCAGGTGCTTGGGGAACAGCCCTGTGAGATAAACCAAGACCCAGCATTGCATTCAGAGACTTGTTCAAATCAGTGTTCGACCATTCTGCGCGAGGCAGAGATCGCGGTACCCTGTTATGTGAAACGCGGCGAGGAAGATGAGTCGCTGCTGCCTATGCCCCGGAGTTTCTCACCATTGCAGCAGGAAGCGGATGGAGTGAATCTGCCCTGTATTCCGAAGGGGCCTCACGGAGGAACTAGAATTAGAACTCACTTGCAACCCTGTCTGAGTTCATCCACATGGCCACTGCTGTAGACAACCTCAGCTGTACCCATAAGCCACCACGGTGTAGCCATGCTTCTCCACACTATACCATGATCTCATGCAAATCCCCAAAGTGTCTCGTGCACAGAAGATTCAGTACACATGGCAAGCCTGTTTGAGACCCTACCATATTCACAAAACTGGATTTACGCAGTGTCTATAATCACATAGGCATAAATGAGGATTCATCACTGCTCAAGGACAGTACGAGCACCTGGTCATGCCATTCGGTCTTGCTAATAGTCCTTCACCATCTCAAACCTTTATGGATGAAGAATGTTTGGATATGATGTATAAGTTCCTTGCATGTTTATATTGACGACATCTTGAGGTTTTGCATGGTCGCTGTTCGAACATTTTGAACACGTCGCAGCTGTTCTGACACTCCCGTGACAACACGACGTATACACAAAGACAGAGAAGTGCCAATTTCACAAGAATTCAGTTACTTTTCACACCTGGTAGTACTTCCGTGGACCCTGACAGATTCTGCTGGAGTAAACGTACCCCTACCGTGATGAAATAACGACACCACTTTTTGGGATTGGCTCAAGTTCATAGGAGATTCATCTGAGGTTTTGGGTTAATAGCTGCTCAATGAACAGACCTCAAGAGGGTTAAGAGGAAACTTCAGTGGACGACTGAAGCCAACCGTGCATTCAGACATTTAAAGTTAGCGTTCACCTGAGTGTCCCTCCTCAGGCTATATCATTCCCAGTCTAATGGTGAGTCTGACAGGGTCAACCAGGAGGTAGAAAGATGCCTCTGTCAGTATTACCTTACGCAGACTGGCATAAATGCCTCCTGTGGGCAGGACCACCCTCTTAACCACCCCTCGACTACTTTTGAATGTATGTATGGTTACCAGTTTGGCTTTCTTCACTTGGGATGTTACCCCCACAGACATACCTGCCCTTGATCACTGCTTCCAGCACAGCACTCAGATGTGGGAGATGGCTAAGGTCCAGCCAGGAAGGGCAGCACATGCCCAGCAGGAGTTTGCTAACCGTCAGTGTGGTACGCTGGTATACCACCTTGGTCAGAGGGTCTGGGTGTCTTCTCAAGAAACATGTGGCTTAAGTTACACAGTAAAAAACCACTCAGGCCTTGCGGTCATTCAGAGGAGGCGATTCAACCCTGTGTCAGATAAACTGCAGATCCTCTCAGGCTCTCTTGTGAAACCTGTGAAAAATCTCACGAATCCTGGACACTCCGCCCTTGGCACCATGCCCAAATCTGCCCCTCAGTGTGAAACACTTCATCACGCCTGCGCCTGAAGAAATTCACCTGAGTTCTAACGTGCGCTACCTAATGCTCCTCTCGTAATTCTCTCCTAATGCTTCTTTCTTTCGTCTCTCCACTGCTCTCTCGATCTTGCTCTACGCACGGCACTGCCATCGTGACGCATTCCAACTGGTTCTTTTGTCTGCTGGTTCTCCTGGTTATCACACTGTGCTTTCCTTCCATGCTACTTCTTGTGCCTGACACTCCAGTATCTTCTGGACTCTGCCTCCCTGTTACAACACCTGAGTGGAAAGATTGCGAGAGGGACCATGCTCTCACTACTTCTAGCCTAAAACGCCCAGGCTTTACTATTAGCTCCCGACGTTCTAGAAGCCTGCTCTGTGAAAAAATAAAGACCTCTTGCTACTGGATCCCCCGTTTCGCAAGTGTTTCCTATCATTACAGCCAGCTTCGAAATGAAATGCAGCACCACTGGTGCCTGCCTCCGTCTCGCCGCTGTCGCCCTGGTGACAGCCTTCTCCGCCCTTTCTTTATTCTCTCCTTACATAAGCACCAAACTCCAAACTGCTTAGGAAGGGAGAGGGGCTGGGCCATCGCCGTGGCGATTTGCTGATCTTGGAATGTGACAGCTTGGAACACAGTGGTGTGCTTGAGACTCTGTTTCACCACAGTATCAGATATGCTGCAAGAGCTGTCAGTGATGTCTTATGCCAGAGCTTGCTCTCTCTCTCTCTCTCTCGCTCTCTCACTTTCTCTCTCTCTCTTTCTGGGTCTCACTCTACTCCTATGATTTTTTGTTCCCCGTTGAAGTGCAGGACTTGGTCTCTTTCTCTCTCGTTCTTTCTCTCTTTCTCTCTCCTCGTTCTTTCTCTCTCTCTCCTCTCTCTCTCTCTCTCTTTCTGGGTCTCACTCTGCTCCAACAGTTTTTTTGTTTCCTGTTGAAGTGCAAGTCTTGGTCTTGCTCAGTGATTACCTCACTCTTCCCAGTTACTCTTCCAAAATCCAATTGAGTTCTCCTGAGGGTGTGTGACAGAGATTTTGCTGACAAGCATATTCGCTTCCCACAGCATGTCTTCTCCTTTGCGTTCCTTCCTTCCTCTGCGTATCTCTCCCTCGCTCCCTCTCTCCTACTCTCTGTCCCCCATCCGACACCCCCTGTGTGTGTGTGTGGTGTGTGCAAGTGTGTTTGTGAAGCTCTGTGTTATGACACTTCACCATTGTTTACTTTCAGAAAATGCATCAGCCAACTACAGAATGACCTCTTAAATATTTCATAGCATGTGAGTTTGAAAGGACTGTTGGAGATCCATCCTCACTCTCTATTTTACAGAGGTATAGCTGTGATGTTTCTCCCAGACTGTGCTAATATAGAATGGATATTTCAGGAATCTACAGTACTGTTCATGCTGTTGTTCGAATCACAGTAGGGAAGCAGCAGTGCTGTTGAATCTCTCCAGTGGAGAAGAGACAGACATTTTTGGATGAAACCTTGCAACCAGTCAGTCATATTTTATTTACTTTTGCCCTGTTTAGTTAGTAAACAAATCCCAGATCTCTTTCTAATCCAGACATCCTCCTTTTTATTTGTGTAGCATCACTGTCATAATGCTAAATGACACCACACAAATGTAGAATGGACCCGACATTGTACCATAGATACCTGTTGCACATTGGACTAGCAGTCTTATCTACCTCTCAGGAAATGTTTTTTCGTCCACATTGCCAGTTTCCGTCACGCAGAAGGGGTGGGGGGGGCTGTTGTCTCTCTTTCCCAGTGAGAGAGTGGAGTTAAGAAAAAAGAGAAAAAGAGAGTGTAGTACAGCACTAGTGCCTCTTAATCGTATCAGTCAGTGTGGGTTTGTAAATGGAGCTTTATCTATATTTAGCATTACATTTTGCCATTGGATAAATTGCAGGAAGACACATGGGAAAGGATGGATGGATAGATAGATGGGTGGATGGATAAATGGATTTAAGATATGTAATTTGATGTATGAATTCTCTTCTGTTTTCTTCAGTATTGGAGGCTGCGTAGTATCAGTAGACAGGAACTGGCATTTTGGCAGACAGAGATATGCACATAACACCAACCTAATCCACAGGTGGAGCCAAAATATCGCATGTAGTCGTCACGTGTGATTTATCTTCCGGAATAAACCATCACCTTGTTCAGCATCCACAGAGCGTTTCATTAACCCTCAGTCAGGCTGCTTATCTTTAAACCACTAGAGAACACAAAAGAAGGGAAAGAGTGAATCTACACTCATCTTTTTCATTTTTATTTCCGTTAATCTGACTCTGGTTTACACAGAGGCTGTGCTTGACACACGACATCAGAATCTGAAGTGGGTCAGAATTGCTCGAATCATGATCTCTAAGGAAGAGATCCACGGAGCACTGATGTGAGACTAGGCAGAATTACATTGCACGAACAAAATTATGATAAAAAACATTAATCATAATAAGGAGGACATAATAATCTTATAATAATGTCACCTTCATACTTGTAAAGTAATTTGTAAATAATAATGACTTGTCTAATATCTGATGTAAATCTGATTGCTCCCATTTAATGAATTCTCTATTAGTCCGCTAGTCCTTTGTGTCGTAAGAGATTTACAGTAGTGTAAGACACAATACACATAAAATACTGATGTAGCAGCAGCTGAGAACCCCTTAAGAATCACAAGAATCACGAGAATCAAAAGAATCACAAGAATCATAAGATTCATACGAATATTCAGATGACAGAGATGTACTGTGGATGAAGCAACAGTGGTCAGATCTAAAGAGACTACAGCAGCCAAAGTAGCGTCTGCTCTCATGGAGGCAAATATAGCCAGCTGCCATGTCAGCATGGGCGAAGGCCGTCAGAGAAGTCAGCGATCTGCGCTCGACACATCCGTGGGCGTCCTCCATCCTCCGTCCTCCGTCCTCAGACACCTGCGGCTCCGGATGGAGCCAGCGAGACAGAGACCCGAGACAGTGGAAACACGCACATCTACGTCAAACCTGGCAGAGTCGCCCAGTTGGACGTGTGTTGGTTTTGCAGGAGAGACTGAAACTTGAGCTGGAGGTCATTGTGTGTTGGATGTGCCGTCCTCCTCTGGTGGTTGAGGCTGGTGGGGATGGAGCAGAGGCAGGATGCTTTTGCGTAGTTCAATAACAATATCAAATGAAAACAGGAAAACAAATGGAAGGAATCAGGAAAAGACAAATGCTGGGAATATGAACATGACTAGAAATCAACAAAAGAAAGCAAACAATACTGACTGAGGAACTAAAGATGTCCCACAGAAACAAGCGCTCCAAACCAACGACAACAGGAAGGGGAGGAACAATGACACACACAGTGAGCAAACCAGGTGTAAAAAAATACACGGGGTAATTAAGCAGAAGGAAGAAGCACACGGGAACAATAAAGGTTGGGAATCAATTAACAAGAAACGAACCCAAACAGAAACAAAGGCCATACAGGAAGAGAGCACAGTGATGCCAGAGAGAGAAAACATGACAATCGGAACTGAAGTTGTCTTCAACGGTGTGAACTGAGGACAAATGAGCAATTAGCAGGCTCTTTTAATACGTGACGGGAACACTGATACCTCAAATTGCACAAGAGTGTAAAAACTCTGATCTATTCACTGGATTTCTATCTGCACTTACAGTATCTCTGATCCCAAAGTTTTGAGCTTCAAAGGATAATCCGCATCCTTTAACTGAGCAGTGTGATCTCACAATTGCAAATTTGTAACCATAGACACAAGCGCATTCTGAATTAGAGTGTTGTCCATACAAGTTCCAAGCCTGAATTCCATGTAGGTCACTAGCTGCTGAGTCCAGTGCAACAAGTGATTTAATAGAATCTTAATAGAATAGAAATAGAAATATTCCCATTTCTAAATGTGTAAAACGATGTGTGCTGCATGAGTGTACTCTGCTGTAGATATCACACTCCAAGCCTTTTCTCCTTCCTTACATCACACATATGGTTTACACTAACCGCTAACTCGGAAAAGTGACGTGCAAATTAAGTAAACGATTACATGCAGTGTTTACTTTGTGATTAATTAACCTGTCATTCCTACGGAGCAAAATGAAATTACATGTCGCGAGAGAGCATTCCAGCCGCCAGAGCGTGGAAACCGCGGTGTTGTTACGCAGCCCGATGCGGTGTGTGTTGCGGTGAGATACGAGCACCGTTCTGCGACTGGTCGTGCTCCATTTCATGACTCAAAGCCTTAATAGGAGCAATTTTTCAGAGGCCATTATTTTCTTGGTCTCCACAACCTTCCTGACGCACCGCATGCTTCTTTGTCCCACGGCGGCTGTTTATTTAGCGGAACCTAAAGGCAGTAATGAATAGTTATGTGTGTTTTGCGAAGCGTTTCGGACAGAAAAAAACAGGTAGCTGGAAAGAGGAGATTGGATCAGTCCTCTGAGAGCTACAGCTGATGTGTCTGATAAGGCTAACCCTATAAGGCTAAGTGTAACACTATCACTAGAAGCGTTTGGGCCAATTTCTCAGTGTGACCTGATGTGGTTAATGCGCCTTTAAGGTGGAGGATGAGCTAAAATAGTCGCAATGGGACATAATGTATATTACATTTCCATCTCAGCGTGGACATGTATACCTGCTTCTAAATGGAGGATTGATGTTTAAATGGAGAATATTTATAACTGAAACTGTTTATTTGCGTTTTGCATGATTTCTGGAACCACCTCCACCTGGAATTGACTAAAGTGAAGGAGTTAGCCAGCACTGTCGGGTGGAGCAGTTGGATTTTTGGACAGATCATTCTATTTAGAATATTTCTGTCTTATGCCAATGTTGGTACTTTGTCCAATGTCTGCGTGTGCTCAAATCGAAGCCATCTGTAGCAGGAGACGAGGGCCGCACATCTTGTCAGAACACAGGCCTGGATCTAGCCAGCTTTGTCCAGCTGAGTCCAGCACTCTGCAGTTTGTTCTATGACAAAACCAGCACACAAACAAGCTGGCAGCTCCGACATCTACAAACGCCGTGTGGATCACACCTGCTGTGTGGCTTGAGTGTGTGTGCATCCTCCATTTTCATTTTAATTTGTGTCCAGGTTCTTTGTTGTGTTGTCGCATGGATGGATTTATTCTCAGTCCTGCTGGTGGCGGCTGGGACTTCTGTCTTTGTCTGGCTCCCTCCAAAGACTTCAGCCAGTGACATCACAGTAAATGACATCACAGCAAGTGACATCACAGTAAATGACATCACAGTAAATGACATCAGAGCGAGTGACATCAGGAGTCATCTTTGCAGCCTGGAAAAAAAAAAACTTACCAAAAAAAGAGAATAACAAGACCCAGTATCAGACTTAATTAAATCTCTCTCAGATGATTTGCATATAATTAATATCAAAGAAAAAAAAAATAGAAATGCCAACATAGTTCAGACCAAGGACTGCTGAGCGTTTTCAACTCAGATGGGGCTCGGAAAATGAAAGGAATCATTATTGGTCCAGTGGCGTGCTGGAGGCAGCTGTGCTGTGCGGTGATGTGAGCAGTGGAGCGTTGGGGAGAGGATGAGGAGTTAGGAGGAGACGTGGGAGTGGAAATAAGGGGAGTGGGCCTATTATGGAGGAGAGATTCATCCAGCAAAGTTACTGTCACTGAGGTGCCAGGTGTTCAAAGGCCCCCATACGAAGACTGAGAGTTGCCAGGCACAGAGCAGGCACATCTGGATTGTGTGTGTGTGTGTGTGTGTGTGTATGTGCATGCACGTGTGTGTGTGTGTGTGTGTGCGTGTGCCTGCACTAAGCCCACAACTACTCCATCTTTTCCCCACCTCTCACCTCTCTTTGCTGTTATCTGACACAGCGAGGGGACAGGGATTAAACATTAATGGTAAAGCCTTGTTGTGTAGGGAGAGAAGAGGAGGAGTCCTGACCCTGGCAGGATGGCCCAGAGCCACCGAGGGTCACCCCCACAACCCCCAACCCCACAACCCCATAACCCCCCAACCCCACAACCCCCCAACCCCACAACCCCACAACCCCACAACCCCCCAACCCCATAACCCCCAAGACCACAACCCCCAACCCGACAACCCCCCAACCCCATAACCCACCAACCCCATAACCCCCATAACCCACCAACCCCATAACCCCCCCCCCAACCCCACAACCCCCCAACCCCACAACCCCATAACCCCCCAACCCCACAACCCCACCAACCCCCACAACCCACCAACCCCCACAACCCCCCGCCAGCTCCTCACACACCACACTTTACATGCCTCTTATTCAAAGGGGACATTTTCCATTTTCATTTCATTAACTACCAGATGTATTGTCGACTTTGGGAGTAGAATTGTATACAGAGTGCTGTATGAAGTCCTGATAGTCCCAGAGTCTTTTACACTTAATTAAACTCTTCAATCTGTATGTGCAAAACTAATCAGTTTGTCAGGCACTTTCATTCATTTATGAACTTTATTTGTGGCTGAGAACTTAATGAAAAGCCTGTGTAAATCATAATTCATGCGATAATCATTGTGGGTAATTGCAATCTCTCATTCTGCTGATGACTGTTGTGAAGCTAAAATTCAATATTAAAGGAGCTTTTATGGATCATTTTACATAATTAGTTTGTCTACATATTATTTTGACTGAACCTGAACAGTAAGCTTTTATTTAGAATAATATGTTTTATATATCTTCTCTTAGAAATTATTTTATGGCGTAAGAGCTCCTCTTGAGATTTAATTAAACCTTTGAATTATTCAAATTCAGAGGGAGACGTCTGTTTAAACATAAGCAGAGTACTTAATTTAAAATTTTTTGATGCATTTGAATGTTAAATTATTTGCCTACAGATATTTAATTTTTCAATCCAATAGCTAAAAGCCCTTCTTCAAACTGGGGCTCACCAGCTCTGAGTGCTCTAACAGGCTCAGGAGAGGGAAGGTAGAAGTAATCTTTCAAATAAATGTACAGTAAAATTTATTCCATATTTCCATATTTATTCCATACACAGACACATTTGATTCATGATTTTGTATTAAAACAAAATGAATGTCCACTGGCCCGTATGTAGCAACCTCTTCCTCCAGGTCAGCTGTTCCCATTTATATACTGAACAGTATGTGGTTCTTAATACTAGCTCAGCTGTTTTACATGTGGTCTGCAGTCCTGGTCTCAGTAATGGTTATAATTTGGTAATGATTATTATAACACTTGTGGTCTGTTGCATTGGTCGCAATGGCTGTGATATGAGTGTATCTGGTGAGTGGAGGTGAGAGGGGAGGAGGCTGGTGAGACTTTATCATCCATAAATACTTTCAAAGCACCGAAAAAGCGAAAGACTGGCAGTGCGGTGGAACGGACTCGGGCCGTTACTCCGGCGACACAGGGACGGCCATCGTGTCACACTTGGCTTGGCGGGCCACAGCGCCGACGGCAGGAACCTGTGGGTTTCCATAGTGACTGGCAGAGGAAAAACTGTCAGCTGCTCGTGAATGAAATAAACAAATAATTACGAGAGGAGGAACAGGGCACTGCGTGTGTGTGTGTGTGTGTGTGTGCGTGTGTGTGTGTGTGCGTGTGTATGTGTGTGTGTGTGTGTGTGTGTGTGTGTGCACGTGTGTGTGTGTAAGTGTGTGTCCTTCTTAGGCTGTGCCAGCACACCGTGACATCATGTACTTTAAAATTGTTTATTGACGTTTATTCACCAGGCAGCAACGTAGGTTGATCAAGACTTGTTACCTTTCTAATCAGTTTAAGTGAGCTAATGGCTTAAACGTTCGCCTGTGTTATCAGTGTTAATAGACTATGACAGGAGTACAGTGATATCAGGCCTTCAGTTTTTTATCACTGTCATTAAGAGATTTTCTTATAATTATTGTTTTGAGTAAGCTTCCAAGTTACTGTTACTGTTAGTTTCCAAGTTATTGCTTTAGTATATTCAGTGCAGCCAGCTCAGTTTGCCAAAATGTGGAGGTTTTTCTAGTTAATTAGAAAAAATGCATAATAATCTTTCTTTAAACAATTGGTTTGTTTGACGTGAGACTCACTGCTCATATTTTGAATTGTGAAGCGGGCCAAATCGGTAAGGTCATCATGCCATGAAAGGAAACAGACCCTCCATTATTAAATCTGGAAATGGCTGGAATTTAGAAAATGTCTTTAGTTCATAAACACTCAAAAAAGTCCATAAACACTACAAAAAGTGAGAATATTAAAGGCCAAAAGGTTGTGTTTGATTTTATCATGTGCGATGTAGACTTGTCAGAAAAGGCAGCTTGTCCTCTGAAGCAGTCCGTGGACAGAAGAGCGTTTATCAAAGCGGCTTTGTGTCAACAGCGCAGCCTGTTCCCAGTATCCCCTGCTGGTTCCCATATCCTCACGTGACTTTTCATCTCGTTCACGTGCGGCTTCAGACATGTAAAGACCATGCAGCACAACAGCCAGATCCAACACACGTTAAAGGCTGGTTTCCGCATTTTCACACCACACCGCTAATCTTATGACGTCTGAATAGCATTGTTGTGCATCCCAGGTGCTAATTTCTATAATTCTATTACAGGCTCCATACTAAATAAATTACAAGACTAGTGAGGCTATGATTAATGGGACTAGTTTCCACATGTAAGTCTTTAAAGTTCACAGAAATGCCCGTTTAAAATTGCACGACTCCCCATACAGCAGTGGATGCCTTAAGACTTCTAACTGGACACAATAGCTCTCCAAGGCTGCTTTATGATATTACCTTTTTAAAGCGGAAGACACCCTGCAGCAAACTGATCACCTTGACGTTCTCCTTGCCAAACCTCCAGCCACTAAGACAAATGTTAGCCAACACATATTTCCAAGTGGATTAAAAAGCTCATTCGTTTCAAGTGCACACAGAGTTTATATGTAGATATGTAGATATATGTTTATATAATGTATATGTAATACGTAAAATTTGCAAATTGCTAAGTGCTGTATCAGTCGACCATTGTGAAGGATTGATCTTTCACACACACACACACACACACACACTTTAGTAGAACCCGTAGCCAGCAGGTGCACTGCACCATCTTTCAGCTCTGCGTCTGTAGTCAGTTTCTAACCACAGGACCGCTGGTTGGCTGAGCGCTCTTTTCGTGAGAGGCCATTACTCAGCCAGTAGTGGACACTGCCAAAAAACAAAAAAAAGTCACGGTAATAATACGCTGCCTTATAAACGTACCGCTAACACTAGCGCTTCAACTTGACCAGGCTTCACTAATGTCAGGGTTAATCTTCCATAGCCTAAATGTCAGCAGTGATCCTGTGATCAGAATGGCACCCGTGATGATTGGAGTATATGAATTGTGTATCAACTGTAACTGTTCCCTAATTATAATGCTCTGCTAAGTCATAAAATTACCAGAATGTGTGCGTATAAAGTAGGTGTAAGTAATAAATTGGCATGTGGGTGCACTGTTTTGTCGCATTGCAAAATCATTAAAAGGTATAAAACATTGTTCAGTCTTCCAGGACTGCTCAAGTGTGCACAGTGTATGGAGAGTTGCATGCCGTAAAATCTTGTCTGTTGCATCATTTGCGTTATCACTAAAATGCCGATACACATGGTTGCAGTAAAGACAACAAAGCAGGTTTTGCATTCTTGCAAAGATTTGTAATGAAGATTAAACACATCAGTCTTCCCTGCGCAAAACCAGAACAGCATGTCGACTTGCACCGAGAGACGTTTGCAGGTCCCTAGGTCAAAACGGCAACGACCTTGCGACATGAACAATCAATCCGTCTCCTCTGAGCAGACGCCGTTTGAACGGAGCTTATTCTGTCCAGGGCCCTGCCAAACGTCTAGGCCCCTGGTGAAAACTCCTCTGCATGCTCGCTCTCTTCTTGATAACAGACACTATAAACATCTTTCTCATTATTTGGATATGGAAAAAAATATTGACTATGTCTGTCTTCACTCAAATGGAATCTCATATTATTGAGGTCATTTTCCGGTGCTGGTTCGTATAGAGTTTGAATTAACCTGAAATCGATCTGGCATCTGTTCTGCTGTGAATTGCCAAAGTGAAAATTTGTTTGAGTAGCAGTAAAGTATCACCCATAGGGAGAGATCATGAAGTTCTCCTGGCCCGGACAATCATATCATTTATTCCATAATTAATGCAAATAATGGCGGTTCTTCCGACAGTACCAGAAAAATATGTTAAGCACAATAGCACAAGTTCCTTTTTTTGTGAGATCTGGGGTTAATAAAGCTGGCCTCAACTGCCCCATCTGACCCCCCCTCCGCCCAGGTTGAGTTTACGCTGTTGTATACAACCCCTTCAGTGCAACAGCAAGTCACGATTATGCCCAGCAAAATTCAGCCACATTGATTTTCCGTCCTGGTGCTGTTACACACACATGCACACGCAACTTGTGCGTGTTCTTCAAAGGGAATTCATATGTAGGCAAGTGCATCAGTTTCCTGTCAGGCACCCTACCTGCTCCCCATGAACAGAGGGTGGAGAATATTAAGTGTGAAACCCTGTTGGAATCAGAGTCTGCAGCTGAGGTATTGATCTTGCGGAGCTGCGTCCGGCTCGTTGGAGTCCTGCCTTGCTCTCTGCTAAACAGCAATGATCCTCGTTTTTATTGCGTCTGTCACTAAGTGCTGTGAGATGGCATTTTAGTATCTTCAACCAGCTGTATGATGGTGAAATGAGACTGTCCAGTATCTCACGTCACATTTTGCCACTGTTTGCCTGTTGTTTTTAGATGTGCTTAAACACAAAGCATTTGAAGGCTGTGAGCATCTTGAGTAACAGGTATTAATTACCTGATAACAATGAGGCATTCCACAATCTGCAAATGAATTTCATTACATTCCTACTGCACTCCAGAAAACGTGCGAGAACGCTTTCCCCATAAGGTCCGCCGTCCTACTTAGATCAGGTCCAACCTGAAGTTAACCCATCTGATCCAGTTAATCGAGCTTGTCCAAAGACGTCGGTTAGTTAGATGAGGCGTGACAGGGTTCGACCCGTGCTCTGCAGGAAGCTGTCTCCGCAGGAGCACAGTGCACGACCACTGCCAGAGAACCACAAACCCCCAGCCAAGCTACATGAGCATCCATCCACGATGGGGCCTTCACACCTTCACACCTTCTCGTTCCTTTGTTTATGTAACACCTTCCACCCGTCCCAGCTGTACCTCACCCGAGCTCACGCTTGCCTTTCCAGGCCTGAAGCGGATCCACGTGCTCACCGTTCAAGCCAACTACGAGCTACGCATCGACCTGGAAGACTTCGAGAACAGCACTTCCTTCGCGCAGTACGGCTCCTTCGGAGTGGGTCTGTTCTCCGTCGACCCCGACGAGGACGGCTACCCGCTGACCATAGGCGACTACTCCGGCACGGCCGGTAAGGCAAACACTCTTCGCCTGCCTGTGGGTTTTACTATTCGGCTGCTGCCGTAGGCACTCTGTATTCCAGCCCCTATGTATGAGATTTATGGGGATAGAGGAGCCATCTGAGGCACACATTATGTTGGATTGGTTTATGAAATCAGCATTCCGAAGACACGTGCTATATGTCAGGGCTGCGAGCTGTATGCCTTTTTCTTTTTTTTTTGTCTCCACAGAAAAGAAATGATAGGTTGACCTTTGCTACACTGTAATCATAGGAGAATAGCCACTGCAGAAAATGGTTTACTTTTACATCGTCTGAAGTCAAGCCATAGGAAAGGGCTAGATAATAATACATTATTTAACGTTCTGTCAAAACCTGCTCTGAAAACTTGTAGCAGTAGGTGACTTTGGACAGGAGCAGTACAGTCCCTCTGTCTTCTGTTGATAGGACGTTTAGCATAAGGCCTGCAGAATTTGTACGTCATGAGGTCTGAACAGTTTGCAAGAATAACTGAGCGGTGTGTGCACATGGTAATATTCAGTAGTGTTTAATGTGGTTTCTGCTCCCTGCTCCCATGAACTGAATCAGTTTAGATTTGGAAATCCAGGTTTGTTTATGGAGTGAATGGCTTTCTGTGTTCACGAGAAGCTGGGTCTTAATATTGCTCTACTAAACCAAATAATCAAAATCTCAGAATAGAAACACTAATGAAAATCGGATGGCGCTGCCTCACCTGCCCAGTCACCAGGGGCTCTTTTTACGTTAATTGGGTCCCTGCTCTCTGTCTGTCTCAGGTTTCTTGCCCATGGTGCCGGTCTCCACTTCGGGATCGGGCCCGCGGCTGACCTTCGGAACGCGGCAGAAAGGGTAGCAATAATGAAGCAGCCAAGCACATCTGTGGCATTCCAATAAAGCAGACAGTTCGCTTATTACGAGAGACATAAACAAACCTCTCCTATTAACATAAATCACGGAGAGAAGGCTGCTTCCACTCTGGTCTAATTAGCAAGGATGCTTTGCTGCATCACAACATACACACTGCATCGATTGCCATTCTTATCGGTTAAAATGGATTGGGCTTTTTATTATCTCTGGGGATTGTGTTTTCATCCAAGGTGGGCTCAAAGCACTCGCTGTTTCCTCTTGGGTCATTAGCATCGCACGATTAGCCTGCATGCCAGAGCAGTTGTTTTAAAAATGAGTTCTGTTCTGATTTTGTTTTGGGTTTATTTTTTTATTCCTCTTTCAGTTAGAACTCTTTGCCGCTGCAATGTCATGTTGCTTAGGGAAATTCAAAAATTGCCTGCAGTGATGAAATGGCACCAAGCCATGCTGTTAATGTCCCTTGAATTTCAAAATGTGGATTTCACCTCAGCCAAGTACTGTATTCAAACCGAGTGCAGCATTCTGATAGGACAGAAGAGACCACAAGGTCCTGTGGTGATGAACCAAAGCCCTGTACAATCACTGCTTAATGCAGCCCATGGCTGGAGACGCCTTTCATCAAGATCCAGTCACTTAGCCGTTAAAGTTATTAAAGTGGCATGTGGTAACCAGGGGTAATATTAGAATTTAGGAGATTGGGGTGACCTACTACGTTCACGTCGACAACCATGTGGTAACAATGGCATTTCATTTTATTACAGACACTTCTCAGTATTCTCAGCTGTTTTGAGCATGTGATAGAGTAGATTTCAGTAGCCTAAATTAGTAATGTGCAGTGACACGTTTCCCAAAAGTATCGTGGTGTTAAGGTTGTGTTAAATGAGAGAAAGAGTGTTTAGTGTAGCACTTGCTCTATGGTGAAAACGTGATCTTTGAGCCGCAGGGAAACTCAGCTAAATCAGAACCATGACGTTACATCCACTGCACATCTGTACATGGTCTACACTGAAATTGTATTTAATATTGAATCTTTCTGCAAATATATGTATGTATGTGTCACGGTGAGGGAGGCTCCCCCTACCGGTCGCCTACGGTACAGCGGCAGTTGTCCTGTTGTTGTTGCGTTGTGTGCTTCCCTCAGGTGGGTGGGGCTTATTAGCTCCCTCACCTGATGGTAGTTTGTTTGTCTATATATGCCTTGTCTGTGTACCAGTTGACTGCTGGTTATTGTATCCTTAATTTGGATCAGTGCACGGGATTTTGGTTAGCGCACTTTATTTATTAAACCCCTCTTTTCCTCTGAGACTTGGCGTGATCGCTTCCTTTTAGTTCGCACACCCTGCCCGTCACAGAATAACCAGCCACCTTTCGGAAGCCGCCAGTCTCCTTTACTTTCTCCTTCGTTTGTGGTCATGTCTCGTGGTAAGTGTTTGTCTACGTGAGATTCCGTTGTTTGAATGTATGTGGAGGAGAGCTGGGTTGCAAACCGCTCGTCCCCGTCGTGCCTACGTGCTTGTTTATTTGTGTGTTTGTATAGCACGTTGTGTGGCACGGCGGTGACTGAAGCGAGACCCGATAGCGCTCTCCTCCAAGGGGCGGCCTTCTCGCTAAAAGTGCTCGCCCGCAGTCTGTGTTTGTGCAGGTGCATGTGTGAGATGTGTGTGATGCGTGTGTGAGACTGCGGGCTTGAAGCTAGTGAGTGAAAGGGGCGTCTGCCGTTTGTCTTGCGTGCTGGGTCGTGTCTTTGTGTGTATGTTTATGTTAAATGTAATTCCCGTGTGCTCCCCTCCCCCTTTTGTTTGTTTAAATGGTGTTTTGGGGGGAGGGGAGCAATGGAGGGTCCTGTGCTACCCATTAGGGCACAGAAGTGCGCAGCTCCGGAAGGAGGCCCGCCGGTGAGAAGGGTAAGTGCGGCGTGAGGGTTCTGTGCCACAACCGTTGTCCTCTATATGAGGAGGAGGCACAGACGGGCGCAGCTCCTGAGGGAGGCCCGCCGGTGAAAGGGTAAGTGCGCTGTTTATGTTGTCTGCGTGTATGTGTTGTGTGCAGGTTCCACCTACAGGATGGCAGTGGAGCTCCTGGACCTTGTGGGATCTCCCAAGTAGGCAGGAGCCCCTGATGTTATGGGGTGACCGGAGCCCTGGTCGTAACTAGCCCCTCTGGAAGGGTAAGGGCCCCCCGTACGTGTGGGAACTATAAGGCTCCGGTCTTAAGAGCTCCTGCCCACAGCAGGAGCCCCCTTAAGTTGTAGGGTGACCGGAGCCTTGGTCATGAGTGGCCTCCCTGAAGGGAAAAAAAGGGGTTTCCCAGATGTGTGGGTGACTAGAGGGCTCCGGACTGAAGAGCTCCTGCTGAAGACAGAGGTCCCCCCCTCGTGCTCGGGGTGGCTAGGAGGTTGGTCCTGGGGTGTGACCGGTCACCAGTGGGGAAGGAGTGCTTCCCCCTGGAACCTCCGGCAGGGTGGAGGAGTCCACCCTGCTATGCACCTCCCCATGAGGGGCGGTCTCCCCGACCGGTTAGGGTTGCCCAGGCCACACCCTGGGGTGTAGCCGGCCACCAGTGGGGAAGGAGTGCTTCCCCCCCTGAACCTCCGGCAGGGTGGAGGAGTCCACCCTGCTATGCACCTCCCCATGAGGGGCGGTCTCCCCGGCCGGTTAGGGTTGCCCAGGGTGACTCCAGGCCCTGTGCAGGGGTTTTCCCCCGAGCCGAGAGGTAGGTCCAGGAGGCGTTCAACTATATGGTAGGTAGGTAGCCTGCACACATGCCCCCCTAGTGTTTGTGTTTGTCCTAGCGTGCTTGTGAATTGTTGTATGTAATTCCCCGTACGCTCCTCCTCCAAGGGGGCGTTTGGGAGAGGGGGGCTATGGAGGGTCCCTGTGGCACGGAGGGCGCAGCTCCTATGGGAGGCCCTAGTCAGGGTAAGTGCGCGTCTGTGTTGTGTCTGTGTGTGTGTGTGTGTGCTATGTACTGTGTGCAGGTTCCCCCCACGGTTGACAGTGGAGTCCCTGGACCATGTGGGACCTCCAAAGCAGGCAGGAGCCCCCTTATGTGATGGGGTGACCGGAGCCCTGGTCGTAAGTAGCCTCCCTGGAGGGGAAGGGCTCCCCCGTGTGTGGGGTGACCAGAGGGCTCCGGCCTGAAGAGCTCCTGCTGAAGACAGAGGTCCCCCCCTCGTGCTCGGGATGACGAGAAGGTTCGCCATGGGGAGTAGTCGGCCCACAATGGGGAAGTAGTACTTCCCCGCTGGCACCTCCGGCAGAGTGGAGGAGTCCGCCGTGCTATGAACCACCTGAGGCGGTGCGGTCTCCGCGGCCGTTCTAGGGATGCCCAGGGGAACTCTCGGCCCCATATAGGGGTTTTCCCCCGAGCCGAGAGGTTGGTCCAGGAGACGTTCAACTATGTAGTAGGGAGGTAACCTGCACACACGCACACTTTGTGGGGCCCTTGGGGCGTGAGGGCTCTGTGACCGACTGGGGCGTGGTTTTGTCTTGTTGACGGCCCAGTCGGTCCAGGGTCCCGCCCAGGGGCGGGAGCTAAATTGTGTTCTATGTTTTATGTTTCAGCTCCGGGACCGCAGGAGGCGTTTCCCTGCCTTGTCCCCGCCTTCCTGCCCCTTCGCCTGGCGTCTTGTGTTCTGCCGCTGTGAACCGCACATCGGGCCGTAGTGCGGCTTGGTGGGGGGATCTGTCACGGTGAGGGAGGCCCCCCCCTACCGGTCGCCTACGGTACAGCAGCAGTTGTCCTGTTGTTGCGTTGGTGCTTCCCTCAGGTGGGTGGGGCTTATTAGCTCCCTCACCTGATGGTAGTTTGTTTGTCTATATATGCCTTGTCTGTGTACCAGTTGACTGCTGGTTATTGTATCCTTAATTTGGATCAGTGCACGGGATTTTGGTCACTTTATTTATTAAACCCCTCTTTTCCTCTGAGACTTGGCGTGATCGCTTCCTTTTAGTTCGCACACCCTGCCCGTCACAGTATGTATATATATATATATATATATATATATATATATATATACACACACATATATACATAATATTGAATAGGGCAGTATCACCAATATCCAGGGAGACACCAAACCATGGGGCAAACAAATGAGAGGCTTCAATATCAGACAAGGACAAGTCTAGTGGCTGGACTGGACGCAGTAATTAATTTTTGGTGTCACTCCAATCAGAAGAGACAGACAACAATGTTGACTGACAAACTGAAAAGATAGATCTTTAGGAATGAATGTCAAACAGGTTTCCAACTATTGCATGGGGATTTGACGGAAGGTTCTAGCAGTTGTAATTAGCAGTAAGAATATTGTTCTAAATGATCCGGCACCCAGTGACCCCGACTATGATAAAGATAATGGATGGGTAGATGGATGATAGCCACTTGATGTCCACACCAATGACTGGCTCAAATTAGCTCAAACTGGTTCATTTGCCAGGCACGGGTGCCTTCAGGAAGGATGTGACAATACCAATTGATCCCAAAGTACAGCTAATAACATTGACATCAGCAAATCAGGAATCAGGAAACCTCGCTGGCCAACAAAAGCCCAAAGCACTCTACACCATTGCTGGTGTAGGATGCTGGTGTAGGATGGTGGTGTAGGAGTGGAGGGGACTCCTAACTGTATGTAGCAAGGTTAGCATGAGGTATATGTCCACGTCTGTGGTTGGTTGGCTACCCAACGGTACGCTGGCAGGTTTTTTGCTGGTGAATTTGATTTGTTTTATAGCCCTTCTACTTAGAAAGGATCTAATTTCCAAGGCTTGGTGTGGGTCTCAGACCTTACCCAGATACCTCTTCGGGACCAGTGGCAAAACTGTAGTATGTAGCAGTGGATCATTGGGGACCCATGGGGTCAGAAGTCACTGTATCCCCTGGGGGGATCTGGGAACTGTGGCTCCTGGGGGGATCTGAGAACTGTGGCTCCTGGGGGGATCAGTCACTGTAGCCTGTTTTGTTTTGAGGTTGAGCAAAACAGGATAGAATGCTAAAAGAAGTGAGCAGCATAGCACAGTCGCCTTTTAGAAGAACCACGGGCCGGATGGTTGATGAGGGTTAGCAGTGCTTATGTAGCAGCTGCCTTGTAAATAGGCTAAAGGCTAAGTGCCTAGTGAGGGTAGCAGTGCCTACGTATGGGGTGAGATCGGTAGTCACGATGGTTATGGACGGTCAACAAATACCTACACAGTAGCATTGGAAATAAAAATAAACACATTGAGATTTAGAGGGCCATATCCACCTCTGCAGTAGCAGTCAGCATGCACATAGTCTTCCACATTCTCACCGATTCCATTCCTGGCACAGGTAGTTGACATTGGGAGTCAGCAACATGTCGTTTGCATACCACATGTTCGATTTTGTAAACATGGGGTTGCAGTCTCCAGCTTAAGCACTGAATATGCAGCGGAAACAGGTTTGCACTTCACACCCAACCTCAATACCTGACGATGTGATCAAGTAGCCTCGGACTTCATTGTACTGATGGCAGAAGACAGACAGAGTCTTTCAAAGCACTTTCTTAATTTTTTCTAGTTCTTCTTCAGTTCTTAAGTTTTTTTTAACATAATTTACCACATAACACATATCATTCCACATTGTATGGATTCTGTGGCTTTCAGACATGATTCTACAGTGCTCGAAAATGTAAATGGGACTTTTTGAAAATGGTAGTAACCACAGAATGCAATGAACATTGTAAGAATGTTTGACCTAGGTAAATCAAACAGCCAAAAAAATTTTCTTGGCACCCATCTTCTGCACAACACCTCCTAAGGCCTGCAGAGTGCTGTCTTCCCTGGTGTCATCCTCCCATTACTACTGTGTTGACTTCTCGTAAGTCTACACACAGTTGGATCGCACATGGGGCCTTCTTTGTAATCAAGAGCACATTCATTAAGATAAGATAAGATAATAATTTATTGATCTAGAAGAAAATTGTAGGAATTGTGCAAATTAACCACTTTAATGATTCCTTCTCCAAGCATTTTGTGTTATTTGGTTGATACCTTCGACCATGAGACTATGGGTCTTTGAGTTCCTAGTTTAACCTTTTCATCTACTGTGACAATAAGTAAATATTCTGTGATTTGTCCAAGTCATGTGAAAGGTGTTTTGGACTCTAGATAGTTCAGTGAACATGTTTGTGTGCTGCTTTACCCTTCACACATTTTGTCAAAGATGCTACAGTTAATGATCTGTCAGGAATGAAGAATTCAAGAATTGTTCTATCGAGAATTAATCTTCTAAATATATTACAGGGGTTTGTCACATAATCATCAACATTTTCTACCAGTTGAAATCTCATCATGGTCTCATATTCCTATGCCATACCTCTGTCTGTTGAGATCTTGCCAAATCTCACATTTGCTGCATTATATAAGTACACCACCGATGGTACGCATGGTGCATTGAGAAATAAATGAGACTCAGAGGTGGTTGGAAATTACGCAAATAGATGCTGGGTATGTAGCTGTCTAGGGGAAGCATGTCAACACTTTATCAGATCACAAAGTTAAATGGATTTCACACTGATTACATTGGAAATGTACATTTCCATGAAATTACAGTAAATAGAACACCAGATATTTACCTTTTTCACAGACCTGTTGAATTATAAAATGTGTTAGATTAGAAATATCATAAAACTACCATTTAGTCATATCAATGGGATGCCTTGTTTAGCAGAAGGACCCAACACAGCAAAGCCCAGAAACTGAAAGCACGAAAAAGATCCATGAGAACTGCTTACTGGTTCAACACCTGTGAAAACTCTGAATTGTGTAATTACCAAATATAAGACTGAGGACTTATTTTAGTCGGCTGTATTGTTTTAGTGAGGTTTTCCCACTGAAAATGAAGTGCTTAACACATTCCTGAAATAGGGTTTCTGCCACTATTGCTTACAACACCGTGCAAGCCAAACGACAGTTTAAAATAAAACAAACAAACAAACAATCGGCATTCCCTGAACTGGCGCACTGTGCTTATTTTATGGAGAAAACTCTGAATCCTCAACAATTTAAATAATAGTCCATCGGCCATTCTTCAGAGCCCCCCCCCAATACTGAAATGAAAAAAGAGACATTTCAACAGCAGATTGAGATTATACCTGCTGGGGCTCTGAACTACTGCCAATGGCAGACAGTTTAAAATCAATGTATAGGAGCTTTGAGGACTCATTCCCCCATAATCCCCCAAGGCTTCCTGGAAGGCCGTTCCTGTGCGTGGGTAATTGTGTGTGGGCCAACCAGGAATCAGCCACTGCCTGAGGCAATAGAATGTGGTAGCAGTGCAGTTGAGCACCTCTGACTAAGACATGCATGGGGCATGAATTACACCACACTTCATCCGTGCGTTAATTCCACTAGACTGACTCTCTTAAAGTTCCTGTAATTTGTCCATTATTCAGCGATATCAAGGCTGATAATAAGCACCTTTTGTCTGCACAGCCCAAGTCTCTTGTTGTACATCAAACAGTGTTCTGGTGCAACATGATCCTTGCGTTGTAATTCCATTGCAAGCAGTGCAGTGTTCTTGCGAGCGCTAATGATGTGCTCGTTAATGAGCGACCCATATGACGCGCGAGTGGAGAGAGTGGCGGAGAGGCGCTTTAGAAGGAGCATAATTACCTGAGATGGGATTTCACAGCCTCCACAGCCTTTTCGGAGCTTAAATCTAAAGTGCCTCTACTCTCCCAACCTCAAAGGTTGTGTTAATGACAGTTTTGCTGCCATGCCTAACTGTTTTCTCCTGCCATTAGGTAGGCCAGAAATAGAGGAATGAAATTATACACAAGCATGTGACGATTTTGTAACAATGCACGTTGGAGTGCCGGCATGCATAATTCTCCTCTGATGTTCTGATGTATTCACCGCAAGCCTGTTTATGAATTCGCACGCATGTCTAATGACTTGTATTGCTTCCATGGATGGGTGGGCGTGTCCCAAGACGTTTGATTTGAATATGCGACGAAACATTCATTCTTTCGGGTTCTTCAGCTCTCTGAATGCTGAGGTCTGCTGAGACAAATGTTTTAGGAAAGTGATGGACCAAGTGTCAATTTGTTCATGGTCAAAGATTTCTCATGCTTTGAGGTGCTCTGAAAGCGTACCTACAAGTCCGATGTATTCCAGAAGGAGTTTGACAGAGAGCTCCACTCAAAGATATGGCGACTTAAAGAGCCCTTGCTTCCTTCCATGTCTCATTTCCTGCTAATATATCACCTGAGGCATCCTAGCGATAGCCGCTCTCCAGGCTTGAGGGCAGGATGGCAGTAGCCATAACAGCAGAGATGGGCGACTGTGCTGAAACACCTGGTACTGAAACAAGGTGATTAACAGGTTCCATGTTTCACTTCACCACTGGTGTTGATATGAGGTTTGGTGAGTCATAACCATGAAGTGCACATCCACTGTCTTGGAATATGGATTTTGTATTCACAACCCCATCACTTACTTGGAAATTTTCCATTGGGGTTGGATGTTCACTGCGTTTTCACTCTGCCACAATTGGACAGGAGAGAGTGCCGTATTTCGAGCAGGAAGTGCTGAGTCACTCTCTCGTTACCTCTGTATTTAATGAAATTCAGTGATACACTATAGCTTTCAGTAGTTGTGCTTATTGTTGTGCCATTATTTTTGGTCATTTGTCACCTCACGGAATACCACGATAAATCCGCGAGGGACCTGAAAACAAATTTATAACACGTAACTCCACTTTATGATATGACATAATGACATAAACAGGATGTCCTTTGTTGCAATGAAGTGGCTAGTGGCGTCCATAATGGAAGAGTACGGGGTCTGAATCTGTGGAGACGTGAGGAGGGCCCTGCCTTCACCATAACGCCGGCAATAAAGGCTGATCTCATCAGCGAAGCCCTGGCTGATCAGAGCCTGCCAGTGTGGAGGCAGAGAGCTGGGATTAGATTAGCCTGAACGCACAGCAGGATTACGCTCACAAGCCATGCAGTCCGTCATGCAGCTTAACATTTGCACATTAAACCGCACTGCTCCTTCCGGCACTTTCTTCTTCTCTTTTCTTCTTCTCTACTCTTTTCCTCTTCTCTCCTCCCCTTCCCTCTCCTCCTCCTCCCCTCTCCTCCCCTCTCCTCCTCCTCTCCTCTCTTCTCCTCTCCTTCCCTCCCCTCTCCTCCACTCTCCTCTCCTCCCCTCTTCTCTCCTCCCCTTCCCTCTCCTCCTCCTCTCTTCTCTTCTCCTCTCCTCTCCTCCCCTTCCCTCTCCTCCTCCTCTCTTCTCTTCTCCTCTCCTCTCCTCCCCTTCTCTCCTCTCCTCTCCTCTCCTCCACTCTCCTCTCCTCCCCTCTCCTCCCCTCTTCTCTACACCCCTCTCCTCCCCTCCTCTTTCCTCCTCCTCTCCTCCCCTCTTCTCTCCTCCCCTCCCCTCTCCTCCTCCTCTCTTCTCTTCTCCTCTCCTCTCCTCCCCTTCTCTCGTCTCCTCTTCTCTCCTCCACTCTCCTCTCCTCCTCCTCTCCTCCCCTCTTCTCTCCTCCCCTCCCCTCTCCTCCTCCTCTCCTGCCCTCTATGTTCAAGCTTCACTTGGAGACTTCTATTTTCTACCCTACCATTCTTGCTGACTTAATCACTTAGTCATAGTCACAACTAAGTGCATTTTTTAAACACTAATGAGCTAATTAACAATGTTTTATCAAACAGCACATACCAAAGATCATATAAGAATTATGAGTGGTTTTATGAATTATGCTGAGTGCTCACTGTATTGAGAACTGAACTGCACTGAGCACAGTTTATACTGCTGAATCAGTGTCACTTATTCACAGGTGTTTGGACGCATAATGTAATGGGACCTAGTGATTCAGTTACTTGCTTCTATTTTGCTCACATCTTTTCAAGCTTTTTTCTTCCCTACCTTACGTAGCTGTCCCACACACTAATCCATTCTCTCTCTCGTTCTCTCTCTCTCTGTTTCTTTCTATCCATCCCTCAATTCTTCCCACTGCCCACCATCCCTCCCTCCCTCCCTCCCACCATCCCTCTGATGTTTCAGGTGACTCACTGCTGAAGCACAACGGTATGAAGTTCACCACCAAGGACAAGGACAACGACCACTCGGAGAACAACTGTGCGTCCTTCTACCACGGCGCCTGGTGGTACCGTAACTGCCACACGTCCAACCTGAACGGCCAGTACCTGCGCGGGCAGCACACGTCCTACGCCGACGGCATCGAGTGGTCATCCTGGACCGGATGGCAGTACTCGCTCAAGTTCACCGAGATGAAGATCCGTCCAGCGCGCGAAGACAGCAAGTAACCAGGGGGAGGGGGGTTGGGTGTAGCAGTGGGAGGAGCCAGACAAATGAGTGTTGGGGACGCTGCCCACAGGAAGTGCGCGAGGACTGTGTGGAATTGTGATGTTCTCCCCTGTTCTTGCGTGGATTTGTTCCCAAGCCCTCTTTATCGATGTCCGAACCTGATCCATCCCATCGTGCAGTGTTAGTCCTGCAGCACATTAGGCATCAGTTCCCCTGGTCACCTCTGTGAATAATTACCATGAAATAATGAAATTATTGCCCTTTTAAGAAAAAAAGTGATCATTGATAAAAAAATAAAATAAAAAAAAACTTTACAAAATAGAGACTGAGTAGATGTTGGAATTTAGCAAGGAAATGTGTAGCCTTTTGTTTCAGAAGACGAAGATTCATCCCTTTTCCCAAAGCGGGGTTGTCTTGGCGGTGGAAGGCACATTTTTTCTATTGCGTTTTATTGTCATCTTTTCGGTTGGTGCTTTGTCAGGTGCCTGTAGCAGGTCACACACTGGCACCTGGCCTCTCCTGCAGTGAGGGAAGGCCATTGCCGTGGCAACTCTCAGAGTAATGGGCCCAATCTGAACAATTCTTCATTCTTGACAACTCAACGGTACCATAAAACGTACAGCACAATTACCAAGGGGCTTATCAGAGGAGTGTCAGTGTGCTCGACGCACAATGTCCACTGTTCACGGAGGGTTTGTTTTGTCATGTCGTTTTGGAATTATTCATGGAAACTCAGTTTTGGACGTATTCATGCTAAACCAGGGTGACAGTGAGGTGGTTTGATTCATTTTACTGTTTAGTGATCAGAGGTGTACTCTATACTGTCAATAAACTGCTATAATTTTGTATACCTATAACCGACAGAGCACAGCCAGCCTAATCCAGTGTCTAATGCATTTCATTAGCATATTTGCTAACTCAGTAGGTTTCTGATTTATTAGGTGATTTCCCAGTTCGACTGTCTTTACTTTTAAAATGAGACCATCGCTTCTCTTCCCCCCCCACACTGCCATTAGGTCACTGAAAAACTTGTTTCTGTGCTTTTGGGGGGCGGGGCATGGTAAAGATGTCCGTAGGTCTCCTCCAATCAGGAGGAGGGGGTGGGTTCAGGCATGAGTTTACATTGAATAAATCTTCATGCAAACTGCACTGCACACTCCTGCACTGGCCATCCATCCTTTTAAACATTTTACAGAATTAATTCATGTTATATCGCTCCTGGTTCATTTATAAGTCGGTTTTGCATTTCTGTAACCCAGTGCTGAAATTAATAAAAACCAAATAAAGCTGCAAAATTCTATCTGATCAAAGTAAAACCATCACTAGGTACATACTAAGTGAATTTACGGACTGAACACTGAATGAGTTATGAACACACAGTAAGGGGTCTTAGAAATATATATGCTATTTTATCTGTGTTGCATTGTAGTTGTAAATTGGTTATTGTATGAGGTGGAAGGTGTCTGCACTTTTAAAAAAAAAAACTACAACTTTTTTGTAGTAATGTGTCAACTTTATGTTTCTGCTGAAGAAAAGAAATGTAAGAAGTGATTGTGAGATTGAAACAGCTTCCCCCACAGAAGCACAAGCAGCCATGCCATTTCAGGCACGTCACTTTGTCACAGACTGAAATGTAAAGAAGAAATGTCTGGTTATTCAGTGAAAGGTCAATATTTATGTGCTGAAATCCTAACTCACTGTCAAAGGAGCCCGGAATTACAGTCCAATAAATAACTGTCAGTGACCCATCAAACAGAATGGACTGAAGCAAGCTGACAGTTTTTATCAAGATTATGACAATTTTACTTTCTCAATAAGTAGGGCCTGGGGCTGCAGCTAGCAGTCACTGCTGGTAAAATCATTTCGACAATGGATGATGCCCTATGAATGGAATTGGTCTGACAGCTAAAATATTCCCCTCAGACACTGGTGGAGGGCTTTTTTGTGTAACAAGTGTCCCTATATTTTATCCGGCAATGGAAGTGCTAATTTCATTATCTGGACTGTTTCACAATGAGCGTAAAGCTGTTCGTGGCCACTCCACGTTAGTGACCCACTCTTCGGTTTACTGATAAACACGAGAGAAGGTTGCAGTCGCTTGTGGTGCTGAATTATTACAAGAGCCAAATGGACATGTTAGAGGCTTCTGGTGATTTTTTTTTAATGCAAAATGAGGGCGTGTGAGTGCTGGGGAAAGACTAGGCTTTGTCACTCTCTGAACTCAGGATCCCCCTGCTGGAGATCCTTGAAACTGAGCCCAACCTGTGGACCCTGTCCACTCAACCACACAAATTCGGATATGGTGAGAAATTGTCCACATCTTTGCTTCACACATTTATGATGGGATGCTTGTGCTGCTCCATTCTGTTGCACATCCTCTGCTTTCTCTAAGACCAGCTGCTTGACTCTGACCGTCTCCGCATATTTGAGGGGCTCAGGCCTTTGTGAATTAGGAAACAACGTGAACCGTGCCAGGATTTGTCTTAGAGGAACTTCAAGTCATTCAGGATTCAACGCGCTCCCCTACAGGTAATGGGCTCGTTCCAATAGACTTTCTGCTTGTCTTGACAGCAAACATCTTAGTTTTTCTTTCCTATTTTTGTTGTTTTCTTTCTTTCTTTTTTCATTTTTGTTCTATGAGTCCTGTTCAGTGCTTTGAGTGATATTTAATAAACCTTAAGAATTTCTAAAGTGTTTCCCTTCAAATTGTCATTGTGTTTCTCTAAGGTAATCATATCTGTGCGTTAGTCTTAGATGCTCAGGCATCACTTAGCAACCATGGGTCAGGTCATTGTGACCAGGTGGGTCAGTTCATTGTGACCAGGTAGGTCCGTTCATTGTGACCAGGTAGGTCAGTTCATTGTGACCATTTAGGTCAGTTCATTGTGGCCATGTGGGTCAGTTCATTGGCTGGTGACCTACCAGTCAGGCCAGGCACAGGATATTCAACAAAAAGGCCTTTTTGGCATACGCATGAGCATACACTGTCTCACGCAGTCTCATGCTGTCTCACGCTCTCTTACGATGTCAATAGGTTGTGACTGGCAATGACGCAAAACACTTTGACAAAGACTCTTTACGGAAGACCTAGCGGGCATCTTAGTCATGTCTTTCATGTGAAAAAAAAAAGTTGAGTCTCTGTGCTCAACAGTAACAACGACAGAAAAAGAAACCATGGCAATTGTTTTTCATCTCTGCCGTAAGGACGACTGCAGACTGCCAGAGCTCATTAAAAATATGTAGGCATGAAACATTCATATAGGCATGAAAGCAGGTTGGAGTCAGAGCAACAGCCTTCTTCCAAATGACGAGTCATATCTCAATCTGACAGAAGAGAGCTCACAGCCTCTTTGCCCTGGGAGAACAATTTATGAAATAGGGCCAACTTTACAGTATTCGACATGTTTACGTAGCTGTAGTAAAAGAGTAATGTTTGCTAGTCGTCAGTGGAATGTAAAGGGCAGAGCTCGACTCGTCAAAGCGCTGTGTGGCTCTGGAAACTCCCTGACAATTACCGTGATAGCAGGTAAAATGTCCCGTCACATCATAACCGAAACAATTTTACAGTAAAAATTATTGTGGCTAAATGGACAGAAGCTCGTTAGCATAATAAGCAGTGGTGATTTTTCTGGTTTTGGAGCGTCATAAAGAATATTTCTCAATGTGAGTGTTACTTACTGGATCACATAGTTCTGTAGATTTGTTATCACAGAATCATTGCGGTCAAGATGTTGGGAAATACCTTCCAATAAACGTTGAAGCCGTGAATATTCTGTGAGTTCTGGAAGACGGTTCTTCTTCAGTGTGAGGACAATGTCAGTTGTTTAACGCGGTACTGCACAGGGCTCACATGGAAGCACTCTTTGGAGCGAGTCACCAGATGAGCGACCTGTTCACACTCTGTCTTGGTACCACAAAAAGAGGTTACTTCTCAACTGCCTGCCATGATAAATTCCCTTAGGACAGATGACTTCTGAAATAAGATGACGCTGTGACATTCACTGACCATATGATTCTCTTCAATGCTTGACAAATCATTGCTCTCTCCCTCTTTTCCGAATACGGGGACGAGTTCTGTTCTCTCTGTGTAGAGTGTGCATGAGAGGCAGGTGTTAGCATACGTTAAGGACTGATCCGAATTCAGTTTATTCATACAGCACATCAGGGGGACAGGTGCTCCTCACAGGTGTTCCTCACAGGTGTTCCTCACCCATGGCAACCACACCACACGCAGCCCATCATGAAGGGCCTCATCTCAACGTTTCCCACTTCTGCGTTTTGCAGTGGTGTCAAAACCTTTGCGTCTCGCCGTTCACCTAACCAATTCTTACTTGTTAATTAGGGTTGTTGTTTTTTTTAAAAATCTATGACAAACATGGAATAACTGGTTGCAGGTGACATTTTGGTGAACAAAGATACCTGTTTTGTTCTAAACTGTAGCTTCGTCACAGAGGAAAACAGCCAAATCTGTTGGTGATAGTCAAAAATAGTCAATGCGAGAAAAAAAACGGTGAGATTCTACTACCTTTCACACATTCCACTATCAGCACACCCAGGCTTGTCTTCCGTACCTGTCATGGCACGGTGGTGTGTGCGGGCACCATGTGGTGTCCTCCCGGCCTGACGTGAGCGGGGCCTCCTGTGCGGACCAATCAATAGACCTGCACCACGGGTCAGGCCTCTACAGCACGGGCTCAATGTGCAAAGCCATTACTGGCTATGCATGCCTACATGGTGATTTAAGAGGGCTTTGAGATCTCTCTTTACCGCCCACCTGCAACAGTAATTTTGATGCACTGGTCCCTGCTGTGATTGCATTTTAATGAAAAACAGGCAGGCATAGCCCTGGTCGCCTATAAGCCAGTAATTGATTTGTGGTGAAGAATGCCCCCATAGAGGTGAATGGGTTGACTCGAGTCATTAATCCCTTCATCCTGGCATTGAAACTCCCTGACCACCTCCTCTTCTCACTGTTTTTAAAGCAGTATTAGCTGATTACTAATTCGTAGTTGTCATTGTTCTCCTATTTTCAACACCCCTTTTCATAGATTTTGATCATTTATAATAGTGATATCGATAACTGATTCCACATCTGTGCCCAATGTCTCTCGCTATTACGACAGATGTGTTTACACTGTCAAATAAATGAAGCGAAACAAATATCAGCATATTGTGCATTTCATCTTCATAAAACCTTGTGGACTTGTATTCGGTGTAAAGGGCCTGCTGAATCACCTGGAGTCCTGCACATACACTGTACTACAGCCTGTATGCCCACGACACACACAAGCACAAGTAAAAGGCAAAGAAGTGTGTTACTTATGTTAATCTGAGGAAAAGATTCACTTAATTCATGATGCAAAAGATGCATAATGAGATCTAAACAGACCTTGAGTAATACCCATTTAGAAGAAAAATATAAAAATGTTACCTGTTATGATTAAAATCTACAAGCAATAAACCAACACACACGTAGTAACAGGATATTTGGGGTATGATTGTATTCCAAGAGGGTTTTGACACATAGAATAGCATGACAACAATTATAACAATGATCACAATAAAAATTGTAGCAAATGAAAGTATGGTGGGCTGTAAATTTCATCACATATTAAACACTTTTTGTTTATCCATACACGTGCTATAATACACATATTAGGCATTATAAAATTTCAGTAAAATCCATAATAAAGAAATTGTATCAAAATATTAATAGCTATAGACTGAGGGGGTATTTAGCATTCAAGAAAGGGCCCAGAACAGGGTTTCATCAGACGTCTTGGGTTCTGCATTACGATGAGAACGCCTTGGGATAACAGTAACAGTGTGTGTGTTACTGGGGCTAAAAACACATCACAGCTGCGTTTTCACTATATTTATGGTTGCTCTTATTTATTTTGAAGTGAAAATATTATTTACAAATACTATGCTTAACTAAAAAGCTAATTTTATTGTATGCCTGCCCCTGAACGTTTTGAGTCTATTTGAGCCTTTGTTTGATTAATAGCTTAGGTTAAGGATTGTTCCGTATTATTCTGTTATTGTTCTTAGCCTAAACGTAGTAGTAAAGGTTGTTACGTTTTGCTATATTGGAGTTCCCGAACAAAGAATCTGCCGAAGTGTATAAAGCGAACCTTCTAAAGCGCAGGTCTCTTGTCCACCTGTAGGTGGCGTCGTTGTGAATGATTGTAATTTACGCCGCTGCCCGGTGTGTGCTACATGAGCAGTACCTCTAATGATGTAAAGGATCACTGAAGTGTGTGAACAACACCGAGAGATGACTCTATAGATGCAGATGTTTCCAAGGCGTTTTTCTTATCTTTGTGAATTGTGTCTTTATAAGTAATAAAAATGACTAAATAATCTTTATGAATGATATATTGCCCATGTGTCCAAAAATCCACTGGGAGAAATAACAGTTTATATGCTACATTACAGTAAGCTACATATAAAGAACATAGCTGATAGGAGAGGTACTTCAACTTGGTTTTAGGCTGCAATGATCTGAAAGAATACGAAACTATCGAGGACTTCGGGGTAGCACGTTGTTTTACGATTGGGACTTTCCATTGTAACGGATGTGATGATGCAAAACCCAAATTCTAAGTAAAGAGAGAGAAAGAGAGAAAGAGAAAGAGAGAGAGAGAGAGAGAATTTATTTTAATTCGACGGAATATGTAAAATCTAGAAACAGAGGCTACAGTGCTGGCCCTCCTTCTGAGGAAACAGAATCTGTACATATTTTAAAGATCATAATTTCCGCGTTTTAGACAGGGGGGAATCCCGCTGTAAAATTTACCTGAAGAATTGCGGGTACTTCATATACGCATTTCACGCAGCCCACTCGATTAGTCACAGTCATCAATACATTTGGCTGTTTTGTGTAACAGTAAAGGACTTCCTCATTATCTTGGCTCTCAGCAGCACCATGGCATCCGGAGCAGCTGTAGACACACCAAGCGTAGTTTCGTCGCCGGGTGAAAACGAATATCCGTCGGGTTTCCCTCGGAGCATCTGTGACGATGTCCCTAAGGAGAAGTACCTGTGCAGCAACTGTAGCAACGTGTTAAATAAAGCGCACCAGACCGTGTGTGGTCACCGCTACTGTCTGGCCTGTATCAACTGGCTCATAAGGTAAGGATTTATCAGCGCTGTTTCTTTAATGTGCCTTCCAGCTGTGTCTTATGAAAAAACATGTATTCATTGTTTAATTATTTTTTATGTATTATTCTTTGTTCGTTTTTTTTTCTTTAAAAAATAACCCTCAGAAACAACAAGGACCTTGTGTGTACAAAGTGTAAAGACGACCCCAACAGCGAGAGTGACACGAGCATGCTAACACTTGACCGCGTACGTACACTCAGTTCACTAGGCCTCTATAGTTTTACGTTTTGCTTTTGTTTCTCTCTCTCTCTCTCTCTCTCTCCCTCTCTCCCTCTCTCTCTCAGATTTGTGTGTATTTAAAGTATGCCGTGGCAGTGCCAAATGGGAGGCAGGTGTCTTAAAACTGAAATGACAAATAAGAGACCTTATAAAATACTGCGCATATCTGTCGTCACAGATCAAAGTTTCTCCACAATTTCTCTTTGTCAGAGTAGATGGATAACATCACACCAAATGCAGATTTGTGAAAACACACACACACACACTAACATGGGAGGGAGGGGAAATGTGTGAAATGAGGGAAGACTGTTGTGAAGAGGTGCAGCAATTTGTGGTCTGTTTTTTAGACACCCATGAACTTGAGCTTAGGCTATACAGATGGATCTTCCCAGAAGACTAACCATTTAGTGTGTGACCGAGTCCAGAACCTGTCTGGGAAATTGCTCCTCTTGGGTATTTCAGATACACCATGGTGGGCTTCTATGTCTCCAGCTCCCTGGGTGTCCCATAATTGTGCTCTTCGTGCAACATTTCCCTTTTTACCAAAGTCTAATGAACTGATCTTAACACACATGCTGTGTTGTAGAGGGGCACGGATCCTCTGTTTAAATGTATACTAAGGCCCTTAAATGGACGCAAACAGCAGGAGGTGAACATGCTTCATCAGCTATAACTCTGGCTTAAAACCCAGATCAGCCCTGCGATGCAGCTGGGCCAGATTCATTTAGACACGGATTTGATTATACCAAGAATACTGTGACTCTTGGACCGGGTCGGGAAAGTGGGTGTAATTTCCCCAGTTTGTGTGCAGTTCTTCAACGACGCAGCCATCAATAAAGAGATTCTGGAGCTGAAGGTGCACTGTGTGAACCAAGGCTGTCTCTGGAGGAGCACGCTGAAGAACTTTGAGGTACTTTCCTCCAATTACACAGTCGAAATGGAAACCACAAAGCTATACAGGTTGATCACGAGGTCTCGCTGGTACACAAGACTGTGAAAGGCTTTAACGATTATTCATGAGTTAAAATACAAGCTGCTTTATATAAAGACATGAACGAAAACACAATATATCACATTTATAGTCTGTATTATACTTGCTGGTGCTTTTATAAAAGAAAATAAACTATTGATGGCGTGTTGAATTATGAAGGTAGTTTGACTACAATGCTTACAGACAACAAATGAAACTAGTTACAGCACTGATGTCAACTACTGATTCTCTTGGTGTTCATCTTTTTTTTTTCCTCGTGGCAAACGCTTCTGGTATTCAGGTTTCTGACTGTGGCTTTTAGCGAGTTGCAGGGCGCAGGCCTGCAGGGTTTTTTCCCTTCAACAGTCTGACACTGTTGTTAACAGCAGCACGTGTTCTGGGGAGTGAATGCTCGTGGCTGCGTTCTGCGAGTCTTGTGATGGCATTTGTAAAAACAAAATTTACAGCCCTACCTGGGAAAAAAAAAGAAATGTACTTTCTCAAATGCTTCTGGTGTTATGTAATCGGTTATTTGGGATCACAGTAGCATGCTGACTTTCCAGTGTGGATTTTTTGGTACTCGAATTTCCAACTCAGGCTGGGCTTTGGACAAAGGAGAGAGATTTTCTGGTAATTTCACTTCACAGTGCAACCACGAGATACTCCAGAGTACAGCTGTAGTTACTTCAACCTCAGTGCAACCACTGAGATACTCCACAGTAAGACTGTAGCTATTTCAACCTTAGTCAAACTGCCAGACGAAGATTACTTTTCATTTTGGAAAAGATCCACAGTCATCTTCCTACAGTGCCTTTGAGCCCTTCTTCAGTGTAAGCATTCTCAGTGTGCACTGGCATTTCCAACTTCATAGCTCTCAACTTTTGAGGTTGGCATCTTTTGGCTGAGAGTTCTTTGACTCTGACAGTGTCTGACTAACAAAGTTCTTTTCAGTTTTATGGTAGTTTTATGCCCAAGAGACCTAACAAAGCTTTCTAAAATGTTAAGCTTCCCCCCCTGAAGTGTTCTTATAGCTTTGGAAATAGATGTAGTCATATGGACCTACTTTTTTTTACAAAGAAAAATGTACATTATTCTAGAAGATACTGGTAAAAAAAAACCTTAGTTAGGGCATTACTTAGTATCACATACAACATATTATTACAACAACACTGCAGTGTCAGTAATTATGCCAGCAGGTGACAGCAGGAAAATGAAGTCAGTGAAAACATGACATATGTCTGCTATTAAAAACCTTGTTGCTAAAATGTCTCTGCTAGGAACATCAGAGTCAGTGCGAGTTTGCCCTGATCCCCTGCAACATCGGCTGCGGCTTGATGGTATTGCGGAAGACGCTGGCCACCCATCTGGAGAAAGGCTGCCCCAACAATAAGATCACATGTCAATCATGCTCTTGCCCTTTGACCCCTGCAGAACGCCAGGTTTGACGAGTAGCCGGCGTTTCTTGGTCTCTTTTTGCTCACAATCATACACACAGAGCAAAATTCTCATGTCATAGAACCATATTTTCCTATGCTTGTACATTATATACATATATTGTGTTTTAAATATTACATGTTACAAGGTGATGTTGGTTGTGCATTTTGTATTAGATAAATGCATTAATCAATATCTTCTGTAATGGTCACAGAAACAGGGTTTTTGAAGCTCTGAAGTTTATCTGTACGACCTCATACTGCTACATACGGAGACGTTCTTTCCCTACTAGCCCAGAGTAGTTGGGAAAGGGAAGAGGCAGTTTGTCCTTGGTGAAGTCCCTGTGGACTACCATGCAGGGGGCTTGTTGAGAATCAAAATAAATTCCCTAAACACAATGGGGTTATTGTTGCATAAGGACCTCATAACATTGAGTTATGGAGAAATTTCTATAAAAAAAATAAGACCTTAAACAGCAAACACATTATGCCTGTGTCACTGCTGATGTCAGACAATTTATTTAAAGACAGTACTTTTGAGCAGAATATTCAATTTTATGAAATCAAATTATTAATTTGTATTTTATATCAATTTCCTGTCACAGAAGCATTTGTGTGTTGATGCGAGTGACAAGAAGCCAGCAAGAGTAGAGAAACGTCAGAAGGCAAGTAAAGAAACGACTAACGACTACATAACGCGCATTATTGGAGTGGGAAACCTGGAACTTGGTGAACAAGATAAAGCAGTTCTGGCTTTTATTTCTAAAGGCGGATCATTTATGAAAACAGCCTTTGCATGGAGCATTTCTTGTGCTGCTTTTCTGTGTGTGTGTGTGTTCCTTTGTGTGTGTGTGTGTGTGTGTTCCTTTGTGTGTGTGTTCCTTTGGGTGTGTGTGTGTGTGTGTGTTCCTTTGGGTGTGTGTGTGTGTGTGTTCCTTTCGGTGTGTGTGTGTGTGTGTTCCTTTCGGTGTGTGTGTGTGTGTGTGTGTGTGCTTGTGGCCGCAGGCACAACATATTTATCAGGCCTGATTTATATATTTATTTATGTTATTAGGATAATAAGCACGCAAGCTCGAAGCGGAAAGAGCCGTGTATCTTCTCTGAAGTTGGATGCACATTTAAGGTAAGCCTCTTTAATTAAATTGTTGCGTCACTACAAAGCCATTGTCGATATTTATTACTGCTTTGAAGGGAAAAAAAAACGTTGTATATGAAATTATGAAGGAACTGACCTGATAAGAGAGTTAACCAGTGATGTCCACTCACCCAGGGAAACACGGAGAAGGTGCGGGAACATGAGAGCTGTAGTCCCGTGTGCCACCTCCAGCTACTTCTGGGGGCCTTCCAGGACCTCCAGCCTCCGGTGCAGTCTCTGCCAGAGAGGAGCGTCCAGTACCCGGGCCTGGGTATGCTCCTCACGGACGAGGGCGCGGCATCCCACGGCTCACAGTGCCCCGGGGAGTTGGACTCAGACGGAGGGGACGGTGGAGTGAGTGACAAGGCCCTCAGTCTTCACGACGACCACGCCGAGCTGGAGGTGGGCCGGCAGCTCCACGCACTGCAGCAGAGGCTGCAGATCATGGAGAACATCATCTCGGCCCTCAACCGAGAGGTGGAGAAGACCCAGCTCTCCGTCGTGTCCCTGGAGAGAGATAATAACAGAAGCATGCAGATCGTGGAGCACTTGGAGACCGTGGTATGTCCCTTTATGAGGAAAATGTATCACAGCAAAACTTGCTTCGAGGTGAAATTGATTAGTGCTAACAAACCCTGTTCTATGAGCATGTTGATTTATGTCTAGCAAAAATGGTGTTATTTTTTAAGCTTAAATCACAATCTAACATGATAACACCCCCCTGAGGAATGCCATATGGATTGTGTCTTGTAATCTCCTGCTAAAAGTCTATTAAGGATGTTCTAACCATTACTGAAGTACTTCATATTAACAGCACAGTGTTCTTCATGCCCAATTAACAGATTTTACTGTGCTCATTATGGTTGCTAACACTACGCCAATTTTCTGGTACAGTCCTAGTGGGCTGTACTTGGGTACTCTGGCTGAATTTTAACTAACTCCATTGCGGTAGATAGATATTGCACTTCACCATATGTAAGTCATTTCTCCTCTGCAGCAGTGATATTTATACTAAATATCTTCAAATATCCTGCCAAGCTAGCCAGCTGAATCTTGGTGAGCTGTGTGGATGCGCAGCTAATGTTACGCAGGGACAGAAGAGTGAACGCGTGTGGTTAATTTCTCATAACATCCTCAAGGTCACATGTATCAACAAGTTCAAGTGAGTTGATCCAACTGCACGTGGATAACATTTAGGAGCTAATGAGACTGCTGCAGCATCTTGGCGTTATCATCCCAGAGGGAGTTTGGACTGCTCCAGTCCTCTAGGAGCACCGCCTTATTGCTTCTCTTTTTTCCAACAAGCCAGTTAATCAATTCATTATGTTTACATTCACTTTATGCCTCTTGAATGACTACACTGCCTTCACAAAGTGCGTTCACTGAAGATATCTCTCGAGTACCTTGACATTTCTTGGACGTCAAATGCGTATTTCAGCAACATACAGAATACACAGGGATATTCTACTTTATGACTAACATCAATATCACAGCGGCAGAATGTGAGCTGGTCCCCTTCCTGGCTGTGAGCAGTCAGATGATAAAGGCGCATCATTATCTCTGCTCTCTGCAGCATGTTGTCATGTCTGAATGGAGTCGCTGGGCGTGATTGTCCCAGTTCTCACGTTTCGCCTTTAAAGGCTGCGCATTCAGTGATAAAAACAAATGCATCCATTTCCAGGGAAACCCATTCATCTGTCAGCACTGAGCGTCCTTACAGCAATGCTGCCATCCAATGAGAAGGGAAAAGTGGTTCAGAGGTCAGATCTTGCTGAGGGGTTCAGAGTGTCAGAGCTCCCTGTGCTACCGTACCAGGACCCTCCGTGGCGGTGGCGGTAAAAGGGTCGTTTTTCCGATGCCGTCTTCAGGTTGCAGAGCAGCAGCACAGGCTGATGAGGAAAGACACGCACATGGCCTCTCTACAGCAGAGCATCGGCACCCAACACGATGTCTCCTACGACGGCACGTACCTCTGGAAGATCTGCGATGTCAATCAGAGGTTGAAAGAAGCCGCCAAAGGGCAAAGGAGCAGTCAGTACTCCCCAGGTGTGCCCCCTCCACCTGTCTCCACCCATCTCCACCTGTCTCCACCCACTTCCACCTGTCTCCACCTGTCTCCACCCATATCTACCTGTCTCCTCCCACTACCACCTGTCTCCTCCCACTACCACCTGTCTCCACCCATCTCCACCTGTCTCTACCCATCTCCACCTGTCTGCAGGACTAGGATGCACGTGCTTAAAAGCAGCAGGAGAAGCGATCCAATCCTTCCTTGTATTTTAGAAAATTCCTTTTAAGATACTCCTGGAATATCTAAGAATTTGAATTAATTAAAGATTAATATTTCTGTCCTTAAGATCTTCATCATGATGATTAGCTGACATCCACTGTAGTAGAGAAGAATGCAGCTGAGGTTGCATTGTCTGATTTGTAGATGTTGTTCAGCTTTCTACACATCCAGGTATGGCTTTAAAGTGTGCATGCGGCTGTACTTGTTTGGGGATGGAGTGGGCAAAGGGACACACATGTCTCTGTTCTTCGTCATTATGAAAGGGGAATATGACCCACTCCTGTCGTGGCCCTTTAAGCACAAGGTACAACATGATCAGAACACAGAGTGACCTGTGCACACAAATCTCTTCCTGACATCCACAGCTACACACCCATAATAGTTTCGACCATAACGATGTGACAATTGGTTTTATGACGAGCTTCTGCTGAGGGTCTTTTGACCCCATAACCAGAACCTTCCCTTTTCCAGGTGACGTTCTTCCTCATCGACCAGAACCAGCGTGAACATGTGATCGATGCATTCCGGCCTGACCTCTCGTCCGCGTCTTTCAAGCGGCCTGTGTCAGACATGAACGTGGCCAGCGGCTGCCCTATGTTCTTCCCTCTGTCCAAACTGCATTCTCCCAAGCATGCCTACTGCAGGGATGACATGCTGTTCATCAAGTGTGTGGTGGACTCTTCCTCCTGAACACAAGAGGGCAGTGTGGGTGTGGCTGGTGGGAGTGGCTGATTAGACACCTGACATCTAGGCCCGCCCATATATATGTTCATTATAAATTTACTGAACGTAACTAAATTGTAAACCATTGATTATGCTCCTTTTTCTGATTCAACGTTCAGATTTGACACCTTACATAAAGGCGTAAACTATATTTAATTGTTTTTTATTACATTTAATATATGTATCCTTTTTTAAAAATAAATAAATGTCATTATTTTTCAGAACATTTTTGAGTCCTCTTCTTTTTCTTTCACGGATCATCAGTAGACTTCTAGGCAGTACTTGCTGTAAAAACTACTTAATGAACGGTTTACTTGCTTGGCAAATAATGACATAAAAGTAGCTGAAAATGTATTTATAACATTTCTGAACTGCAGCTGCATTACAAACGGACCCTTCCTTCGCTTTAATAATCCATGCAATGTACCCTTTAGCTTGGGGTCTGATTTTGTTGAGTAGTCTAGGAGTGAGCGCTCAAAAAGTGACCATAAACAGAGATGCCCGCGCCTAACGGCCACGAGCGGCACCTGACTGTGCGTGACCCGTTCCCATGGTACATAGGAAAGGCGGGTTTAGATTCGGTGCTCAGTAAGGCAGAGTGAAACTCCTGTGTAACTTTCGTTCCGTAGTTTTGCATTGCGTGTGGTTTCTGTTGTTAAGATAGGCTTTGCGGATATGCTAACCTATTGATATCGGCTGTGGTGACAGCTCAGGGAAGACTTTGCAGTGACACTTGGATCACTGACTAAAAGGGGGAAAGGCAAGAAACCATAAAAATCCTTATATTTGTGCACCATGTTTTGCTTTTGGACAATCCGTTCACTACATAATGGTCAGAATATTATATATATATATATATATATATATATATATATATATATATATATATATTATTTTATTTTTTTTACATAAAACTAATTTTTATTTTTGTGTTAATCTTTAGCATTGTTCTTCTGAATAATCTTCCTATCAATGATTCGAAAGGCGCAGTTGAGACGCACATGGGAGTTTCACTGTACTTCCTGTGTGATGTTGATGGAGTTCGCTGTGTTAATTACATAAGCGAAACGTAAATGATTCGCGGGAAAAGGTGAAAAATGGCGACTTGCAGAGGCACAATTTAGGCGCTGCACTTCTTCTAAGCCAGAAACTTTACTTTGCGAATGGAATATTGCACTGCGAGTGGAGCATCGACATTTTGCACGCGTTTTCTCCAGGACTGGAGAGGAATCAAAAGCGGTAATCAAAAAGAAAATGTTAATCTCCAGTAGCTAGCGAGCTAACTGTAACTCAATTCAGACCGTGACGAAATTTAAACTGCAAACTGTTAGGACATATGTATGTTAAAGTAGTCGGGTTTAGCTCTGTTTTCTTAATTACTGACGATGCAAAATGTCCTGGTTCTGTAGGCTACCGTCTAACTGGATCCGAGATCCCGAGAACAACTCGGCTCGCGCTAAAACGTTTGCCACGCGCTGCCCCGCTTTGGCAGAAGCGCAAGTTTTTGAACTGGCGTGCATTAAAGCCAGCCAACTCTCCTAGCTGTCTCCCGCCTGCAAACGTAGAATAACTGCTTTCCTAACTTGAAAGAGGGAGGAAAATTTGTTAACTGACTAATTTGATAACTTGGAGCCACAGGTACGTACCTAACGTAAATGGTCTGCTGGAAAAGACAGTAACGTAATTTGCAACTTGATATTTTTTTTATTGTTTTTGCAATAGTTTAGTAGCTAACTAAGATATTATGGTCCGGAGAGAGTTAAACGAAGTGGAAATCAAAAAGCTGAAATAGTCAACAAGCAAGACAGTAAACGGAGCAGTTTGCATTTTGTTGCTTTTTATAAAATCCCAAAATGCTCACGGTTGTTCCTCTGGAAAACTAGCATCACGTATCGGGCAGGCTCTTCTAACCAGCTAACTGCCCTTCGTGGGTTTGCCCTTACGGAGGAGGGGCATCTCATCTCATGTAGCCAAGTCAGTTTTTTCCACTAACTTAGCATGGTTGAACGTTTTGCGATAGTTCTTCATATTCCATGTCTTTTAATATGTAAAAAGCATTTATGCTTTTACTTAGTGCCGTAACTCTCTGGCATGTGTCGTCCAAATACTGTAAAAGATTTACCTCTGCTCGATACCGTTATTTACTGTTCTTGGTATCACTCATGACTGTTGCATTTTGAGTCATGCAACAGTCCCTAGTACACGCAGCGGTGGAGCCGAGAGGAGGTACTTTCTCTCTATTTGTCCTTTACATGCAAACTCAGTCCAACTGTCAGAAGTGGACCGTTTGTGGCGAAATATCCCAGAAAATATCGTCTCTTAATTCGCATATAGAGCTACGAAATAACAAGCACGCTACAGTTCAATAAATCGAGTGATTAAGTCATTTAGACTTATGGTATTCGTGACCAGAGTAGCTCATGATACATCTGAGAAAACGGATGTAGATGTAGATGGTTTAAAAAAACAAAAAGCAGTGTAAAGAGTTTATGAAAAAGAATCTGGAATGTGGAGTGGCTCTTCTGCATATACAGTCCAGCTGCCGGTCTTGTGAGCTGGGGAAATAACTTCAGTATCTGGCCCTCTGTCCTTAGGAAGTGCAGGAGGTAAGGATGTTGGAGGGAGCGTACCGGGACAGCTACCTGTCTGTGGGTCCAGAGGAGCTGGAAGACAAGCACTTACTGCCCAAACAGGAGAAGGGCTGTGTGGATGTGGAGAGCAAGCTGACCGTGGGGCAGTATGTGCTCTGCCGCTGGTCCGATGGCCTTTACTATCTGGGCAAGATCCAAAGAGTGAGTTGATATCACTGGGAAAGTTGGGGCACACACCCATGTGTGTTTGGGGGGTGGGGGGTGGGTGGGGGGTTGAGGCCTGATCTGAGATGCTTGTGAAGACCTGTGTTAGCATCATGTATGTCAGATCAGAGGTTGAAGCTGGTTGGCAGGGTGATAGGACTCATGGCAAACAAAAATATACACCTTACAACATGTGCGTTACACAGTAATTCATTAGTTATTAATTAATCCCTGATATACTGATGTGAATTGTTCATGATGTGACGAATTGTGACGCTTTTCGTCTTCGCGATGCAGACGAGCTCCTCGAAGCAAAGCTGTTTCGTCACGTTCGAAGACAACTCCAAGTTTTGGGTGCTGTGGAAAGACATTCAGCACGGTAGGCAGCGAGCGCAGTTCAGCTGCTGCTCCTCATCCTCGGGGCCCTGACCCAACACAACGGTGACACCTCACCTGTACGCCTCAGTCACCAGCTCCACGTCTCACGGCCTGCCCACGGCAGACACAGTCACACCAGTTCTAGTGCGGCCGAACTGCAATCTGTATCAGTTAATGCAGCTCTGATGATCTGTGTGTGCGTGTTTCTATTGTTGTGCTTCATTTGAGTGTGTGTGTGTGTGTGTGTGTGTGTGTGTGTGTGTGCGTACTGTGGCGTGAAACGTGACGGAACTCAGCCGGCGTCCCAGGAGAAGAACCCAAATGCTCCGTGTGTTCTGAGATGACCGTGGTGTCGGATAATAAAATTCTAATCTGCGGAAAATGTGGAATAGGTAAGCTCCTCCACCCCATCGCGGGGTGAGCTGTCTTTGTTTTCCCACGTTCATGGGGAAGAGCTTAGCGACCAGAATACAGACTATGTAAATATCAACGAAGTAGTTGCACGTAGCGTAACGTGGTGCTTGCAAAACAGCATACGCACTCTCAGATTCACAGCTGTGCACGGCGCGCTAGACACCGTCAAACTCTTTAATTCACTGGGTGCCTTTTTGTAATTACCAGGGCAGGGGGGAAGAGCCCAGAAGCTACAGTTTCTTTTGCTCATGTGTTATGAGCTGCAAACTGGGATAGACCTGTGCTGATATCAGTGCGGGGAAGATCCCTCCAGTAGGCAGAGCACACAGGAGTGTACTGAGTCGCGGTGATGAGGCTGCCACCAGGGGGCGCACTGCTCACTAGCGCCCTCTGTATTTGGAGGGATTAAATCAGCCTCCTGCTCTGCTCATAATTACAGCTCTTATCGCCGCTGAGATGAGCCACTTCTCAGACACCTGTCCTCTGTGTGTGTGTGTGTGTGTGTGTGCGGCTTCTATCAGGCTACCATCAGCTGTGCCACGTGCCACCTGTCAGCAGCTCGGGTGACCTGTCTCCATGGTTCTGCCGGAGGTGCATTTTCGCCTTAGCCGTGAGAGTGAGTGGCCCCCTCCAACCCTCACAGCGCCTGTGTCTCATCTCCTCAGCAACCAGGACTGCGCAGTGCACTGCTGACATTACCCAGAAGGCTGCACTGTGCAGCTGAGCCTTCATGCACTTGACAGTGTTTCTCCTTTTGTGCCATGGGCATCCTGACCAAGTGTTTTTTTCCGGGTGTAAAAATAAAACATTCACTCTGTCGTGTCCAGGGGCAGGCGCTTCTTCATCGTATTGTGTTCTCCTCCGCGCGGCGCGGGCCCTAATAGCAAGACATCGGGACGGCTTGTGACGTCTCGCTCCTCTGGGGCTCGGGCTGGCTGACGTGTGTTTTCTTGGTCTGGCAGAAAGGGGGCGCTCTGAAGAAGGGCCCGATCGCCAAAGCGCTGCAGGCCATGAAGCAGGTGCTGACCTACAACGGCGAGGAGCTGGAATGGGACTCGCTGCACCGCACCAACCAGCAGCAGTGCTACTGTTACTGCGGCGGCCCTGGAGAGTGAGTGTCCTCCTGAGTCCTCTGGCTTCACCTGTCTCTCTCTCTCCCTCTCCCTCTCTCTCCCTCTCCCTCTCTCTCTCTCCTTCTTCCTCTCCCTCTCTCTCTCTCTCTCACTCTCTCTCCCTCTCTCTCTCCATTTCTCCATTCCTTTCTTCTGTTCTTGGTCTCCAACACCCCCTTTTCTCTTTCGCTTCCTGTACTAGTTCTTTCTCCACCTCATTTTCTCCCGCTCTTTCCCGTTTCTTCCTTTATTTAGCTCTCATTCTCTCTTTCACTCTCTCGCTCTCTGATTTTTGGTGTCCACTATTCTCCTTTAATCATAATACACCGCAGCACAGCTTCCAGAAACACACCCTCGACTGCCACTAATGCCCATCGCTGGCTCGCCTCGCTCTGCGACAGACACAGGTGGCTCGGCGGGCCAAGCTGACCAGGCGTGCCGGACACTCTGGTGCAGACTAACCCTGCGTTCCTGCTCAACATACCCCTCCACGCCCGGTCCCCCATTCCCCCAGAACCCCAGACCCCCACTCCCACACTCCCCCAGAACCCCAGTCCCACACTCCCCCAGACCCCCACTCCCACACTCCCCCAGAACCCCAGACCCCCACTCCCACACTCCCCCAGACCCCCACTCCCACACTCCCCCAGACCCCCACTCCCACACTCCCACACTCCCCCAGAACCCCAGACCCCCACTCCCACACTCCCCCAGACCCCCACTCCCACACTCCCCCAGAACCCCAGACCCCCACTCCCCCAGAACCCCACTCCCCCAGAACCCCACTCCCCCAGACCCCCACTCCCACACTCCCACACTCCCCCAGAACCCCAGACCCCCACTCCCACACTCCCCCAGACCCCCACTCCCACACTCCCCCAGACCCCCACTCCCACACTCCCCCAGAACCCCAGACCCCCACTCCCCCAGAACCCCACTCCCCCAGACCCCCACTCCCACACTCCCCCAGAACCCCAGACCCCCAGTCCCCCAGACCCCCACTCCCACACTCCCACACTCCCCCAGACCCCCACTCCCACACTCCCCCAGAACCCCACTCCCACACTCCCCCAGAACCCCAGACCCCCAGTCCCCCAGACCCCCACTCCCACACTCCCCCAGACCCCCAGTTTATTTGCTCATTCTGCCATGTGCTTTGTGTTGCTATTGCTTGAGCTCTTGCAGTGGTTTAATTGGTGAGTTGGGACATTTATTGTGTCTATCTGATAAGGTGCCATGAGTCATCTTGTGATTCCATCTCTCTCAGATGGTACCTGAAAATGCTGCAGTGTTTCCGCTGTGAACAGTGGTTTCATGAGGCTTGCACGCAGTGCTTGCAAGAATCCATGATGTTTGGTGATAGGTGAGTACTGACCCACATTACCTGCAGCTCAGTTATTTCACTGCGTGGTAGCGCAAAGTGTAAGAAAATGGTTCGCGTATCACCGTGGTCTCTGGAAACACGAACGTTCTCCCTAACACTTACCCTCATAGTAAACCGCAGGGACTTAAGTTGTAATAGCGCTCTAGATTCCCTATATACTGTTAAGCACGCCATTTAAAGCCTGGCTAGCATTTTTGGAGGATGTCTGATAGATAACATGGTTTAAGAAAAGAGCTAATATAACAGTGGGCATATTGAAAAGATCTGTTAACAGCATCCAGTGGCTACTCAGCTGTAACAACACGTTCAGGGTAGCAGTGCATGCAGAAGAAATGGAGTAGATTAGGGAGCTGGCAGAGGCAGTAATGTTTGTGCTGAAGTAACCGTGTCTGTTCACTCAGCACAGAGGACAGACACTTCAGTTCCACCTCCTTCATTAGCTACATGTTCCTCCTTTTATCTGTGCAGGTTTTACTTGTTCATTTGTGCAGTGTGCAATAAGGGAGTGGAGTACATCAAACGGTTGGCACTGCGCTGGTAAGAGCCACACACACACACACACACACACACACCCATCCCCGGCAGAATTAGGTGGTCGGAGATGTGACTGACGCAGATGATCGCCTGCTGGAGATGTCTAAAGCATTCGGCTCTTTCCAAAGAATCGAGGACGTGGTGTTCCAGAAAAGTCCGTCGGTGAAATCGCACCTTTCGGTGCCAGTTGTCAAACTTCAAATGTGCGCTCAGATGTTGACGGGAAAAGGAAAGAGGAAATGTGCCAGGGATGAAGAGACCACAGCATGCAGCTTACGGCGAGGCACAAACGAGTGTGAGGGTCGTCAGCCCAACGGGGGGGGGGGGCTAGGCCTGCCCACGTTAGCGGCCTGGTTCCAGTGCAGTTAGGACCCACACTGTGGATCTGGACTCGGAGTGTCTCAAAAGCATTGTAGCAAAAAATAAAAACCATCTGGTATTGGGTTTGTCGGTGTCTCTGTTGGGAACAGGAATCTGATACCAGGAATCTGATACCAAATTTTTATCTCATGTCATGTTAAAAATGGGCTTTTTTCGTGTAGGTGATTTTAGATTAACAGGGATTCTTCTTAAGTAAAACACAGGGCACGTTTGTATAAATACGCAGTGATTACAAGAGGAAACCTGGTTGTGGGCACAGGTAGAGTATCCGCCTGGAATTGGTATCGACTGTGGAAAGGTTGAAGCGATGTGTCAGTAGTTCCAGACTGACAGGAACCGATTAGCTGTGTAGCGCAGGAGAGCAGATCCTGCAGGGGTGTCTTCAGACGGCCTGACCAGCACATATGTTAGAAATTCTAATCATGAATCAGTTCCATTGATTTTTACAGATTTTAAGACTCCCATCTTAAAATGCAGCTTTGGGTCATAAGGGTCTATTTGTTTATTTTTTGTCTGCCACACTTACATATTTAATAACAAAAACTCATCCATTATACATATAATGAAGTTTGCACGGGCGTAATGGTGTTTCTTTGGGCTCTGAAGTTCAGAATCCCTGATTTGGGTTTTATCCTGCCGGGAAGGTCTCAGCGTTTAAACGCTCTTAATCTCTTGGGTGGAGTGGCATTCTGTTTTGGATTACGTGCAGGATATAACCGATTATGTAGATTTTGTGTGAGCTCCACAGGAAATCACGACTCTGTAAACGTTCGCCGCTTACCCTAACTAGCTTTAAATGGCGCGTCGCTCACTGCTGACACACTCTTGCTTGCTGCTCTCCCAGACACGCTGTTAATTGACTGTTATCTGTCATTGGCAGGGTGGATGTGGTCCATCTTGCCCTCTATAACCTGGGAGTGCAAAGCAAGAAGAAGTACTTTGAGCTGGAGGAGATCCTGAATTTCATCAGCAGCAATTGGGAACATATCCAGCTGGGCAAGGTCATACAGCCTGATAGCACTTACAGAACCAGAGCACAGGCCCCGCCCCCAAACAGGTCATACAGCCTGATAGCACTTACAGAACCAGCACAGACCCCGCCCCCAAACAGGTCATACAGCCTGATAGCACTTACAGAACCAGCACAGACCCCGCCCCCAAACAGGTCATACAGCCTGATAGCACTTACAGAACCAGCACAGACCCCGCCCCCAAACAGGTCATACAGCCTGATAGCACTTACAGAACCAGCACAGACCCCGCCCCCAAACAGGACATACAGCCTGATAGCACTTACAGAACCAGAGCACAGACCCCGCCCCCAAACAGGACATACAGCCTGATAGCACTTACAGAACCAGAGCGCAGGCCCCGCCCACAAACAGGTCATACAGCCTGATAGCACTTACAGAACCAGAGCACAGACCCCGCCCCCAGACAGGTCATACAGCCTGATAGCACTTACAGAACCACCACAGACCCCGCCCCCAGACAGGTCATACAGCCTGATAGCACTTACAGAACCAGCACAGACCCCGCCCCCAGACAGGTCATACAGCCTGATAGCACTTACAGAACCAGAGCGCAGGCCCCGCCCCCAAACAGGTCATACAGCCTGATAGCACTTACAGAACCAGAGCGCAGGCCCCGCCCCTAAACAGAACATACAGCCTGATAGCACTTACAGAACCAGAGCACAGGCCCCGCCCCCAAACAGGTCATACAGCCTGATAGCACTTACAGAACCAGAGCGCAGGCCCCGCCCCCAAACAGGTCATACAGCCTGATAGCACTTACAGAACCAGAGCACAGGCCCCGCCCCCAGACAGGTCATGTAGCCTGATAGCACTTACAGAACCAGCACAGACCCCGCCCCCAAACAGGTCATACAGCCTGATATCACTTACAGGCCCCGCCCCCAAACAGGTCATGTAGCCTGATAGGACTTACAGGCCCCGTCCCCAGACAGGTCATGTAGCCTGATAGCACTTACAGGCCCCGTCCCCAAACAGGTCATGTAGCCTGATAGCACTTATAGGCCCCGCCCCCAAACAGGTCATACAGCCTGATAGCACTTACAGACCCCACCCCCAAACAGGTCATGTAGCGTAATAGCACTTACAGAACCACATCTTTTAAAAACAAATGCGTGGTTCCAATCGGTCGCTGTCCTCCCCTCCCAGCTCAGACTTCTCTGCTGTTTGCTGTGGTTTCGTGTGCTATATGAACGCCGCTGTTATATTAGCACCACTGCACTGCTGGGGAGTCCTAGCAGCTATGACCACCGCCTGGAGACACTCGTTTGTCTTCATCCTGAAGAGACGCCGCGATGTGTCCAGCTGCAAAGACTCTCCGCACCACAGGACTGCGGCATCTCTTAACTTTCATTTCTACCTCAGCAGCTTGCCAACACGCCTTCGTCGGAGAGAGGCCAGCTCATACTCGATGCCCTTAACAACTACAAAAGCAAGTAAGACACAGTTCTTCCTCTTGTTCCTGCGGTGGTCACCTGCTTAAAAAGTGCTGGTGTCTCTGGGAAGTGCTGATGTAATACGGTTCTGAAGGACAGCGTTTAACGTTTTGGATAGCTTAACCAGATCAAGAAAAATGGCAAAATATGGGAGAGACTTTTTTAATTTTATTCTTTAGGTTTTTATGTGGGAAGGAGATTAAAAAGAGGAAGTGCATCTTTCGGCTACGGACGCGAGTTCCCCCAAATCCCCCGTCCAAACTGTTCCCGGAGAAAACCCCGAAAAGCGAAGGTCATCGGACCTGTAAGAGAGGTGGAGGACGCAATGGGTGAGCATGGCCTACAGGTTTACACCGCCTACAGGTTTACACTGACTACAGGTTTACACCGCCTACAGGTTTACACTGCCTACAGGTTTACACCGACTACAGGTTTACACCACCTACAGGTTTACACCGACTACAGGTTTACACTGACTACAGGTTTACAGAGTGTACAGAGTTCACTGCATCACTGAGCCATAAGTTTACAGTGCACACTACATCACTGGACACTGGGTGTACATAGACCCTGCATCACTGGACTATGGGTGTACATAGACCCTACATCACTGGACACTGGGTGTACATAGACCCTACATCACTGGACACTGGGTGTACATAGACCCTACATCACTGGACACTGTGTGTACATAGACCCTACATCACTGGACTATGGGTGTACATAGACCCTACATCACTGGACTATGGGTGTACATAGACCCTACGTCACTGGACTATGGGTGTACATTTACATTTACGGCATTTCGCAGACGCTCTTATCCAGAGCGACTTACAAAAGTACTATGTGTTCAGTCAGAATATGCATCTCTATCTAGTATAAACAGGTTTAAGTCCAAACTACTCGAGCTCAAGCACTGCCATAAACCGTTGCTAGTGCAGATGCCTAGAAAGAAGACAACAAAATATAAGATTAGACACAGTGCAATACCTAGCAAGACTGAAATACCTACAAGACTACATGCAGTATAAGTGCAATACTTAGCAAGTGTTCCTAAAGATAAAGTGCAATTACGCTTTATACCAATGCTTCAGTGGATTAGTGCTTATAAGTGCTTTACAAAGAGATGGGTCTTCAGTCTGCGTTTGAAAATAGACCCTATATTACTGGGTTTGCTGATCACATTGTGTTTCTGGGCTACAACCTGGCAGAATGCTCACTGGCATGTGAGTTTGCTTTATGAAGTGTATGTGATTCAGCCAAGGCATTAATTCATACTGTGTTACTTCACCGTTGTGTACTTTCTAGCAGTTTTCTTCCAAGGATAAAATTTCCTTGTTTGTTGTCTGTTTAGTATCTGCTGGTGCGGGAGGCAAGACTCCCTTTAAAGACAGAGCTGTCGTACGTCGTCATTTCTGAGAGTCGGGTGTAGTCGAAGCCTGAACACTCTAGAGCAGAGGGACTGCTGGGTACTGCTCATTAGACGGAGCTACAAAGGACGAGAGAGAAAAACACCCCATATGTACCTCCAAACGCCCGATATGCACCGCCCCGCTCCTGTTACTCACAGATAACCTTGCCTCCAAAAATAACCCCTCACTGAAGTTCAAAATGCGACCCTTTAGCTATGATAAACATGCATGGGTGCGTGTGGATGCTCCCCCCAGAGATCTGTAGTGAGAGTGACGGGGGTGCTGTTTACCCAGCTGCCTCGTGGAGACAGCGCTGCACGCGCCCCGCACGCGCCCCGCACGCCGGCCCCGCGCGATCCGTGCTGATGTTCCCGTCTCTATCAGGGAAGATTTGAAACTCGCTTCACTTGTTAGCGATACTTTGAAGTGTTAATTGGGATTAAACTGCCGTGAGCAGAGGCGGTTATGTCGGATACCCCTGACAGCAGCATTTCGCTCTCGACTACACCCAACAACTACACCCAACGACTACACCCAACGGTTCATCTCTCAAACAAATACTTTGCTGGGGAAAGAAAAAAAACATCTGTTGTTATGAATATGATTTAAATTCAGACACCTTTCTTGACTTGACTCCGTATGCTAGCCTGCATGCCCTAACACCAAGAGAACTGTCTGGTTGGTAATTCCTTCTTCACACTTTCTCTCTTTCTGGTCATGATTGTGTATTTCCTTGGGGTAATTCCAGATACGGTAGTAATACAGAGAGATAGTACTTTAACTCAAGGTGTGGTCTGGGTTCATTTAGTCAATGGTGTTTCATAATAGCACTGGGATCCTGGCAGCAATAATTACTAGCTACTGTATTTATCTGCCGTCGCGGTGAGCGTCGGCCATGAAGTGAAGCGCTTGGTTTCGTTGCGTCTGTGTGGTAGCTGCGGTCCTGTGGAGAAGAGGAGGACGAGAAGGTCCAAGTGGTTTCTGGAGGACGCCATCCCCAACGTAAGCTCACAGCCGCTCGTCCGAAACCCGTCTAACCTTCTCGGAGTGAGTGTGGGCACAAGCCGGCCTGCGCTCGGCCGCCTTTCCGTCTGCACCGACCCCGAGCGCTCCGTGGTTCTTCCGTCTCGTTCTCTCCTCCCCCTTTTCTGTCGTTCCCACTCCTCTCCTCTGCTCCCATCGCCCTCTCCTGCTTTTATCTGAGAGTGTTGTCTTCGTAAACATCACTCATCTACGATTCGCCTTTCCACAGGCCGCCTCCTCTCGCCCGCTCGCACTCTGGTGATCCTCCACACCAGCTTGCTCCTATTTTCTGCTCTCATGATCTGCCCCGCTCCACACAGACCTTGCGTTCCCTCTCTCCCTCTCCCTTCTCTTTCTCTGCCTGTTCTTAAAAGGATTACATTGTGTTTATGAAGCGTTTACCTGACACGTCCCTCAGAGAGGTCTGATCCGCAGACATGTTTTCGCATTCCCAGCAACCTCCCGACACTCCCACACACAGCTGGTAGTGGCCTGAAAGCAAATACTTCACAGAACTCATTGGACTTGCAGTAATAGCCATTGTGGTAATAGCAGTGAGACCCATAACCCATTGTAAGCCAGAGCAGAGGTAATTACACCTGAGCGTCAGTGACTCGGAGCGGGCTAATGGATGCCGTGTTGTCGTTTTAACGCTTTCTCTCGTGGAACCTTCCCCGCAGAATGAGTTGACATCCAGCTGGAACTCCAACCACCACATGGCTAACATCTTTGACTTCACGCTCGACGAGCTGCAGAGTTTGAAGAGGTGAGGGGGATGAATCGGAACGCCGACACGCGGGTCACCGCACACGCCTGGGAGGAAAATCTGCAGCACAATTATCAATCTTAAACACACAATTACCCAGCACAAAACCCACAAGATTAACCATTACAAACCCAGCACACTTAACCATTACAAACCCAGGACAATTAACCATTACAAACCCAGGACAATTAACCATTACAAACCCAGGACAATTAACCATTACAAACCCAGCACACTTAACCATTACAAACCCAGGACAATTAACCATTACAAACCCAGGACAATTAACCATTACAAACCCAGCACACTTAACCATTACAAACCCAGGACAATTAACCATTACAAACCCAGCACACTTAACCATTACAAACCCAGGACAATTAACCATTACAAACCCAGCACACTTAACCATTACAAACCCAGGACAATTAACCATTACAAACCCAGGACAATTAACCATTACAAACCCAGCACACTTAACCATTACAAACCCAGGACAATTAACCATTACAAACCCAGCACACTTAACCATTACAAACCCAGCACACTTAACCATTACAAACCCAGGACAATTAACCATTACAAACCCAGGACAATTAACCATTACAAACCCAGCACACTTAACCATTACAAACCCAGGACAATTAACCATTACAAACCCAGCACACTTAACCATTACAAACCCAGGACAATTAACCATTACAAACCCAGCACACTTAACCATTACAAACCCAGGACAATTAACCATTACAAACCCAGCACACTTAACCATTACAAACCCAGGACAATTAACCATTACAAACCCAGCACACTTAACCATTACAAACCCAGGACAATTAACCATTACAAACCCAGCACACTTAACCATTACAAACCCAGGACAATTAACCATTACAAACTAAGGCCAATGAACCCAGAAATTAAGCATAAACATTGCACAGTTAACCAGCATAGATGTTAACCACCAGCACAGTTAACTAGCACAATCCCAGTACAGATAATCAACACGATCCCAGTACAGATAATCAGCAAAACCCAATTACAATAAATGAACACAGCTCAGTTGACCAGTATGATGTTAGCAGCCCACTCTGCAAACATGATGAACCCACAAGGTCCACCGAGTTCCCTTCATTTTGGGCGCAGCTGTGTGAAATGAAATCGAATGTTTTATGTGTTTAGAATCGTCCTTTCAGTTCTGAAAACTTCAGTGAAGGGGTCAAGGCCGCCCTCAGAACAGCACCTGCCCCGTGTGTGTGTGTGTGTGTGTGCGTGTGTGTTTTTAGGTGACTAACTGCTGTGTACTGTAGTATGCATACACACAAATTTGCTATCCGGAATGGTAATTGACCCAGAAATGCTAAGAATGGGAAGATTGCCTCTCTCGGCACTTTCTAATAATGAAAATAATAATTAATAATTACATACCTCCAGTCTCGCACGTCCCCGTGTCTCTCTGTCAGTGTGTGGTGTGATTAACCTTTCACCATCGCCTTTTGAATTGAATTAAACGTCCATTTATTGGCTTACGAACAATCGCTTTCGTTTGCATGTTTCCCTTTAGAAAAGGTTCTTAGCCTCCTGGTCCCCTCCTATGACAGAGTATAATTTTTATTAAGGTGGCGGTGAAGTGATTTAATTACACTTCTCGGTAAAGGTTATCGTCTCCTGAGCAGGTGGGTATAATAAGCAGGCGGTAAACACCGCGGGGACAATTGGTTCACAGTGGAGCCTTCACATCCAAGAAATGGAATCTGGGAGAGCTTGTTGAGAACAAGAAAGGCGCTCGAAATAGAACTTGGGCCATTCGAAAACCGCCTTGTTGCGCGGATTCCTGAATCCGTGAAGTGCGGCGAGTGAAAAGCTTTGAATCCCCGGAAAGTTCCGTGAAACGACTGAAACTGTGTGGAGGAAGCTGAGTAGCCATGAGCTGTTATAATGGGCCATGTTGTACTGACATGGGGGTGGGGTGGGGTTTAGAGTGAGGTTGCGGGTGTGATGGTGAGAGTGTGGATGGGTGGGGTTCTTTGGGTGTTGTTGATTTGTCTTTGTTTATACGCACACTAGATTGGGACAGTATGGGTGGTGTTTCATAGAACTGTGTGATTCTGATATAAGTACCAAACTAACAGTAAAACTTTTTTTTTTTTGCCACTCTATATTTTTCTTACTGTCTTTCCTTCTTGTCTATTTCTATTTCTGTCTCCCTGTCTGTGCCATGTAGCACCAGCTCAGGGCGGACGTTGAGTCTGGATCAGGACTCTACAGACGCTGCCAGCACCTCAGGCTCAGCTACCACCAGTGTTTCATATGACTTCAGGTACACACACACACACACACACACACACACACACACACACACACACACACACACACACACACACACACACACACACACATACACACACACACACACACACACACACACACGCATACACACACACACACACACACACACGCATACACACACACACACACACATGCGCATACACACACACACACACATGCGCATACACACACACACACACACACACACACACACACACACACACACACACACACACACACACACACACACACACACACACACACACACACACACACACACACACACACACACACACACACACACACACACACACATGCGCATACACACACACACACACACATGCGCATACACACACACACACACATGCGCATACACACACACACACATGCGCATACACACACACACACACACACACACACACACACACACACACACACACACACACACACACACACACACACACACACACACACACACACACACACACACACACACACACACACACACACACACACACACACACACACACACACACACACACACACACACACACACACACACACATACACACACACACACACACACACACACATGCGCATACACACACACACACACACATGCGCATACACACACACACACACACACACACACACACATGCGCATACACACACACACACACACACACACACACGCATACACACACACACACACACACACACACACACACACACACACACATGCGCATACACACACACACACACACACACATGCGCATACACACACACACACACACACACACACACACACACACATGCACATACACACACACACACACACACACACACACACACATGCGCATACACACACACACACACACACACACACACACATGCGCATACACACATGCATATATACATACACCCAGCCTCTTACACAAACATGGCCTCTGTCACACGCACACATACCCTCATGGATACAGCACTCTCACACACACACACACATAGCCTCTTCTCTCTCTTTCACACACACACAACCTTTCTCACACACAAGGCCTGTTTCTGCATCAATACAGTTCTTCTCACAAACAGCCTCTCAGTCATACAGGCACATCACAGTGCTTTTATCTCTGTATAACCTTGCTGGTCAATGGCTAATGAATAACCTAATATACATCTCATTTTTCACTGCACAACAGTGACAATAATAACACATTATTAATATTAAGAATTTGATCCAGTTCCCTCCATAACTGCCTCAAAGCTCACAAAAAAAAAAAAAGAACTTCTCATTTTAATATGCTAATTGTGACGTAGGAAGACAACCTAACCTGTGGTTCAGCCTGTCCACACTAGGCCCTACGGACCGTCTGCAGAAGCGAGTGAGACAGTGAGACACGGTCAGCGTGCTCCCGGGCCACAGTCTGGCAGAAGCTGTGGAGAATCTCTCCGGCTCTGTGGTGTTGGTGTGATGAGTTGGTGGGTTGAGTGTGGTGTGACTCCGGGAGCCTCCACTGGTAACCGAGCCACTACACAGATCCACACCAGCCCGGTGAATCCCCGACAGTGTTCACTGCACACTTGACCACAAGACCAAAAAGTTTAGAAGATTTTTTTATTGGGTTTTTTTTTTTTTTTTTCTGACTTGAGTCATAGATTTTCTTTTTTCTTGTGCTACATCTGCCTGTCACTGCGTCTGAGTCATCGCTGCTGACTGAAACAAGTGTTTGGGGAGCCGTTGAAATTTGACTCAGACTCTCCTTTTCAGCTCGTGTCTTGCTGTCTGTCTAAGGTCTCAGACCAGCTCCTGTCTCCTCTACCTGCCCCTCTACCTGCCCCCCAGCCCAGCGGTCAAGCAGTGGTCGCCTCACCACCGCTGGACTGGGGGTAGTAGCTGTTTTTGGCAGCTGGACTGAGACTGGTGGGCTGTGGGGTGTTAGCTGTGGCTAGACTTGTGGGAACAGCCCTGTGGGGTGTTAGCTGTGGCCCTAGACTGGTGGGAACAGCCCTGTGGGGTGTTAGCTGTGGCTAGACTTGTGGAAACAGCCCTGTGGGGTGTTAGCTGTGGCTAGACTTGTGGGAACAGCCCTGTGGGGTGTTAGCTGTGGCTAGACTTGTGGGAACAGCCCTGTGGGGTGTTAGCTGTGGCTACACTGGTGGGAACAGCCCTGTGGGGTGTTAGCTGTGGCTAGACTTGTGGAAACAGCCCTGTGGGGTGTTAGCTGTGGCTAGACTTGTGGGAACAGCCCTGTGGGGTGTTAGCTGTGGCTAGACTTGTGGGAACAGCCCTGTGGGGTGTTAGCTGTGGCTACACTGGTGGGAACAGCCCTGTGGGGTGTTAGCTGTGGCTAGACTTGTGGCAACAGCCCTGTGTGTGTGTGTGTGTAATCAAGTATGTGTGTGTTTATAAAGTGTGTTTTATTTCCAGCCAGAATCTGTAATTCCAGCTGTAATTCCAGGCATTCTTGACATTTGCTGTCGTAACTTTCTCAGTGCTGTTTTCATCTCTCTCCAGTGTGCTGATTTATCCTGGGCATCTAGTTCCTGAGACTCCACAGTCATGTAGTCGATAATTGGTTCCTTTCTCTCCTCTCTCCTCCTTTCCTAATGCAGCATTGCTGTAATCAGTTCAGTCTGCTGTGAGACACTAGTGGTGTGTGTGTGTGGGGGAGGTGTGTGTGTAGATGGGGGGGGGGGTTATGGTCAGTTGTTGGGAATGGTCAGCTGATGAATGGTCAGTTGTTTTTGGATTATACCTGTGATGAGTAAACAGAGAGCATGGAAACATGTACTAACCCCAGGCCCCGCCCACCCCCCACATGCCCCCCCCCCCCCCCCATGCCCCGCCCCACTCTGCCGAACAGATCAGCCTATGCTACCATGATTCATGCAAATGTGGAAACTCCCACAAACATTTTAATAAAGAAGAAAATAAAAAACAGGAAGTCCATCTGAATCAGGGTGACCTTTAAATGGCAGGAAGAAAAAAAAACCCAGAGCCAAGACAACCTAGAGGCAAAACATTTCATTGAACTACAGCTACACCTAGTGGCAGGAAATGGTAGTACAACGGTGGTGGGAATGGTAGGAAAATGCGTCTTGGTCAACGTCATGTCCTGTCATTGCAGCACGTGACTTAAAGATGCTGCGTGAGGTGGAGGGCAGTTTATCATCCACCCCTGACCTGCTGCTCCTCCATCCGTTGCAGGAAGAACGTTGGCAGCCGGAAGAGGAAGCTCCCGTCGTCCAATTACAGCGCGCTGGCCAGCAAGCGGGAGGCGACGGAGAGTGAGGTGGGCGTGGCCGGCGTGGTGGGCGTGGCCGGCGAGGAAGCCACGGCCAGGGTGGGCAGTGCCATCGACAGCCACACGTTGGAGAGCCTCAGTGAGGACGACTCCTCCCTCTCGCACCTTAAGTCATCCATCAGCAGCTACTTTGGGGCGGCCGGGCGTCTCACCTGCGGCGAGAAGTACCAGGTTCTGGCCCGCAGGGTCACGCCAGAGGGCAAGGTGCAGTATTTGGTGGAGTGGGAGGGCACCACGCCGTACTGAACGGTGTAGCAGAGGAGGGTGGAGGAAGAGACTCCGAAGTCTCCAGACGGGCGTTCTCCCTTCCCAGTCCTGGTTCACCCCACCGGACTCACAAAGGCCCGGCTGCCCGGGTGTGGTCAGTAGGCCGTAACGGCCACGCCGACGCGGACCCGAGTTTCCTCACGTTAAGATGGTCTCTGGGTAGCAGAGCGACGTGAGGTCCGAGTTGGGCGGGTGTTTTGATGCTTTTGTGAAAGTCTAACGTGAGCTTTCAGGATTGGGAGACACAAACGCTGGTGTAGACTGAGCGCCACTGTACACACTGCAGCGTCTCTTCCTGTTATTCCTTTTTCTTAAGTTACACCTCTAAGGTGAGTCCTTAGAGTTCTATGGGGGAACACTTAGTCCACATTTGCCCTGTACTGGGTACTGAAGTGTTTTTAATTCACTGTGGCAGTGTCTTGTTGACAGGACACTGAACAGCGCCGAATTCAGATCTCTGGTTTAGTCTTTTCTTTTTAGTTTCACGTGTTTTCTTTTTAGTTTCACACATTTTCTTTTTTAGACTAGTTTCAGGTGTTTCAATTATAGGTCTGTATAAGGTGAATATGATCTAAAATACTGTACTTTTTTGGTAAAGGTTTTATTGAGACAGCAGAAGAGCAGATGAATGTTCGGCCTGTATAGCCTAAATGGTATTTCAATATGCAGAACATTGTATGTGTTCTCATTTACAGTCTACAGCGACCCAGCCCGTCTAAACAGCCACGCAAACCCCATTAAAGTGCCGAAAGCTATTCTGCAATATTTTATTTTTAAAACAAGAGGAAATATATATGTTCTATATAATGCAATTATACCTATTTGAAAAGATACCTGTCCCTAAGGACCTGCGATGTGGGTAACAAAAACCTACGACACTATAAAAAGCAATTTGCTGAATGTGTGTTGTGTGTGTTAAAAACCCACGTGCTCCCCTCGACCAATCTGCACAGGTGACTGATGTTTGTACAAGATAGTATTTTTGCCCGCCCAAGATTTGCCCTTCTGTCCTGTGTCAGGACGGAACCTGTGGGCGTGACGGTGGTTTTTAAGATGGTTTTAGTCTGCACTTTTCCCCAGTCATAGTCTGTGTGCTTCTAGCTAAGTACGTAACCAAAGCAGAGCAAATAATATTGCGAGGGTTTCTACGCCAGTCTTTCAGCTGAACACACTGCGCCCTGGCATGGCAGATATGGGGCAGGACAATGGGATGGTCAGAGCTGCCACTGGCGTACGTTTCCAGCAGCCCCGGACCTGAGGGACTCCGGCTCCGTACCTGAACCCCACCCAACCCCACCCGACTGCAGCTGCTTGCAAGTGCCCTCGCAGACAAGTCGAAGCACTTTTCTCGTGTGCTTGTGCCGTTTCTCCAAATGTTCTGCAACATTGTCATTTCCAAAGATTTTTTTGTTTCGCGACTTATTCGGCTGCGTCCGCGAGATCTGACTGGGTGGATTGAGTCGCTGCCAAGTTGAGTCTGCCCAAGTTTCAGTTGACTGGAAAATTTAATTTAGTTTGAAGTTTAATCTCTGGAGTGTCGTAGACTTGTGTGTTTATTGGACATTATTAGTTTTTACAGTGTTAAAAAGAAAAAAAATATACTTTATTATTTACATGTATATAATTGGAGAAACGTTTAGCCCCCGTTATTGTATTGCACTATTAACATGTTTTCTCAGCTATGCAAGCTATTATTAGTTAATTAATTTGTCATATATTTTATAATTGATTAGAAAAGAAAAAGGTTTTATACAAAGCACTTATTCTGTGCGTCTTATTAGTTTTATTGAAATACTTCCCCGACTGCAAACATTTATGCATTAAAGTCTGTATATTCAGAACAAGATGCAAAATCATAAAACTGAGTAAAAATGGAATACAAATCAGAACTGAAAATAGTAACATTATAGTTGAAGGGCCCAAGTCAGCAACTACAGTAACTATAGCAACTACAGTAACTACGTAAACACCAGCATCTCCGACAAGGAAGCTTCTCAAAAGGTGCCTTTCCTGCCGCCGCTTGGATTAGTAGGGTGCCTGTGTCTTACGCTGCATTGCCAGAGTGTCTTACTGCTTCCCCGTTGGAAGAGAACTGTGACCATAATTGGACCCTTAGCACTGCAGTCTGCACATCTGGAATATGAGCTACTCCCTATACATTCTGACGGTGCTTCAAGCAAATATGCCACGATGTCTGTGTCGTGTTTCCCTGTAACTACAGCAGTCACGGTGATGTAACGTGCTTAGAGCTGTACATACGGACCTTTTGGGGTTTTCTTTACCCCCAATATCCATCTATATATTTGTTAGACATGTGTTAACATAGGTTTTGCTATATGTAATTATCCGTGTCATTCATGAAACATTCACTTCAGTGTTTTGAACAATAAAAAGCATTTTGTCAGAATTTTAAAAGGATTCTATTCTTCTTCTGCCTAGTGTCTTATAATGTAAACAGTTTGAACATGATGAATATTACCCAGCATTTAGTTTTATAATATAGCGAGTCACTAGGGGGCGGCAGAGTCACGCGATCGTGTGTCGGGCATTGACTGAAGCTGACGTCAATGTGAACGTGCACTTCGTGGCCAGTTTCCCATACGCAGTTTAAGGCTAAACCTAGATTAAAATAACGATCTGTGAAAATTGGTATTGCAATTTAGTGCAAAACAAGTCTTAACGTAGGAGTGAGAATCCGGGTCTTTCGTGTATGTGCGCACACCGTCATCAGAGCTGTGGCTATTGAGCATCTGTCCTTAAACTGTCGAAGTTTCTGTCGTAGAGAGCTCAAATTCGAATGCTATCAAATTGCCAGTCTGTTTACAGCTTGTGTTTCAAACAATGAATGGGCCCGTTTTCTCTACAGAATGACTGATCCTAAGGAAATACATACTTGTAAATTAATGACAGACTAATCCAACTAATCCGTTAATCTAATTAAGGTGTTCGGTGACAACTGGCACGCTCGCTTCTCTGAGTAACCCAACCTGCATTTGTGGACGTGGACAAACTGACAGCATAGACGCCATGTACGCGCAGCAGGTCTAGTTAGTTTAGTTTGCACTGTATAAAAATGAAGGATCTCCCGCTGTTCCTCGTCAGGCCCGCACTGAATATGCGCCGAGACAAAAGCACGGTAGCTTCTTGCACAGTGTCAGCGAGCTCCACGTCACCACCCACCACCCTCTGCGCCCGCACGGGGGTTGGATGCGGGTAAATTGGTAAGCACGCGCTCCCTCCGCGGCCTTGCCGTTCAGGAAGAGAGCGGCTATTTTAAAGTTGCTTGTTCGTGTATGAATTGGAGTTCTGCAGCAGGAGTTTACTCTCTCCAGGTTTTACAAGCCTGACGTTTTCTCTCTAACTGTAGTATTCGTTACCTACAGCGGGACGCTTCTGGTTGTAGGCTTGTTGGTGTTCAGACTGGTGTATTTTGGCTTTGGCCTACTTGAAACACAAGTGCCAATTATAATGGTTTGGTTCTGCAGCAGTTATTTTTAAGTCAAATATTCTGTCTGGTTAGTTTTGCTGCTTAAAACTTCGACAAAGCTAAAGCTATTGGAGTCCTTTATGTTATTAACTTTATGCGTAGTGGCGACGTTCAGTTACTGAGGACTTTTTAGGCACTTTATATTTTTTATTCTACGACGTTTAAGATGCTCGTTCTGTGCAAACATGTTTGTGCATTCTCACCCAGTTCGAGAATTCGTCACGTTGGACCAAACTGGCACACAGTAAAACAATCTGTCACTTGTTCTTGGAAGCAGACCAGGACTATCCACTATGGGCTAATATGGTGTGTCCTGTTTAACGGTGGCACGATAACTTTCTCATATTATGACGTCTGTATGTAACCTACTATAGCTGAACGTAGAACCGACATACGTCACATACATCAAAATACGCGTGCGTGCGTGCGTGCGTGCGTGCGTGCGTGTGTGTGTGTGTGTGTAGAGTGAGAGAGCAAAAAGGATAAAATAACCTTCGTGATCCCTATTTTCCTAGTTCTCTTCAAATGAGCATTTGCGTTATGCGTGCTGAGAAATTGTAAAGTTCAGGTTTCCTGTTGGTTTGGAATTTAGATTTTGGTAGAGGTGCAAAATAAGCAGGACTTTAAAGGTCTTGATGGGCCTAAAGAAACGTAGACTTACAATGAGATGAAGTAAACGGCAGCTGTAATTGGATGCATGTCTGTGCTTGGCAACTGCATTTAACAGTACAGTGGATGTCCTGTGGGCAATGCCGCTGACCTCAGACGGAAGGTCAAGTGCGGCCTGCGCGCGCTCGTTCTCCTCGAGTGGGTCGGGATGCTGAGCTGCAGCCCGAGATCTGGTGCGTTTATCTCGCGGTCCAACCAGGGAGGAAAAGCAGAAACCATCCTCTCCTAAACGCGCAAGGTTTAGATTTTGGTGAATATGTTGTGGTGGTTTTTTAAGCATCTACTGCAGCAGAATGTGCAGATACCCGACTGAGGGTTTTAAAGAATCCAGTTCAGCTGGCCGAGGGTTTGATTTGGAATGAGTGGCACATTCTGCCTGTTCCATCTGTTCCGTCTATCTGTCTCTGTATGGCTTCCCTTAATATTCCGACACTATACTCGGAGTTTCTTATTCTGATTTAGAATCTCGAAATGACCAGCCAAGTTGTTGTACATATTTGATTTTTTATGTATATTTAAATGTATCAGTTTTTGAATAAGAAAATAAAAGTACGATATCATATTCGTATAACGTCAGCAAACATTTCAACTTTTGAACTCTAGGGGGCAGCACATGACAAGAAGCTGAAGTGCTATGGACAGTGTACGGGCGGTTAAATTTCAGAAACGGTCTTCTCCTAAACGTGCAAGTTTAATTTTTTAGTGAATATGTTGTGGTGATTTTAACCATCCGGCAGAGACTGATATTCCTCAATGTAAACTAGCGTGGGAAGGCGACCACATTCTGCTGGACCCCCACCCCCCCACCCAACTGTCCCCAGATCAGCCTGACGCTGTGTGGAGAAGGACGGGGAGGGAGGATGCGTTCCTGAGACGCAGTACCACCACCCCACGCAGCGGAAACGCCAGAGAACCCAAATCGCTGCACGGCTGTGTGTGCTACGATTGCACCAACTAAGAACAGCAGGAAGGAAGTGGGTTGTCAAAGCAGTATAGCAGTTCTCCAGACATCCAAAGAGCTTTATAGGAAATCAGGACTCTCCTGGAACACCTACAGACCCCCCCCCCCCCCCCCGCACCCCCACCATGGACACAGACTATCCAGCAGCTCTTATGCTATACAGTGCACTGTACTTAATCTGTGTCTTCTGTAGTAGGTTATTTACCAGAGCACAACGGTCTCGTATGTAGCTACTGTACCGTGTGTAGCTACTGCATGAGAATCCGTCCATTGTTGCTGAGTTCTGTGTGCAGTTACAGTCCTAATATGCGCAGCTTCTTTCTCTAATATCCCGACGATCGTCGTTGTCTTGCACAGTGCTGGTCTGGGGTAAAACCTTTGTGCAGTGGCACACCAGCCTGATGCATAACACACCGATGCATACAAGAGAGTCTGTTCTGAGGCTCCAGACAGGCGGATCACACTGGTGGTTCCTCTCCGTCCAGATCCGCCCCTGGGCGGGCCGGCGGTCGTTAGGCTGCAGAGGGTGGCATAATTACACGGGTGTTGCAAGACGCCATTTGTTCAGAATTGGCTAATGGCGCGTTTGCGTTCGGCGCTGCGATGCCCGACTGTGAGGCGTTGCTTGTGAGGCCGTCTTCTCTGTGAGCAGCAGTTTAACGACCGAGCTAGCTCCGTCAGCACCTAGCAATCTTCAGCTCGAGCTCCGTCTGTGTGTGTGGCGTGTCCGCTTCCAGAGTTATGGGGAGATTATGAATGAGGGGTTCTGAGAATGCCATCCATATTGAAATTAACCCATTATATAGGGTTGACCTACTGTTTGAACATGGACGTTTCAGACTGATTTAGTCATGGTTTTGTAGAAGTCAGCAAACATGCGCTGTAAGGCTGATGGTCTGTGGACCCCTGACCTATGACCTGACCTGTGTGACTTATAGGAGCTGGACATCCCAACCCAAACCAGGTGCATTAATGTCGGGGTGCTGTGTTTCAGCACAGAAGCACAGGAGGCTTTCTGCAAGATTTTTGACTGTGTCAGTAGGAATTTGTGCCCGTTCAGTCAAAAAGAGTATTCATGTCATGCTCCGAGAATGCCTGGCTCATATTCTGGTCAAAGAACACACAGTCCAGTTCTTCACAAAAACGTGTTGAGCGTCTCCTCAAACATGTCTTCACGGAGCTCAGTTTGAGAATGGGCAGATTCATGCTGGAACAGGAAACTGTTGCCACAAAGTTGGAAAGCATATAATTGTCAAAAATGTCTGTGTGCTGTTGCATTAACATTACTCTTCACTAGTTTAATCTGCAGAATGGCCCCAATTCTTATCCCTCCACCAAACTTTACTGTTGGTATCATGTGTTCCGGTAGGGAGAGCTCTCTTGCGGTATAAGACAAACCCCAAAATTGTCCATCAGACTGCCAGATAGTGAAGAATGAGTACTTGCTCCGCCCCAGAGTGCAGTGTTGGTGTGCTTTACACCTCTCCAGCCAACATTTTGGCACAGCACATCAAAGGCCCGTTGCTCTTGTGCTGATGTTTCTTCTAGAGGCAGTTTGGAATGATCTGGTTAGTGATGCAACAGGGGATAACAGTGCACAGTGTGTCCACTCTGAGTCTGCATGAGTCTGCCACTTCATGCTTGACTTGCCGTTGCTTCCGGAAGCTTCCGTTTCACAATGAAAGCACTTGAAATTCCACGAGCTTGTGGCAAATTGGCGTGTTATGAGACGGCCGTGTTTAAAGTCGGCGAGCCCTTCGTCGTGGCCCACCCCGCCGCCCGTGTTCATGCAGATGGCATGTGCTGATGGCTTTACACGTCTTTACCAGAGCATGTGACTGAAAACACCTGAACAAAATCATTAGGAAGGTCGTCCACAAACGTTTGGCCGCCAAAAAATGTAATTGGCCGTGCACTCACCAGCCACCTCACTGGAAATGCTGGTAGGTCCTATTAGAGCAACATCGCAGCGTCTGCCCAAACCAGGCCACTGTGTTAATGCTGCGCTGTGTACAGGCCACCATAAGGGTACCAGCCGGCCAGTAGCGGTCACAAACTGGGCAGACTGGGCTGGAGCTGTGTTAAAGGTCTTAAACTTCACTGGATCCACATTTCTGTTCCTGCTCACAGTACACTGTCTGATATTCGGTGCTCCTAATGGTTTGGTGTGTTGGGTTCACTGGGTTAAAGGGGGAAGAAAACTATCAGACAGTCTGTGCTGGTGCACTTACAAAACACAACTGCAAGATACGTATCTGTACCTAATAAAGGGTATATGTGTTTCTAATCTTGTGTGAATACACGAGGAACTGATATTACATTCTGTGTTTCTGAAAGGTGTGAGAGCTTAGTCATGTTTTGTTGTTCTGGATGATAATATAGTAAGTGTTTGTGTTCGAGGGAGAGAGAGAGAAAGTGTGTGTGTGTGTGTGTGTGTGTGGTGAGAGCTGCCCAGTGCTGTGATGATCCTCTGGTTTGAAACAGTAGCTGTTAGCTGCTGAGTCATGAGTTTGGGGGTGAGCGGTGGGGGCAGTCGAACACCTGTAGATCATAATACACCGGGTGGGCCCGCTGTGATTGGTCAGCTCACAGCACAATGCAAATGTCTGCGCGTCTGTGTTTGCACTCATTTGTTTAGAAGAAGCGTTGTTTAGAAATAAGGATGTGTCCTTTATAATTGCCCTGAATTCAACGGTAATGTACCCAGACAGGATTTCTCTGGGGCTTTTGTCTAACCTTGCTGGAAACTTTTCTAGTCAGACTGTTTATTTGCTCACAGTAATGATTTGATGCGTGTGTGGGTCAGACAAGCTGTACACACGAGCATGCTTGTGGGAGAATGTCAGGACACACATCTGGGAGGCAGGGCTGGGGGAGGGAGAAGGGGAGAGAGAGAGCTTTATAGAGAGAGAGAGAGAGAGAGAGAGCTTTATAGAGAGAGAGAGAGAGAGAGAGAGAGATATATATAGAGAGAGAGATAGAGAGAGAGAGAGAGAGAGAGAGAGAGAGAGAGCTAGAGAGAGAGAGAGAGAGAGAGCTTTAGAGAGAGAGAGAGAGAGAGAGAGCTTTATATATATAGAGAGAGAGCTTTATAGAGAGGGAGAGAGAGAGAGAGAGAGAGAGAGCTTTATAGAGAGAGAGAGAGAGCTTTATATATATAGAGAGAGAGCTTTATAGAGAGGGAGAGAGATAGCTTTTTATATATAGAGAGAAAGCTTTATAGAGAGAGAGCTTTATAAAGAGAGAGAGAGCTTTATAAAGAGAGAGAGAGCTTTATAGAGAGAGAGAGAAAGAGAGAGAGAGCTTTATAGAGAGAGTTAAAGAGAGCTTTATAGAGAGAGGGAGAGAGAGAGCTTTATAGAGGGAGGGAGAGAGAGAGCTTTACAGAGAGAGGGAGAGAGAGAGCTTTACAGAGAGGAGGGGAGGTTGACAGCAAGAGTGAAAGAGAGTGAAAAAAGAGGGAGAGAGATGTGAATGGTGACGGGCAGAGAGAGAGAGAGAGAGAGAGAGCACAGAAAAAGTGTGCGCTGTGTCTTTAAGAGCACTGGTGTGCGCTGTGGGCGAGAGGGGCCTGAGCAGCACTGTAGGCCGGCCCAGTCCCACCCGCCTCACACTGCCAGAAGCACCAGGCCGGGCAGCACCATCAGCGCTACACACACCGCACTGAAGGCAGTGTGCAGCTCGTGGGGAGAGCTGCCTCCTCACCCCCCCCCCCCACCAGCCCCGGCTCTCCTGCCTCTGCCCCGTCTGCCCCCGCTCTGACACCATGGAGGGCAACGATGCAGCCGGCCTCGACAGCCACTGTGGTAAGGGGGCAATTTTTTGGAATCACTTTTTTTTTTTTCTTTTTTTTTTTTTTTTAAAACAAAAACCAGCGAGCTTCTCTGAGTCAGGCAGCAATGCGAGTGTGTGTGTGTGTGTGTGTGTGTGTGCCTGCGCCGTCAGGTCTGTGAAAGAGATCAGGGGTTGTTGGTGAGGCTGAGACTGATTCTCTTTATGGGAATGCTTGAGTTCCTTTGTCTTTGGGATAAAAACACTACTTACTCATGTGGAATGTGTGTAATTACCTACCAAGCCGCTTTTCTCTCAGTCTACCATCTGTTAGATGTGGAAAATGAGGAGAAGACTGACAAACTGCAGAGAACATTTCAGGCTACTTCGTTCTAAATCTGCGAGACTCTAACATGTTCTCACTGTACGTTACATCCAGCCAGAATCTGAATTCCAGACGGACATTTAACCCGTTTGTCCCCCCGCCAGCCCAGCACGGCGGTTCTCCGTCCAAACCTTCAACTTTGTTTTCCCAGTTCTTCATCTTTCCGTGAGGAGCAAAGCGGAGCGACTCGTGTAGCTGGAGGTGTTACGCACACAGCGCTGGTGTGGCGGACGCCACCTCGGCTTCTCAGACGTGACCTTTCCGCTTCATCACGTGACCCACAGACGCACCATCCATCAGGCTGAAGCGTCTGAGACCGACTGCACCGCGTCTCCCCTTCGTTTTACACAGCGTCTGTCTGCTGTGACGTTTACCAGAGCTGAACATCGACACTTCACCTGCCCCTCACTGACCCGGCCGTCGTTGACCCTACACCTGACCCCATATGTAAAGCGTCCGCTGCGTACTCCCATGGAACGCTTCCTCACTGAAGATCTCCTTAAGGTTTTTGTGCTGTTAGAAATGTTCTTTTTTTTTTGTATGTTTAATTTTAGTTTTCTCAGGTTTTTTTTTGCTCATGGCAAAGGTGTTCACCGATGCGAATAGCATGATGTTTAGGCCCTGGCGAACCCTGTGAGTTAGGGGAGTGTCACGTCCTTGCTTCATGACTGACACTAGGAGTCTGCGTGCACTTCAACCGCGGCCCAAAGACGTTTTGGCTGAAGGAATAATTAACGCTCGTTAGTTGTGTTCATTCTGTGTGTGTGAGAGCTCAAGACGTGTTGGCATTTAGTCCTTGTCTGAAGGACCGTCAGAGCCACTGTGAATGCCAAAGTGTTTCTGGCACCTTCCGTGTCCAGACCAGCCGCAAAACACCAAACACGTTTTTATCAGCCTAGCCAAAACATGCAGCGAGAACCGTTTCTTGCTTTGTTTGTTTTGACAGGACGTGAGACGATGAATATGGGGCAATGGTGACATGTTGAAAGCAATTCATTGCTGAATCTACACGGAGGATTATAGTCCCAGACGTTGGGCATCGTCTTGGCGGTCTTGTACTAGAAGGCGATCTCGGCAGCCACGTGATGAGCGTAATCTCCTTTAATCCAGATTTTGCATATGCACGTCCCAGTATCATGGTGCTACTGGTGACTTTGTGCAGGTTGTCCCTAGTGTGGGATGATGGGAGGGGCACAACGGTGTCTCTTCTGCTGTTCAAACACTGAGCATTTGGAATGTACCACATAAAGTTTTAAAAACCCCTCAGGTTGGCTCTCAGGGTTCGCATAGCTCACCTATGAGTAAAAGTAATGAGAAGGTTAAAGTTACAGATTCGCAATGGCGATAATTGGTCGGGGTAATAAAGCTGTCACAAACTGTGTGCTTTTAATTCAAAGTCGTTTTCGGCAGGTAAACGTTTAGGTTGACCAAATCACCTGCCAGAGCTTTTCATTGGCAGAATCCTAAAGAAAGAGGACTGGGGGCTGGTGGTGTTGCAACTGCCACCAGGAATGTAAGGAATAGTGTTTAATTAGTGGTGGGTGGCCTTGTCCTCAAAAACTCCCTCCCACGCCATACTTTAAAGGGTGTAAGAAGGAGTTACTGGAATCCGTAATCACCCTTCTGCCTGAAAATGTCATAACCACAGTGGTATAATTGTAATGACCTGGAAATTTATGAGGACAGACTGTGTGCTGGCAAACAGTAGACGTCCATCTGAGAGCCGCAGTGCAGATTAGTAACCTACAGGCCCCAGTTTGCCAATGGTGAAGATAACCCTGAACACGTTCTTGCGTCTGCTCCTGGCTCCTCTGTGGTTCGTCTCAATCCCGGGTGCAGACTGCAGACATGCTCAGTACTGCATCCCCGTCCTGAAAGGCGTCTACTGTAGTGTGTAATTCCGCACAGGCCGCCCCGCGCCGGTAGCCCTGTGACGTGCGAAGCTGGAATTCCTTCGTGCGGGAGGTGTGGGCCCCGGCGGCGTTCGTGCGTGCGGTGGGCTGACTGCGGCACACAAGTGCCTTTGTACGCGGAAGCCACAGCTGTCCAAGGCCCTCAAACCTCAATCCTTCCCCTGTTTGAGGAGGACGTTAGCGTGTAGCAGGTTCCAGCTCTCTGATCTCCTCAGCAGTGGACCTAATAACTGCGAAAGGGAGAGAAAAAAAAAGAGAATCTCTGTGTATTGTGTGTAAAGTTTCACTGGTGAAATCACTAGTGAAATCTGGAGCCAGTTTAGTGTCCCTGCTGTCTGAACACAGTGAACCTTTGCACTCCGACCCCAGAACAGCCTTAGTCCTGTAGTGTGGCCAGTCACAACAGCTTTTGAGAGTTTTTAAATACGGAGGTGCGCGTGTATATCATCTGGTTCTCAATGGAGCCTGAATGTTCCGTCTCCTCTCCAGCCAAAGTGCGGATATCTGAACCTTCCTAGATGTTGCTAGGATGCGTGATGCCCACAGCTTTTATTGCCATAGAAACTTTGTTTTGGCTGTTGCCCTCGGTGAGGCTGATGTGTGGTTTTTAGTTCTGGCTCGTCATGTGAAACAGATGTCACTCTTTCCTGCTTCCCAAAGAGACACTAGATGTTAGTTAGACGTTAATTGCGGTGTTTGGTTTAACGATACATGTGAAAACAGGGTGATTTGGCTGTGAAGTAGACCAAAAAATGTCATACAGCCATGATTACAATGTAATTACCATGCTGTAAGTGATGTTGTTGTTGTTGAGGAGGATATGGAAATGTTGTGGGACACATATTCAATAGCAATTTTATCCCTCATTTGTAATATCCCTAATATCCCTTCCTTATTATGTTGCCAAAACAGTAAACATCTTATTTTCTTATACTAAGTACCTTTTATTAATAATGTGTAGAATTTATAATGTGTAAAAGTTAATAATAGTAATGTGTAGACTTACTTAAGACATGCTACAGTTTAAAATACAGCTGCTATATCTAGGCTCGGACACATTGTAAAGAGCGCTGTTGTGAGGCTGATTAGTTTGCACTGTTGTGAGGCTGATTAGTTTGCACTGTTGTTGTGAGGCTGATTAGTTTGCACTGTTGTTGTGAGGCTGATTAGTTTGCACTGTTGTTGTGAGGCTGATTAGTTTGCACTGTTGTTGTGAGGCTGATTAGGCTGCACTGTTGTTGTGAGGCTGATTAGTTTGCACTGTTGTTGTGAGGCTGATTAGGCTGCACTGTTGTTGTGAGGCTGATTAGGCTGCACTGTTGTTGTGAGGCTGATTAGTTTGCACTGTTGTTGTGAGGCTGATTAGGCTGCGCTGTTTCGGCTGTGTGCTACGGCCCCTTCAGCCGTCCTTTTGTAGCTGTTGTGGTGCGCTAGCCGAGACTCTTCACAAGTGCTGCCAGATTAAAGAGTAGAAGAACAAGCGGGGCCTCCTCTCACCACACTCTCCACTGCCTGCTCTCTGATTGGCTAATATTACTGAGGAATTCAGACCTCCAGGGGACTTGTCACCCCCAAAAAACCAGAGAGACACACAGAGAGGGCAGAGAGCTGAGCGCCGGCCTCTTAGCTGATCCTGAAAGAGAAGAACAACCACTGATCCCTGCTGTGTTTTTTTTTTTTTTTTTTCTTCCCTCCTCCCGCCTTTTCATTTAGTGGGCGGGGCCAGCTCGCGCCCCACAGTGGCGGGAACAATCGGGGGATTTTTGCCTCAAGCTCGGGTCTGCGGGTCGAGCCGCAGCGGTGCTTTATGGGTCGGGCTCTGAGATGACCCCGGACACGCCCCCTCCGTCCCTGCAGCCGTCCCCGCGCGTCCTGCCTCTGACCGCCATCCTGCCGTTGCGCAGGCGGAACTGTTAAGGACGCTTCGTCCCTCCACCGCCTCTGTCACAGAAGGACTGGACACTGAGTGGTGAAACCTCACAGCCCAGTCTAACTGCTACTCCCTCCCTGTTTTTTGGAAGTCTGCGTACAAGGTGCCAAATGCTATTCATTTGTGTGACTTTTTCAATCCAAAACTTGCCATTAGTGTCATTAGAGGGAGAATGAGTATATTTATGGCCTGGGGCTTCTGGGCAGGAGGTATGAATGTGCTGCTGAGATGAAATCCATCTTAAGGAGACACATTCCAGTGCTTTGAAACCTGCTGCAGAAAGGTGCTAGACCTTTACCAGGCTGTAAATCCCAGAAGCAACATGAGAGTGTGGTGTTGAGCTCCTGCTCTGCAGGTATCACCAATATCGACAATTACTGCTTCATGATTTAGATGTTTTGCATTTGTTAAATTGCTTCTCTGATAGTTTTTCTTTTCTCCCACTCCTACTCTCTCTTCCTGTCTTTTGTTTGCTCTCTCTCACTCTCTCTCTCTCTCTCTCACCACCCACACTTTCTCCCTCCTTTCTTTTGTGACACTTTTGTTCTCCCTTCTGGGTCGGGATATTCCGCGGTCTGTTATGGTCCCCTGCTTTGAAACTCGCAGTGTCGAGACAGCTAACATAATGCTGCTATTGACCCTTTCACTAGGCAACAGCGCACAACAGTCGAGCTAAGGACGGGGCTCAGAAAACGCGAGGCGCACTCTCCCCGCCATCTGGCCGGTTAAATATAGGCTGCTCTGCTCCTTGGAAATGGGTGGCAGCCGACGTAGCCTTCGCCAGTTGCTTGGTGATGTTCTGCCCATTTTCTGAGTCCTATCACCATGCTAATAGAAAACTGCCTATGCTCATATGGTCTAACCTAACCGCAGAATGTATTTATGCATATTTGTGTATTTGTTTACCCATTTTACAGTTAGCGCAGCCTTATAAAAGCCTTAAGTTTAGACTCGAGCCAGAGAGCGCTTCGCCCCTGCGTGACGTCGTCCGCGAGACACCGCGTTTGCTTTGGACGGCAGGCTAACGTGGTTCCTGGGTGCGGGAGCCTGTAGCATGATGGCGGAAGCCCATTGTGTGAGTATTTAATTAGCGCGGTGGAGGCGACAAGGGAGGGGCAGCTGAGGCCGGCTAATTGGGCGAACAGAAGAGGCGAGCTGACCTCCTGAGGGAACGCCCTGCAGGATCTCGCGCCAGCTCCTTCCGCCATGGAGAGCGTCCGCTCTCCGTTTGCATCACGTGGTAGTTTTCCTTTTCCCCCGTTGGAAAAAGTATCAGCAGCCAAGCAAGATGATTTCAAATTGGTGACTTTGGAATGACACTTGCATTAGACTTAATTAGACCTTCCTGTTTATCGAACCGAGTCTTTGGTTTGCACACTACAGAACTGCGTGCAGAAACCAGGGTGTACGTGTTTGCTCCATGGAGGCCATTTCTGTATTTCCTGCTAAACTACAGACCAAGGACACCCAACACCCCATCTGTCAATCGAGGGCTGCAGGTCAGACACCACCTGACCTCACTAATTATGTCACTTTCCTCCTTTAGCGGAGCTGACCAGTGAGACCTGCCTTGCACAGGGCTGGAGTCAGTAGCATTAGACCACCACACGCTCAGACACTGACTTAACTCGGAGGAGAGTGGAGTGGAGTGGAGACGCGTGGGGAGCCGGTGGGAGCCGCAGGAACAAGCCTGTCGGGTTCTGTCTGCAGAAACTCCTCTTCTCTCATTCTTGTCATTCATATCCTGACAGGGACTGCGCTCAGGTCGTCTCCTGCGGGTCAGAAGATGTTTGCTCTCTTCCACAGCAACTGATTTGGCTTGTGTGTGTGTGTGTGTGTGTGTGTGTGTGAATGAGACCATCGGTGCATGCGTGTGCATTTGTACGATCGTGCGTATGATACCTGTGCAGCGTGTCGGTCTGTCTCTGTGTGTGTGTGTGTGTGTCGTTATCTTAGTTTGTCTGTCTGTGCACATGTACATCTTTGTTTGTGCATGTTGAGTTGTGCATGTGTGCATCTTGGAGTGAGAGCGTGTGTGTGTGTGTGTGTGTGTGTCCTGTCTGGCTCCTCCACAGTATAAGGGGATTGGAAGGCTACGTTGTGTGCTGTGTGCACCAGGCTGCATTCCAGAGAGGGAAGAGTTTCTTAAAGGGTCTGATCTGATCATGGCAGCCTGGCCTCAGTATGCACTCACTGGCCACTATATCTGAGACACCACCCTTGCACCACTTAGGAGCCATTTTGCTCTTGGAACAGCCTTAATTCTTTACAGCTCGGATTCCTTAAGGTGTTAGAAGCAGATACTGGAAGTCCTGGGCAATGAGCAGTTTCTGAAACGCAAAATCCAGGACGAGTGTGCCACAGTCAGCACCACTCCGAGCTTCTTCTTCCCCATTCTGACGCTAGAAGCGAGTATGAACTGGAGCTACAAACCCACATTTGCATGGCTGCATGCAGGGGTGTAATCACGCTGACGCACGAGTGTGTAGAAGTGGCTGGTGAGTAGGAAACAAGTTGTGGCTGTAACTCAGACCAGAAACACCAGAGTTCATCACCTCTTCAGACGCAGCAGATGTGTTGAAAACTGGAATGGCAGAGATCTTGAGACAAGGTTAAGCTTGCAGGACATGCTTGTTACGTCTGTGAAGATGTAGATAAGATTGGACAAAGACTTTCAGCCATGATTATGGCTGTCAGCAGAATAGGTACAGGTTCAAATGAGGGTACTGAGGACAGGGGCACTAGAGTAATGTGTTTGTAGTCATTACGGTTAATCTCAGAATAACCAGAGGGGGGGGGCTGTAATGCAGAAATTACAGCACATTTTATGATGTTACTGAATCCAGTTGCTTCATTTTGCTGAAACTGAAACATAACATGATATAAAGTAGCACAAGCCATAAGCAAAATTATGAACATTAAATATAAGCATATAGTTCAGCAGTGCCAAATCAAAATGCTTCTTTTTGGCTCCTGAAGAGTGAACCTGTTTGTGTTCAGTATTGGTGTCGGCACCGGCCAGAGTGAGGCGGACAGACCTGCCACGCCCTCCGTGGCAGGAGCGAGCCGCTGGAACGCCACGCAGGGCTGAGTCCGTCTCGTGGTTAGAGGGATGGATCAGTGCTCACAGGACTGCTGCTCAAAGCCCCTGACCGGCGAGGCCCCTCAGTGTGACTGAAGTGTGTCTGGCACTAAGGTTGAATTCAGACTCTCCTGCTGTGTGTGTGTGTGTGTGTGTGTGTGTGTGTTGTACAAACACCCTGAGTATGTGTGAGAGTGAGAGGGCAGATTTTTGTGGGAAGAGTCGGCGTAGACAGATTTCATTTTGGTCTAACCTGAAATTAAATGTTCACAAAAGTTTCTACTTTTAATCGAAAAAAAAACTTGATTTTGTTTTTAATCTGAGCCTACTTATTCCTAAAACGTTCTCGGAGAGCCCCATTTTGCTGACACGCTGATCCATGCTGAGGCCTGAAGTGATTTCAGTTGTGCGTTTGTGTCGGTCTGATGAAATAATAACAGGTCTGCTCTGACGGTTTGGCTGGGCGGAGACTGTCGGTCTCGCCGACTGTAGCCACAGGAATCGGCGTACAGCTGTTTCGCCAGAGCGCGGTAGGCCACAAGCTCCTCCCCCGGGCGAGCATGGCACAACTGCAGGTAGTTGCTTGATCTCACACTGAGTGCCTTTACTTGTACGAGACGAGCCGTCCGTCTGGCACGTTGCCGGAGCGCTCTTAACGACCGTCCTCTGAGCAAGGCCACGCTGAGCACTCTGGGTAAAATCGTGTCTGAGGGATTCGAGCCGCATGTCCTCGTCTCCTGTGCCGAGAAGTATTCTGCTCATAGAGAGGAAGTAGCTTCTAAGCACTTCCAGGGACCTCTTTGCGGTGGCCGATTCGCCCCGGGGGTTCGTATGGGGCTGTAGAATTGGTGCTGGATGCTTGGGGTGCTTAAAGAGCGCACAGACCCTGAGGTGCCGGCTGCCGGGTTCAGACAACACTGTGGATGGAGGCAGCAATTGAGCTCTGCATAGGAGGGGGTTGTACTGGGTTGTACTGGGTTGTACTAGCTGTTCAGTATTCTGTATGCGCTGTATGTCCCCGCCAGCCTTGTAACACCACTGTCGAGCTTCTCTCGCACTCTCAGCTCAGACATTTTCACGTACAGAACTAACGTACATGTTCATTTGCGTTTCACAGTGGAGACTCAAGCACGTCTTCACTCTGCAGCAGCCGTTTGTCGCAAACGGGCTACAAAACAAGCCGCACTGATTTTCAGCTCACACACTGAAACTACTCGTGTCCACAGTGCGTAATCTGCAGCAGAACAGAGTCCAAACTGATTTCTCCTCTTGTATTAACATACCGAGGGAGCTTCATGGATTATAATAATCCAGGATGTACAGGCTGATGCCGCCACCCCCGCCAGCCCGGCCATGAGTGTGGGTCTCTCACCGTGTTCTATCTCCACGGAGGGGTTGTAGTGACGGGATGGGGGGAGGATGAATAATAAAGGCCTTCTTCTCTCAAGCCCACAGGGTTGTGGTTAAATGTCAGTCCATCAACTGCTTTATTATTTTTAACATCCAAGCAACTTATGAACTTTGAATCGTTTTTTTTTTTTCTCCAAACACCTTTTTGCTGTCTCTGCAGAACATGTTTGTTCTCGGTCTGTGTTCTTCGACTCGCCCGGTGGAGCGATATCTCTGTGGTTAGGTGGAAGAATCAGTGGTCTGTAAAAAGGTGTCATCACATCAGGCGACGGTGCGGAGTTGCGCTGTGTTGTCTGTGTCGTGTACGTTTACATGGGCCATAAGCTCCGCTGCTGAATCAGGCCGTGTATGTGTAAAACCTCCTTCACACAGAAGGAGACGGATTTCCTGCAGTCCGGATACGTGACGTGGCGTGGCTGTGCACACGCACAGAATGTGATGCCTTTGTGAGTGTGTACATTTGTCATTTGCAAGTGAAATTGTGCAGAGGTTCCAGAGATGATGGAGGGTGATTCCTGTTGGCGTGGTCTTCGCTGCCTGTACACTGGTGCTCCTGAACGTGTCTCCACACAGATCTCTCACCAGAAGCAAGCTGTGCTCTAGTACATACGGAATGCATTTGTTTACAAATAAACAAAGCCGTTCGAACTTCAGAACATCTGCAAACCATTTGCCTGTGAGCTGTAGTGCAGAGTGGATTTCCAGTGTAGACCCTTGCCTCCATGCTGTGCCATATTCTTGCTTCCAGCGTTACTGAGGATGCCAGAAGCTTATTCAGCAGTTATAACCAAAGCAGTCCGTCAGCTCATTAGGACATTCTATTTCTGGGACGAGTCCATTTAAATTCACAACGGCAGAAATATACATAATAAAAAAAAAAAACCTCTGAATACCATTCATAGTAGATGCTCATAAGAAGGATTAATGTTTCATACAGCTGATAGGGGAAACTTTTATTATCGCATTATTTTGGTTTGCATTACTTGTAATGGTAGCACAATCAGCTATCATAGTTACGTAACATCATGTTACTGAGTTAATATGGAGCTTAAAGTGCATTTAAATATGTAATTCAGGCTGCGTTGATGCTGTTTGGAATGAACGTTTCGGTTGAATTCGCCCGCTGCAATGAGTTCCCTGCTGTGTACAATTCCGTTTTCGTCCAGAAGGGGGCGGTAGTTGTCAACGTTTTACTTACGGCGTCCTCTTTTTTTCCCGGCAGCAGGAATTTAAAGTTCTTTAGTGCGTTTTTTTGTTTGCAACATGCTCCCTCGTCAAATTTACAGTTCAGCCCCGACGCTCCGGTGAGTCAACTCCACTGTCTCCAGCTGTGGAGATTTCGTGATCCAAACCGAAACGACCGTGCAGGTGAGGAGTGGGTTGTCACTGCCTCCAGGGGAAATGTCCCGAGAGGTGAGGTGGTCACGCGCGTATGCTCCTTTTAATGATGACTCGTTTCAAGCCCTCTCTGGCGGCCGGTATGCGCACGGAACAGACCCCTGTGGGGGTTTCCAGAGAGGAGCTCTGTCAATCTGCTCATTCACACTACTCCAAGAGGTGTGTGTGTGTATTAATGTTAATTGTTGTGTGTATTAAGTCTCAGTCCAGAACTAACTCCTCCACAGCGACGACGTGTTCGATTAAATGCCATGAGTTCTGCACTGGACATAGCAAGCGCATATGCTTTATGGGGATTTTAAATTCTTTATTTGTTTTTTGAACATATGGTCTGTCACATGGTTTCGTGTGGCATCAGAACAGGAAGCAGCCTGCAAGGAATGTCCTAGCCAGTTGGAAAGGAGAAGATATTCTCCTAACTCCAAGGTTTCAGGCTTGACTTTGAGTCTAGGGGGGGGGGATCCACAAATACCACCATCATGTAAATGCATTTTTTTATATATATATATATATACTTTTTGACTCATCTTAAGTTCTTCTGGAATGTCTTTAGCACTCCTAGCTAAGCGCGCACACGGCTAATGCCCGGTCCTGGGTCAGCAGCCTGGAGACCAGTGTTCCAGGCACCAGATAATCTCCCTGCCCTGCCTCATGTTACGTCGGTGGGAAAGATGGAGGCACCTGTTTGTATTAACTCGGTCAGGCCGTCGGCTTCTTCTTGCCCCTTTATCCTCTCCATCCCTTCATTTGCATTTCCTGTAAAGGGTTGTTTTTTCTGTTTGCCCCTGCGTCTTGTAAGCTTCCTGCATTAACACTGTGCTGCTGCCATCGATTCAGAGGAAGACGTGTTCGTCCTTATTGATTTGATCCTTCATTGGAAGGGATTGTTCAGGGCTTGTTGCCATGGGCGTCCGAGCTGCTAGTGCGTCTCCTTTAGGATCGTTAGGGGTTATAGGGGCTATAGGGGCTATAGGGGCTGTGGGGCACTTGAACACATTGAGTCCATTTCTGTGTCCTTGTGGGATCTGAGATGTTTGTCTTTCTTGTGCTCCCTTAAGCTTTGTGCTGGACACTGGGATGTTCAGCATGTAGTCTTGATATGAAGATAGATGGACAGACAGACAGACAGACAGACACTTTATTGATCCCAGGGGGAAATACTTGAAATACGTTATTCCATCTGTAGTCTTGATCTGAATGATATTCAGTGTGTAGTCTTGATATGAATGTTATTCCGAATGTAGATGTGAATATATTCGACGCGCTGATGCCAACTTGACACGCTGATGCCAACTCCCACCTGAGGCTCATCTACTCTGAAGGGACTGTGACTACTCGGCCTGGAAGTAGAATCATAACTACAGGATTATATCTGGACTATACATGAACTGTGAATGTGGACATTGCTAGCGGGCCGCCCAATGGAGGATGGGTTCCCTTTTTGAGTCTTGGTCCTCCCAAGGTTTCTTCCTAAATTCCTGCCATCTTAGGGAGTTTTTCCTTGCCACTGTCGCCTCTGGCTTGCTCATTAGGGATCTGGACCCATACGATTTGTAAAGCTGCTTTGTGACAACGTGTTGTAAAAAGCGCTATATAAATAAAATTGAATTGAATATTATTCAGTATGAAGTCCTGATATCAGTGATGAGGAGCTCGTATGATGTCTGGGTCCTGTGTGCTTTTAGCTTGTAACTGAATTGGATCTGATTGGTTCTGGGTTATGTGACATCTTTCCATCTTCGAGAATTTGCTTCAGTGAAATATTAAACTGCGCATCGATCTATCCTGTGTTTTTCTTTCCCTCTGTAGTGCAGCCATGCTGTGTCTAGATAGTCTGACTTGGACTCCTGTTGTCGAGTCCAGGCACTCAGTGGGGAATCAAAGCCTCTATCTCACACCCTCCCTCTCTCCCTCTCTCTCTCTCTCTCTCTCTCTCTCCCTCCTCTCTCTCTCTCTCTCTCTCTCTCTCTCCCTCCTTCCCTCTCTCTCTCTCCCCTCTAATTCCTTTTGAGCTCCATTTTGTTAGTAGTTCTTGCAGCATCACTGCAGTATTCTGTGCTGATGTAGGCCGGTGCTTCTCCATGTTGTGTCCAACAGACAACAGGCTCTGTGTGAAAAATACACCCAGCTCACGCCATGGCAACCCGCCTTCCTCACATGCAGGAAGTGGGAGACATAGAAAGAGGAAGTGATGTCATGCTTGGCCAGATGTCCACCACAGCATCAGCCAATGAACCCGACTCTGGGAGGCAGAACCTTTCTAGTAATGTCCATGTGCGAAACATGCTGTTTTACGAGTGTGTGTGCGGAATCCTGGATCACTACGGAGGTCTCAGGCTTGACGGGCGTCAACAGATGGTCGGCTTTGGCTGAACTCTGGAGGCACAGGTCAAACCTGCTGTTGCAGTGTGCACAGTCTGATGGAGTAGACATGAGTTGTCGTTTCATCTCTGTCACTCTTCCATCCCTTACCCACTCTGCATCTGCTCCTGTCCTCTCTCTCTCTCTCTCTCTCTCTCTCTCTCTCTCTCTCTCTCTCTCTCTCTCAGAGTTCATGCTGGGGTTAGGAGCCTGACCTCCAGGAGGGAGAATGACACTAGGTCCTCCCTCTCTCTTTCTCCCCCTCTCTCTCTCTCTCTCTCTCTCTCTCTCTCACATGCAAATCTGCATATGGACTTTCTCAGTTATTCTCTTAAATCTCTGCACTCGTCTAGTTTCAAATAAACATTTGTAGATGTAAAACCATGGTGGGATGGCTAAGCAGACAGCTGAGGACCCTGGACTGTGAGAACACCCACCCCACCCCTCCACCCCACCCCTCCCCATGCTATGACGACCGTAACGTGTGGATGGAGCGAAAGACGTGCCGATGTTTGTCCAATCATCAGAACAGTAACACTGTTGGTCGTGTCTGTTCTTGAAAAGGCGGAGTTTGTTGGTGCCACGGTTGCTCGCGGTGCGCACGCTGCACGTTGTGCTCTGTGTTGTTTTGCAGCCGTGCGAGATGGAACTTGCTGCCCTGCGCGATGTTCGATGGCCTGTGTAGTTGCGTCTGCTGTGCACTCCGCAGGTATGAGCCAAGCGTTTGGGTCTCTGACGCCGTGTTCGTGTCTCCAGCCGCCATCCAGGCATCATACCCTACGGCCGCGCGTTGCCATGTCTGTTGGTGTCACAGCTGATTGGTTGCGTTCTTTGTCGGTTAGCTTTCCTGTTAATTAAACTCTTTCCCACTTAAATCTGCCTGCTAACGAGATACTTTCTTTTCTTGTCCTCTAGTGTGTCCTGTAGTCAGAGTTCTGTGGGTTTCGCAGGTAGGTGCCATGTTCATGTGTTACTGTGTGTGTGTGCGCGCACATGTGTGTACACAGAGCAGCGATGACTCTGGGGCCACAGCATCCAGTGTGTGTCTGAGTGTGTGTGTGTGTGTGTGAGAGAGAGAATCAGTTGAGTTCTGCTTCTTCTGCGTAAACGTAACAACGCTGTTGAAGCAGGCAGGGAGAAGGTCAGTGTGGCAGAGGGGAAGGGAGTGTTCCCGTCAACACCCCCCCCGCTTACAGCCGTTACAGACAGAGACGGTGTGATGTCGTTAGGGACGGTAGCAAACAGCCTGTGGTGTACAGTGTCCTGCACTTGCATAGAAAGAAAAGCAGGAACTTGTAACCTGTCAGAACATCACAAAAACATCCAAAACAAAATATCCTGTCCGACTAAACTGACTGATAAAAGTGCCTTGTTTGCCCCCCCCCCCCCCTTTTCTTTCTTAAAGGGTCCCATCTTGGAAAACTGATGTTCTTTGGCTTTACTGAAATAAATAATTTTGAAATATATGTCTTTATTGTTAAATGTCCAGGAAGATACTGTTCATTTCCTAGTTCCAGTTCATATTTCGAATCTAATCTGCAAAAACAGCGCATTTGGAATTTGCTGTCTCTCTGATGTCACAAGAACACTCATTTACATATCTCCACCTACTCACAGCCATTTAGCCCCGCCCACTTACATTGTAGTTCTCAGGCGTGTTTCAGCGTGTTTTCAGAGTGCTTTTTGAATGAGACACAATCATAACAGGGCTTGTTTGTCTTCTGTACATCTTAAGGGTGCAGTAACAATAACAGTGCTTATTTCTAAGTGCTAAAGAGAGTTTGGAAAATGGTCATATAAAAATGAATCCTTACTGTTTTTAGAACAAGCTACACAAATGTAAGTGGAAAAATATAAAAGAAAAATTTAGTATATGATCCTTTTAATATGTCCTCTTTTGTTGTGTGGTTTGAAAAACAACAATGAAATATACAAAATATAATAATATTTGTAAAAACTAGAAAAGAATAGGATATCCCAAGTGGTTGCTATGGTGTTGTAGATAGTTTCTATGCTTTTATTAAGTTGCTAGGTGTTTGCAATGCTGTTATTAGCTGGTTGCTAACCAGTTGCTATGGTATCCCATGTGGTTACTAGAGTGTTGCTATGTGGTTGCTATGCCATTGCTAAATGAATGCTATGGAATCTCAGGTGGTTGCTATGCTGCTGTGGTTGTTACTCTGGTTACTTTTGTATCACAGGTTGTTGCTAGGATCGTGCTAAATGGTTGATGTAGTGTGTCAGGTGGTCTTGCTAGGTGGTTGTTATGTTATCCCAACTTCTATGAAGTTGCTATGGTATTGCTAGTTGCTATATTGTTGTAGATTGCCATGGGCTTCCAATTGGTTGCTTAGCAGTAGCAATATGTAGTTAGTGTGAACATTCCACCATTCATTTCCTAAGGGATAAAATCAATGGAAAACCATGTGGCCAATCAGAAGCCGTATGCAAACACGTCGTTCCCCATCAGACTTGGTCCAATGTTGACATCTCAAACTATGGTGGGACAAAACATGGCAGAAAAATAACCATAGGAAAAATAACGTACCATCAGATAACAACAGGGATTACGTAGCACGTGAGCAGTCACTAATACAGAGCTGAAACCCCCAACAAGCATCCCCACTCTTATACAAACTTCACAAGCACTTGGGTAAACAGCATCAGACAGGATCAACCGTCTCAGGTTCTGTCCCACAGACAGGATCATCCATCATACTGCTAATGTGTGGAGTCAGTTGCACGTAAACGTTTTAACCTGCAGGATAAAAGGCCGTCGTGTTGTACATTTGGGAACAGAGATGCGCACAGTAGAATTCAGGCAGGAAGTTCTGAGTTCTGTGTACCGCCAGACTGCTGGAACCGTCTCTTCAGTTCTTGTGTTTGTCTGCACAAACACACAATGTGTATAGTGCCTGTTTTCATTCCAACACTGATTGTGTCTTCAAAAGAAGAGGAGAGAATGAAATTTGGCACATTTGTTTTTGAATAGCTGGAGTCCTGAAGGAGCTGAGAGCAGCAGTGTCAGGCTTGGGCATGATCAGATGTGCTCGTTGGTGCATGTGGTTCCCTCTGCAGTACACACACATTCTCCATGTGATTTATGCCCTCTTCAGAGTTGTCAGTGGTATGCCAAATACCTCTCTGTCTCTCTCTCTCTGTCTCACACACACACACACACTCTTACACTCTCAACCCCCCCACACAACACCCTCTCTGTCTCTCTCTCTCTGTCTCACACACACAAACACACTTACACTCTCAACCCCCCATATCTCTCTCACTGTCTCTCTCTAACACACAGACTCACACATGACCCCCCTCCCCCCGTCTTCAGGCCCGGGCATGCACAGGCTGTCCGTGGGAGGAGTAAGGGTTTCTCGTCTTTCTCCCTCGCGCTCTCCCTCTCCCAGCGAGGAGGGAGCGCTTGTGACTCTGTTCTGACTCGCCGGAGGAGATCTGAGCTCTGGCTTCGCTTCTCTTCCCGAAGCTTCTGGAGTGAGAACGTTTTTAGCCCCCAAAACGGATCTGTTCTGGAGGCTCCGTGACTGGGCCACCGCGTGCGTGCGTGCGTGCGTGCGTGCGTGGTTTCAAAGGCCATGTCTGGAGCAGTGAGGAGAGCCCTGCGGAGGAGGTGTCACTACTACAAGCTGCTGAGTCGCACCAGGTACTTGCGACTGGGTCTCTCCTGCAGCTGGAGTCGTGTAGCCAACAGGGGTAACTACACCTTCCCTCCATCTTCCTGTCCCTAACTACAACTACTGCTGTGCCCCTCCGCTCAGCAACACACTGCTCTGTGCTTACATTGATCTTACATTACATCTCTTATACAGTATCACGATGTGGCTTGATTTACCCAAGCTAAACATTCTGTGTGTTCTATAACCTGCATATAAATGTGATGTGTTATACATTAGATGGCCCTCTTAATCTTTGGCTACTAGAGCTATAATGACCAGTGTAATCTCCATTCAGGAAGTCGTCAGTTTAATCTCCTCCTCTGCCCTCTGCCTCTGGTGTGCTGTGAAGAGTTTGGAGGCGTTCTGACTGGGCTGAGTGCTCTCATCATAAAAAGCGGACCCGCATTAGCAGGGCTCTGCATTAGAGGCAGTGGAGTTTACTGCAGGTTGCCATGGCCAGTACCAGATTTAGTGGCTTTCTTAAGGTGTCCAGTAGAGGACTTGGTGTTACTAAGTGACAGGGGCACTGACTGAATTCCAAATCAGTGAAGCAGGCGGAGAATAAGAAACACATCTGGATTTCATTGTTGAAACACTTGCAGTTTCACAAATTCTTTATTTTTGTTGGTAGGAGGATGGATGCCTTTGAGTCCGGGGCTACGTGCACGTGTATTCCTCTCACGTGTAGTGTAGTGCACGTGAAGTCCACTTGTGTGTGGTGTAGTATAATGTGTGCACATGGTCTTCCTACGTGCTGCTTTTATTTTTCTTTCTCTGTGTGAGTGTGTGTTGAGTAAATGGGCGTCTCTGCTGGTGAAGATTAAACACAGCTCGCTGCGGCCGAGCTCTGGAGTGATCCCCCCTGAACCCCTGCCTCTGGGGACACAATCCTCACAACACCTGCACTGATGGGAACCTACGTCAGCCCCTGCCAGAGAGATGGATGGAGTGAGTGTGTGTGTGTGTGTGTTTGTGCATGCGTGTGTGTATGTGCATGTGCAACAGAGAGGCAGGGAACAGTTTGACGTATGCTGTACTAGAAGCTGCTGCGCGTGTCCTCTGTGTGCACTTCATTAGGTATATACAGCCTCTCCTCTGCTTCTGTAAAGGATTCAACAGTGCACCCACGTTCTCTCGGAGTTTCTCTCTGACACTTCAGTTTACTAATTCTGCCCTGCATCTCAAAGATTTAGAAGCAGACTGTGTATATGAGTTTTAGGCACTGATCCAGCCAAGCCACATCTTTTCCAACTGCTCCATACCCACCCACACACACCCACCCATACCCTCCCCCGATGTGTCCATCAATTTTTATGCAAAGTCACAGGGTGACATCCTGTTTTCTGCAGTACTTAGACTCAAAGAAGCTCCACATTTAGCACGCTTGGAGCTGGAGTCTGAATGAGCTTTGATGGCTCAGAGAGACAGAGAGAGAGAAGTGAAAAGAGTGAGAGAGAGGGAGGGGATACAGAACGAGAGAGAGGGAGGGGAGAGGGGGGGGGACATGAGAGGGGTGGAAACAGAGAGCACGAAAGAGACTGGGCAGGGAGAGATGGATAGGAGCAGAAGGGGGAGAGAGAGAGAGAGAGGGAGGGAGGAAGAGAGAGAGAGAAACAGGTGCAGCCAGTGCCAATCCTTGCTCATTTTTCTCTCCTTTTCACTCGGGGATGAAGTGTTTGCTCGCGAGTCGACGTGTGCGAGGTGCCGTGTGTTCTGCAGAGCAGAAGGTGCAGATCCAGCTTCCATACGCAGTGCTGAGCTCTTCAGCAGGGCCATGCACATCTGCTTCCTTCCCTTCCGCTGTTAACGCCAGCTGCTGAGGGCTTGCTCGCTCTCCCGCCCTGAGTTAGTCTGCATGTTCCTGATGGTACAGTACCTACACTCGTTCTTCACGCCCACCCGTTATGTCACCTCTGTTTGTCTCATTTCTTACTACAGAGTCCTTTTTAATTCTGTCTGTGTACCAGAGGACTGCACACACCCAAGCCCCCCAACCCCCATAATTTTTTTCACCCACATTCCATAGGAATAAGACCACTTCTTATTGGCTAACGGCTGCCCCTCCCAGATGTGACGGCCCTGCTACTTAAGAGCTGAACCTCAACACCATGTCTTCCTGCTTCCGTCAGCTCCGCCTCTTCCTCCTTCTCTCAGCAGCGTCTGGCCAGGGCTCCGCGGCTACCGCGCGGTGTGGGGGAGCGACACTCGCTGAGAGGCCCCGCCGGGCTGCTTGGTCGACGGACGGGGCTCCCTGGGGTGCACGGGGGAGGAACGGCAATAGAATAGACGGAGGAGGAGCGTGAACAGCTGCCTAGTGTCTTCCGTCTGGCTCAGTGCTGGACAAATATAGTGCAAATTACCTGCCCACCTGTCTGTTCTACATCTCAGCCAAATCTTTTCAATAATCATTTGCTTACGGCAGACATGATGATTTACCACTCGGTAATGGATGATTCTTTAGTGTAATTAGTCACTATGTAAAAGCAATGTAGTAAGAACTATGTGCTGCTTATGCAAGTGTTAAAGACTTAATAATTCCACTCACTCAGTGGCCATGGGTATATTTTGTCCTCTATGTAAAGATCTCTCTCATCTCAACCAGCTTGGATGGATCATCAGAGTCCAGAGTCTCCTAATGAAGTCCACACAGGATGTCTGTGCATTTTTTTCCACGGAGAACGAGCCTTCGACTGACCTGAACAGCGCTGCCCACGTCTAGAGGGAGACGGAGCAAAACTCGGCACAAGCTCATGGGCCCGCCACGTTCACGCGTCGGATCCGAACAGGGAGGATTGTGGTGTCGCTGGTGCGGACTCGTCGTATGTGGCCTGGCCATGCGTCTTAATCAGGGGAGACGAATGGGACGCTAGCGGCAGGCGTCAGAGAACATGCTCTTTGATCGATGTCTCTTGCCTGCCTAAAACCTACGCCCTGATTGATTAACCTGCACGCAACATTATTTCGTCCTCTTTCCACTCGCCGGTTGAGACCGGCATTGTGAGAAATGGTCTGATGGGAAATCTCCTTCTCCTCTACCTGAGAAAGCAAATCATGGAAGAGGCGTTTTACTGTAAATACTTGTGTGTGTCCATTAATGTATATCAGACCTGTGGATTGTATCTGCACGACAGTAACACCTTGATTTTTGAACGTACATCCATTTTGCTGTAGGGCTGCCTAATGAAAATTTCACAAGTGCACTCCTGTAGAATGGAGAATGCCTACGCAGTGATGTAATTTCTCACTTAGCTCTTCTCAGCAGAGAAACCCTCGCGGTAGACCAACACCAGCACGTTGTGTCTGGGGCCGCAACAGAGAAACAACAGCGTTGGCTCACATTAGTTTGGCTCACATTAGTTTGCACTGCCATCCGCCTTGCCAACTACTCAAATCCGAGTGTGTCTTGTAAGGGTGAATACTGAGACCAGTTAACGCACAGTATGGTCCTTTCCTGTCATGGTATTTCTAAGGTTCGCAAGCGACGGCTAAAAAGTCGGTGGTTCGGGTGGTAGTCGTAGCCGGTGTCAGGAGAGGCTAACGTGAGGGCGATACCTCCTACCTCCAAAGGCTAATATCGTCACGGCTAATTATGTGCGGAAGGTGGATTCTAATTGGCATTAAAAGATTTGTTTCTGCACAGAATTCTATCAGACCCAGCCAAGGAACTTAATGACAGAGAATGGGGCCACCAATTACAGGCGCGCAGGTTGATAATGGTGTCGCACTTATCACGCGGAACGAGCAGACGTGGAGGACAGAAGCTCAGCGGGAAATCTGCAGCACGCGCCTGTGGATGGGGCTTGAAATCCGCGTTTATTTTTTTTCACACGAGATATTCTGAAATTTAATTAAGGCCACTCGCTGTCGGGTGTCATTCGTCGCTTGCTATGTTTGTCGCGCGCGTTATCAGAGGAATGTTTGCGAGCGCCGTTTGCTTGTTGCATCATTTATGTGTGCGCGCGAGCGTTTATCACTCGATTGCGCGCAGGCCCACGGGACACGAGGATGGTCATGACTCCACGCTGAGCATATGGATTAAGATTTTATGATACCACCCAGGATAATTAAGATGATACACACGAGTTGCTGTTTGGCATCTTGGTCCCCTGCATTCCAATCTGTTCGTCTGCCGAGATAGAGCCGCGAGAAACCCTGCGTTTAATTTATTTATTCATTTTTAAGAACCATCCTGGCCATGTTATTCATTAATTGAATCCAATTTTTTAATTTCGAGATTCACAGTTACACTTTAACTAATGAAGAGTTCATGAATCAGGTATCTGGTTCACTTATAAAACACCTAACAGAGTACACACAAGACTGTAGGGTTGGGGGGTGTAGTTTTTATTGAATTATTTGTTTTACTGTAATGTCCTATAGTGTTATGGTAGAGATGGGTAATAAATAATGTACAGCCACAATCATAATCCTATGAACAGTCATCTCTGCATTGTGTGAAAACAAGTCCAGATATTGTGACCAATATTTAGGACATTTTCTGTTTTCACTCACAAGTACACTTGGGTGGACAGCAGGGCCGTAACTATCTTTTTCTTCTCTCCATCTCTCTCATCCCCTCCTCTTCCTCTTCTTGTCTTCACCCCAGGTTTCCTGTCATTTCTTCTACTCTTCACGTCTCTCTCTCTCTCTCTCTCTCTCTCTCTCTCTCCTGTCATCTCTTCTTCTCTTCAGGTCTCTCTCTCTCTCCTGTCATTTCTTCTTCTCTTCACGTCTCTCTCTCTCTCTCTCTCTCTCCTGTCATCTCTTCTTCTCTTCAGGTCTCTCTCTCTCTCTCCTGTCATCTCTTCTTCCCATGTCAGCTGATTTCTCCGCCCTGTCAGTATTTTCTTTAACTCTGAACACAGCAGAGTGAACACGAAAGGAACAACGTTAAACAACGGCCATGATGTTGGGGGTTATCGGCCATATCTGATCTGACTGCTAATTCATATATGATCAGACTCCTCTCTTGTGCTGTACATTACTAACAAATATAACCTAGCTAATGCTAATGCTAAGACTTCATTTGAGTTCACCTGGGGCTGTTGTTAATTGCTGCAAAAGTGTCATTAATTAACTTTCCTGTATCCCTTTTCCCCTAATACTTGCCTTTCCGTGCAATTTCTGACACTTTGTGGCAAAATATTATTTACTTCTGCAAGTATAAAATGCACAAAATGACATACAATCGTTGACATTACCTTTCCGTGCAAGTCAGAGACATTATCTCCAAACTAAATACTGTTGACAACCGACTTCCAATATATATTGTGTTTATGGCCTTGCATGAAAGGATTGTGTAGGCTCATCTCATGCAAGTGCATGTTTGCATTGCTACAGGGGCCATGGGTCAGAACTGTGCGCTGGATCTTGACCTGTGCGATGGATCTTGCGAGTCCTGTCTGGAACCATGATCTTTATTCCATCTCGTTCCACAGTGCGTGCTTTGTTGCCAGATGTCATGTTGTAATGTCGCATGGCTGGCATCAAAGCAGCTGTCCATCAGATATGCTGTGAAGCCCTTTGCTATGAAGATATGATATGACGATATGCTGTGAAGTCTCGTTTTACTGTTTTGTGTTTAAATTACGTCTCGGATTCACATCGGACTCTCTCAAGGCTTCATCTGTCCATCGACAAGATCAGGATAATGTGATCTGTGTTGACTCGTCTGCCTGAAGTGGGTGCTGTACACAGTGGGGAATGTTTGAGGAAAAATGAGAAACTGGCAACCCTGAAGCCTGTGGAGACAGGCAGAGAATGCTGGGATTCCTCTCAGATTCCAAGAATAAGCAGAGATGCAGATTAAAGATGGAGAAGAAAAGACAGCGTCAGACAGACAGCATCAGACCGACAGCTTCAGACAGACAGCTTCTGTGAATTGTGGGACGGCATCCCCTTCCCTGCCGCCCTCTCCGATTTGTTCCGATTTGCTTCGCTTCCTTTGTTGCAGGAGAGAGTTATTATTCAAATAACCTGCCTAGCAAGAGGGAGTGTAGAGGGAGAGTCAGCAAACCCAGTGTCCTGATCAGCGGGGCAGGGGGAGGAGGGGGCTGCTCACCACGGCTTCGGGTCTGAGCCTCGCACAGTCCCGCACAGCTGACGGCGTGCTGGATTTCCGAGAGCCCGTCTTTTGGGTCGGCTGCACACGCTCCGTCATTCGTCTCGGGCGTGTGGGGGACTGGTGAGCAGCCCTCCAGCCGGGGCCACGCAGAGCGTCGCAGGTCCTGCTGGATGGGCCCGGCTGGTGCTGACCCGGCTGAGCTGGCCCATGTTGTTCACCATCCTGTGAAGCTCAGGGGCTGCTGGGTAACACAGACGCTGGACTGCGGGAACCGTAACGGGATTCTGAGCCTTATTTGCAGCTTGTGCAAAGGTCTGGAACAGCAGATGTGAGAGCAAAGCACTCGAGTTTCATTCCTGCACTGGATAATCTTCTGCTGTTTTGGAACAGACGCTATTGATGTTATCGGTGTTCTTGAGGTGTTTCACTTTTGTGCTCTCACACTGCAGATAACGGTCTCTCTCTCCTGCCCTCCCTCCCTGTCTCTCTCCAACCCCAGAGTCTCCCACCGAGCGGCTGGGCCGTAGGCGGAGCATGCCTGGCAGCGCCATGGACAAAGCCACGCCCACCATTGAAGCCGCCGCCTCCACACCCTTCAGAGTCACGGTGAGCTTGGGCAGGGTAACACAGCGGGGCACCCAGGTCATCCCTCCCTCATTGGTGTGGGGGGTTTACTGTTTTATGCAGCAGGAGCCCACAAGGTGTCGTCCTGCCTAAAGAACCCTGTAGAGCATGATTTATGCTATTGACTTTGTCTTTGTTTATTGGAATGAACAAATCAGGAGGCTTTGTGTGAGTAACTCGCAGAGCGCTGCCTTAATCAGGTTAGCCACAAGATTAATCCTTGCAAACCTTCACCTGCGTGAATCACAAAATTAATCCCCACAGACCTTCACCTGAATTAGTTACAAGGGTAATCCTCGCAGACCTTCACCTAAGTGTGTCACAGGGTTAATCCCCACAGACCTTCACCTGAGTCACTCAGTTAATCCCTACAGACCTTCACCTGAGTCACTCGGTTAATCCCCACAGACCTTCACCTGAGTCACAGGGTTAATCTTCTGCAGATATGCTGTGTCAGGATAATCCAGGCATCAACAAATTCACACCAACAGTATTTTTCTGCCACTTCTTTTACCATCTGCCAATGATGGCAGACAGGACGCGTAACCCTCCAGACCCGTCTCTCCTCAGCTGAGACGTAGCTGCAGTCGGTCTGGACACCCCCAGGGGCAGTCTGCAGGGCAGTCTGCAGGGCAAACGCATCTTGCCCCACTGGCAGTCTTGAAGGGTTACTCTAGTCTAACTCGTGCACTTATATGACTAATTATATGAGGATGCTACTACATTCACATTAGCTTTATATCATTTATATCATGCTATCGATGTTGGAAATGTTTCTTCCTGTAAGCCAAATATTGAAATTGTTATCTTTGTAAAACCTGAAGGAATGCAGCTCGATGAGGAGAACCAGTAATGCGTCGTGGCCCAGTTCAGCGTGAAGACCTAGGAGGGATGAATTGGCCTTTAGGCAGTCTAGACCTGAATTGAATGCTAACATGTTTTTAGGTTACAGAGCCCTCTGTGTCGAGCGCTAATACGCCTTTAGGCGAGACAGCCGTACAGGCCTGCATGCAAGGCTAAAGTGCAACATCTCTAGAGTATGTAATTAATGCTAGCTGGTGTGTGTGTAGAGTTGACAGATGGGATGAGACTCCTACTGTGGGAGTGTATGGTGGCGGTCTTGTAGGCACAACTGGTTGTGCCCCTGCCTGATACCCACCCCTGATACCCACCCCTGATACCCCCCCCCCCCCCCCCCGATTCCAGATCTCACTCTCGTGTGTTTCTGCAGGGAAACCCATAACATAACCACATGCGAGGCGCCGGTTTCCGTGGTGACGGAACATATTGCGTAAACAGATTTCTTTTTCGTTTTTGTCTTTGTCGTCTTTGCCTTTGCCTGCACACGGTTGGTCAGATCAGAACGTGGAGGCTGCACACGGTTGGTCAGATCAGAACGTGGAGGCTGCACGCGGTTGGTCAGATCAGAACGTGGAGGCTGCACACGGTTGGTCAGATCAGAACGTGGAGGCTGCACGCGTTGGTCAGATCAGAACGTGGAGGCTGCACACGGTTGGTCAGATCAGAACGTGGAGGCTGCACGGTTGGTCAGATCAGAACGTGGAGGCTGCACACGGTTGGTCAGATCAGAACGTGGAGGCTGCACGCGGTTGGTCAGATCAGAACGTGGAGGCTGCACACGGTTGGTCAGATCAGAACGTGGAGGCTGCACGCGGTTGGTCAGATCAGAACGTGGAGGCTGCACACGGTTGGTCAGATCAGAACGGGAGGCTGCACGCGGTTGGTCAGTCAGAACGTGGAGGCTCACACGGTTGGTCAGAACGTGGAGGCTGCACGCGGTTGGTCAGATCAGAACGTGGGAGGCTGCACGCGGTTGGTCAGATCAGAACGTGGAGGCTGCACGCGGTTGGTCAGATCAGAACGTGGAGGCTGCACGCCGTTGGTCAGATCAGAACGTGGAGGCTGCACGCGGTTGGTCAGATCAGAACGTGGAGGCTGCACGCGGTTGGTCAGATCAGAACGTGGAGGCTGCACGCGGTTGGTCAGATCAGAACGTGGAGGCTGCACACGGTTGGTCAGATCAGAACGTGGAGGCTGCACGCGGTTGGTCAGATCAGAACGTGGAGGCTGCACGCGGTTGGTCAGATCAGAACGTGGCACGCGGTTGGTCAGATCAGAACGTGGAGGCGGGGGAACCTCTCTCATCTGCATGAGCCTTTGGTGAATATTAGTTTGAATGTTAAATAACGTTGGCCATCCACGGGGTTGTTCAATTTTGCTCCTCTCTTTTTGAGCTAATAGGCAGAATAAAACAGCTGTTTGATTTCCCTGTGAGCCTTTCTGTTCACATTTCAGACGATGAATGCATTTGTGCCGGGTCCTGAGGATTAAAAGACCTCCTGTGATTTCTCATTGTGTTCGTTCTGTGGCCGTGTCCACGCTCCCCCCACGACCTCTGTGCTGTTTACGCTCGGCGGAGGCGTCGCTACACAAGCAGTGTTTTCTGCCCCCCCCTCTCCTCTTAATTAAACAGGAACAACAGGAAGCATTAGCAGAGGCTGAGATAAACAGCTAGAGTGAACGTTAGTATGCACCACGTACACCCCTGGTGGATGGGTGGGTCTGTGTGTTTGTTGACTGCTCTTGGGTTATTAAGAAGATGCCGCCACTTCTGCAAACATGCACGCAAATATACACACGGCTACTGTCACCGAGGGCCATGTTTAATCATCAGGGCTCCAGAGCTTCCCTGGGCACTAGGGGAGGCTTGAAACAGGGCCACATGCAGTGTGGAACACGGAGATGTAACATGGGAGAACTCAGTACTGTTAATGTGTGTGTGTGTGTGTGTGTGTGTGTGCGCGCGCTTGTGTGTGTATGTTTCTCATACACACTAGTTCCATACCGAAGATTCCCCCCGTTGCAGGCCTAGACCACACTGTTCAGCTCCTGGCTACCCATAATGCTGTTAGATGGATCGTGTCGGCAGCCGCTCGGCCCATTGGAGGCTTTTAGCGGAGGCGTGCTGTAGACAGCAGTCTATTACAGGCCTTTAGCGAACGCATGCTGTAGACTGCGGTCTGCTCTAAGTGTCATTCGACCCACGACTTGTCTGCAGCGCTGAGTAGCTGACATCAGCACTGATTGGTTTAGGGGGGCTCGTGCCACTCTACACAGCTCACCAGCACAGAGGAGCCTAGAGTCCTGAAGAAGAGCTGATCAGGAGACATGCGGGAATGTTTTCCGCATAAGCACTCTCCTTAAACGCCCCTTATCCGAAATTAGGACCAGGGCAGAAACCTGTTAGATGCGTGCGACCATGATGGAGACGAGCGTAACGGTGCCGTTCGGATCTGATGCCCGATCTGGTCAAGCAGTGAGTCTCACGGGAGCTGAAAGCCCTGCAGAGCGACTCGCTCCTGTCCACAATTCACAGGATCTCCGTACAGAGGTCAAAGGTCAGGCTCAGGGTCTTTCTCCATACTATAGGAGTGGAAGGTCAGGAGTCAGTCTCTCCGATCGTGGTGCTCCTGATGTTGGCCAAAAGATCACGTGCATGTTCCTTATGAAGACGTTGTCTTTGTTAAGTGTTTGAGAGGCTTCATGTCCACTTTATTAACCTGTCCTGATGTCCTGCATGTCCTGATCAAAGTTTCCGTGATGGCTGATTATAAGGGGCTGAAGGAGCTTTGAGGAGCTCACAGAGGACGGAGAGGACAGGGATGAGAGAGAGGGGGGGAGAGAGAGAGAGAGAGGGAGGGAAGGAGAGAGAGAGGGTGTCACGTGTTCAGAGGCCAATGTGACTGACCTGGGGGCCGCCCACACGACTGGCCATGGCAGGGCAGGTCAGGGGCAGAGCGAGGGTAGATTGAGGGTAGCTTTATGGGAGGAGGGGTAGAAGGGTGTGGGCGGATGCTGGCTCAGCGGCTAAGCACGAGAGGAATCCCACACGTAGCCACAACAGCGCTGGGAACTGTGAGGAGCTGCGGGCTGTTGTACTGACAGAGAGGGTTGGGAATTGGACCGTCTCACGTCTCACGTCTCACGTCTCACTGTCTCACGCACCTCGTCCTCCAGACTGACAGGGGGAGAGCAGGAGATGTTTTGTTTAGGTTTTCTTTGGTTTGGGGAGGAGGGTGTTCAGTGTATTTCAGAAATGGCTTGGGACTCATTTACAGAAGACTCTTAACTGTGTGGCACCTGCTACGGTGTTCAAATAATACGGCCCTACGAGTCAGGTCAGTTGTGTTTGAAATCCGCCCTCTGTGAGGGAGACGCACGTTAACTAACTCTTACCTGATCTGAACGGCGAGTTGTCATTGGCGCTCCACTGATGTAGGCCTGCTCCGGTAGCTGCAGTGCCACGAGCGTGACACAAACGCCCAACCTCCACACTGACGGCCATGATGAATAATTCTGCTCAGAAGGTATGTGGCAAATGTCATGTGCTGGGGAGGGTGGTACCAAAATAGAACACTGAAACATTCAGGCTGCGCCAAAGGAGAGAAAGAGGGTCTGACACACTCCACCAGGGTGGCGTTGTTGCCGCGGAGGTGGTGTGAGCATTGTTGCCGTGGAGGCGAACCTTCGCTGGAGACCATGTCATTGCTACTGACAGGATGATGTCTAGCATCTTCTCAGCAGCAACGTTTGAGAATGAAACGAGTTCAGCGTGGGCCACCGTGGCAACAGCAGGAGAGGGGGGGGAGTGTCTGCAGGACAGGGAGATCAGTCTGCAGGACAGGGAGATCAGAGAGGGAGGGCAGGACAGGGAGATCAGAGAGGGGAGAGTGTCTGCAGGACAGGACAGGGAGAGATCAGGAGGGGAGGGGGGGAGAGTTTCAGAGAGGGAGAGTGTCTGCAGGACAGGGATTCTGATTGTCTTTTCTGCAGGACAGGGAGATCAGAGAGGGGGTTTCTGATTCTGATTGTCTTTTCTTACAGATGTGACATTGTTGCTGCTGAACTGTCAGGACAGTGCTGAGTAATTGTTCTGTGTAGTTGTGTTGAAGGTTAACATTAAACCTGTTCTTACAAACCCTGGTTTATTATGGCTACTCGCTGCTTTTTCATCCTTCTGAGATGTCACATTTCTTTCTTGGGTCTTTGTTTTCCCTGTTTTCTCACAGTGGTCGTGTAGCAACAAATATTTAAGGGAGCTGCTTAAAACCAATTTAAAACCAATTTATCTGTGTCTTCTCTCTGGGCGTGAGATCCCAGTCCTAAACACAAGCACAGTAATTATCCCAGTCAGTAACTGCGATCCACATCCCTGCTCTTGCGATGGACACATTTCTCGTTCTCCTTCCACTCCCTTCCTGCATCCCTTCTTCATCAGACCCTTCGTCTCTTCGTGAAACTTTCCAGCTCCATTTCTTTCCAATCTGAAGCTCAGCTCTCCCTGTGAACTTGCAGTGCACCACTGTCCCCCCCATCTCTCTCTCTCTCTCTCTCTCCCTCTCTCTCACTCGCTCTCTCCCTCTCTCTCTCTCATATTCTCTCCTTCTCTCCTTCCATGCCAACCAACAGTTTCCATGGTAACAGAGACTTTGAGGGGCGTCTCACATCAGCGTAGCCGCTGTAGCCCAGTGAGCAGATGTGTGTGCGCACGCACGTGTGTGTGTGTGTGTGTGTGTGTGCGCGCTGGGCAGTCCACACAGCAACACGCAGCTCAGCCAGACATCGTGGAAGAGAGAAGAGAGGCGAATGAGATATTAAGAAGGAGACTGAGAGGGAGGACAGACTGTGTCCACTGGAAGCTTTGCTGGGTTGGACGTCACCGCGGTTGACGATTTTGTTTTCCTGTTTCGCGAGCATTTGAGCTGAGTGCTTCGTCTCTCCCTCTCCCTCTCTCTCTCCCCCTCTCTCTCTCACCTCCCTGCTTCTGGGCCAGGGCTTCCTGAGCCGTCGACTGAAGAGCTCCATTAAACGCACTAAGAGCCAGCCCAAGCTCGACCGCCACAGTAGCTTCCGGAACATCCTCCCAGCCTTCAGGAGCGCTGACAATGACAGGTAAGCATACACACACACACACACACACACACATGTGTGTGTTCATCCTGAGCTGTGGCGTTTAACTAATGGCTGTATATTGAAGCCTGTGTTTTCCCGGGATGAATCCATTAAGTATCACCTCCAGATGTTCACAGATTTTTCCTGCCGTTCTAATTTGATTTTGAGTGTTTTTTTTTTTTTATGTCTTTGATTAAAAAAAGAAGAAGAATACAATTTAAATTCATTGAGTGTTCAGTATATTCATTGAAGTGCCTAGTTGGCAATAAAAACAGGCTGAGCTGATGAAACGAGGAGTGAAGGTTTGAGACTGGGATGGTTGTGCTGCCTTGCGAGCGTCTGTGCGAGCGTCTGTGCCGTATGTGTGCTCTCCAGAGCCTTAAACCACAGAGAATGCAAAGATTGACTCTTCATAGAATCCACTTCCCAGAGAACAAAATCTTCATCACCAAGAGACTGAAAGTCATTCATTTATCCACATTCAGCAACTAAAGCTCCACGGAGCTTTAATAACCAGGCACATTGGCGCTTATCCGGAATATGGAGATTTTATTTGTTTGTTCAACGTCTGTGTCAATCAGACATTTTGCCTCTTTATTATGGCCGTTAGGGATGCCTAGAGTGGCTTGGTACGGCGCCTGTGAGGTGTGTCTCCTCGGTGAAGTGAGCTCTGTCAGGGACGAGGTGCTCAGTGGTCTCTCTTCAGCCTGGGCCGTGGGAGGTGACCCGGCAACTCCAGCTCTCCCAACTAAACGGGTTGCACTGGTACTGCCGCCCATCGTGCTGCTCGCTAACGTCACGCCGAACGGCTGGAATCCAGCAGGGTCCGCGTTTCCCGCACAGAGCTGTCTGGTTGATCATTTATACCCTTGTCCGGGTCCGTACCTGCTCTGAAGCTCTGTGGTCAAGCCACTGGATCTGCCACTGTTTCCCTTCTGAGCGGTGAGGAATCTGGTTGCTTTCCATCAGAACTGTGTTTTAAAAGTGCACAGAGGTGCTGGTGTACAGCACTAACACCCCACAGATGGGTTCACTGCACATTACTCCATGTACAACAGAACCACTGGCAAAAAGGCTCCACCAAGACAAACGAATCCTGGTCACGGTCAGAGCAATGTTGGTTGTACCCCAAGCAGCGGAAAAAACCCATCCCAGAATCCCATAACCCATCCCATAATATGTCCACAATAAACCCACCCCATATGCCTGTTGCTATATTTTGTGGGGTGCATTTTGTGAGCTTCAGGGTGCCTTTCAGGCGGTTAGCCTGGTGGGGGCGCTGTGAGGTACGCTGCTGTTGTGGCAGCCTGGAGCAGGTGCTGCCGTGGGGGTCCACGCCCCACCCCACCCCCGCCGCGGGGGTCCACGCCCCACCCCACCCCCGCCGCGGGGCTCGGCTCTCTGCTCTGTACCATCAGAGGAGGAATGGAGCACCGTGAGCTCCAGTTAGATGGTGCCGTTGTCGAAGAGGACTTTTTTTAAAAGCTTAGGAATATCTGTGAAAAAAGTTTGCCAAAAAATTCAGTTTACACGACATTTCCGCTTCTCCAGGTGAAATCTGGTTACTGAGTGGCAGATGAAATCAATGGTGACGCATGGAAAAAAGGTTTAAGAAGGCAACAATTCATACATCACATTAATAAATCTGAGGTTTGGTTGCTAATTAGCCAACAGCTCAAGGGGCTTCGAGTCGATCAGCAGTTTGTCGTGCTGGGAGATGGTGGTGTAGCGCGTTGCTCTGTGTGACTACGTCACTGTCCTGCTACGTCACTTCCTTTGCTGACAGCTCATCCACCCATGGGAGAGGCTGAGACATGTTCAGGTCTCTTGTAGGGATTTGTAGGGAGCTGTCATGGTCAGGTACAGAGTTTGCCACGCTTCTGTCAGGGGGAAGCATGGCCGACGTGTCCGAGATTATATCCTTATTACGCATGCATGTTGTCCTGGGAGAGAGGCTGCTGTGTGTGTGTGTGTGTGTGTGTGTGTGTGTGTGTGCATTTGTTTTTGTTTCCCTGCCTTTTATTTTTCTTATATTCTTCTCCCTTTTCTCTCTTTCACTCATACAAACATCGAAGTCCAAGTTGCAAGTCATCAAGTTACATATATATTCCAGTGTCCAACAGCCAGCCGTTGACAATCATTTGTGCAGACATATCTGGCTAGCTCACTGCATTTTGAATTGAATCGTTTGTGTGTGTGTGTGTGTGTGTGTGTGTGTGTGTGTCAGTGTGTGTCAGCTAATGCCCTTCTGCTCCCCACTGCAGTCCGGAGCTGGAGCGTGCTGAGGTGGGATTTGTGTAACGAGCACCACTAGTGCAGAGGGGTTGTGGTACTATCAGATCCTTCATCATGATGCTTTTAACTGAGCCAGAGACACGGTGGATTCTGAAGGTTTTCCTTGTCTAGTGTCAAACACACATTTCACTACTAACCCTTTAAAGCATCCGAGCTTTGATTGAGTGAAAATAAGAGAAACGTTCCTGTTTTTATTTATTTTCAGCATTTTTTTCCCCATAATAGCTTTCATAAGCACCATCATGAGACGGAGGTACAAGATGGTGCGCACTCTGTGTTGTGTAGCCTTCCCACCGCTCATGGCCCCCTCATTTGTCTCTACTTAAAGTGGCCAGAGAAACAGGAAGCTTGGAGGAAGGAGAGGACTTCCTGTGCGTCCCGATCTCCACGCCCGAGCCTCACGTCGCTAGTCCAGCTAGAACAAACCAAAATGGTTGACTACTGTGCCCTTTAGAGAGAAACAATCGCAGAACGACTCCTAAAAGCCCGAAATACGCTTCAGTCCAGCGGTGCGCCTCAGGGGGCGAGATTGTCTCCCGACTAAGTGGAGACTTGGACCCAAACAATTGATTTTCCTCCCATTTTCAACCAGCTGCTGCCCTGCTGTCGTCTGTGGAGCTGTGTGGGACTTGTGCAAAGTCATTTTGGGCTGGGGGTTTATGTCAGGCTGCCATCTTTATTTAGTACAATAGGACTGCATGAATCACCTCATGACTGCGTTTCTTGCTTCACGTTAGCTGGCCGCTGCTCCGTTTGGGCCCAGTGTTGGGGCCTCTGTCCCGCCTCTCTCTCCCCCCAGGAGAGCCTGATACAGGAAACCACGCTCCGAAAATTCCTCCTCGGGGTGGGCGGGTTCTGTGCGTCCCCCAGCTGGACGCAGCGAGGTTTCCAGGTCATGCGTCAGGTCATTCCCCTCCCGCATGCGTCCTTGCCGCGGCCCGCCCCTTCCGGCCCACTTCATTACAGGCTCGTGAGCCGTGGAGAGAAGCACAATGCATTCTAATATCAGGAGACAAGCTCACCCCCCAGGGCAGACTCTACCCATGAACCCCCCCCCCCCCCCACCAAAAGTACCATCTTAACTGTGTTTTTCTGCCTGTGCAGTCTAGGTTAGCGTGGTGCTTTGTCTGGTGTTTACTGCCATACCCTCCATGCATATCAAAAGCGCTTCATTACTTGAGAGATCTCTGTGTACTGAATGCCTTTTAGGTGGAGTTGTGGCCACCGTCCTCAAATTAATCCTCTCTAGGACTCTGCCTGTCTACCCAGTGGTCTTTCCTGGCATTAATTTGAGACAGTGGAGAGGAGGGGTGTGTTTGTGTATGCATGCACGCGCGTGCGCGTGTGTGTGTGTGTGTGTGTGTGTGTAAGCTGTAGATTTCTGTGGGGGCAGAGAACACGGAGCACTGACTGATGTTCAGAGTGTTGGAGAGGCCTTCAACTGTGGCCATGAAGTCTCTGCCTCATTAATCCCAAACCTGTCTCCTAAAGAAATCCTATAGCAAGCACGAGTTCTCCACATCCTCCCCCCTCTCTCTCTCTCTCTCGCTCTCTCTCTGTCACACACACACACACTCTCTCTCTCTTGTATATGTCTGTGTCTCTCTGCCAGTCTGTCCTATACTGTAATGGCACTAAATATCTGAATCCTTATCCTGCCTTTCTGCACCTCACACTAGGATAATGCCCATTATATGCCCATTATGCTGTTGTCCTACAGTGTTTTAATAACAGCTATTTGACTTAACAGCACACAATAGCTGCCAGTGCATTGTCATAGAACAGAACTAAATGCCACACCAGAGATAATTTCTTAGGTCTTTGTTCCTTCCAGTAGGTTGGCATCTACTTTGAAAACGGAGAAATGGAGCTCACATGAGCTTATGTTTTAATGGACACTAATTGCTTGATATAATTGGAATTACCTAAACTAGCATTTATTTTAATTCCTTTCATTTCTGCTTTTCGATGTGCATTTCAGCGCTTCTTTCCAGGGAGCTGAGCTCTCACCTGCGTTGCTGCTCTCCATAGCTGATCCACGAGATCACGCATTTAGAAGCATGCAAGCCTGGTGTGGTGCACGTAGGCCTGCTGTGGTGCTGTCCCCATGGTGCTGTGGTGCTGTCCCCGAGGCTTACTGTGGTGCTGTCCCTGTGGTGCTGTCCCCGAGGCTTACTGTGGTGCTGTCCCCGAGGCTTACTGTGGTGCTGTCCCTGACACTGCTGCAGTGCTGTCCCTGAGACTTGCTGTGGTGCTGTCCCCGTGGTGGTGTGGTGCTGTCCCCATGGTGCTGTGGTGCTGTCCCCGACACTGCTGTGGTGCTGTCCCCGACACTGCTGTGGTGCTGTCCCTGTGGTGCTGTCCCTGTGGTGCTGTCCTCGACACTGCTGTGGTGCTGTCCCTGTGGTGCTGTCCCCGACACTGCTGTGGTGCTGTCCCCGACACTGCTGTGGTGCTGTCCCTGACACTGCTGTGGTGCTGTCCCCGACACTGGTGCTGTGGTGCTGTCCCCGACACTGCTGTGGTGGTGCTGTGGTGCTGTCCTGCTGTGGTGCTGTCCCCGGTGCACTGCTGTGGTGCTGTCCCCGTCCCTGCTGGTGCTGTCCCCGACACTGCTGTGGTGCTGTCCCTGTGGTGCTGTCCCTGTGGTGCTGTCCCCGACACTGCTGTGGTGCTGTCCCCGACACTGCTGTGGTGCTGTCCCTGACACTGTTGTGGTGCTGTCCCCGACACTGCTGTGGTGCTGTCCCCATGGTGCTGTGGTGCTGTCCCCGACACTGCTGTGGTGCTGTCCCCATGGTGCTGTGGTGCTGTCCCCGACACTGCTGTGGTGCTGTCCCTGTGGTGCTGTCCCTGTGGTGCTGTCCCCGACACCATTTCTCAGCTCTGAGGATTTCTGGACAAATCTTTCATTTCTTATGGAAAATCCAAAACAATTACTACACAAGTAAGTGAGGCGGTTTTCTGTTGGCTTTGCCATTCGTATCTTACAGTTTGGTCTCGCCTGTAAATGTGAACAGTTCATGGTTGTCTTAATGCAGAGAGTTATAAAGCAGTACAGATGGTTCCCCTATGAGAGCATGAGTCTGCACATATTCCCATACCCTTGGAAGCATAAAGCTCCCAGGGCGAACCTGCCTTCATTACCCAACACCGAGGGTGATGTCACAGCGTTGACCTTTTACGTTTTGGCTCGTCGTTGGGGTGAATTCTCAGGGGCGATGAAGAATACGCCCTTTGCATGTGTCTCTCTCTCCCACCACGTCCTTCCTGTCACATGGCATCGTACTTATTGGCGTTGATGCGTCTCATCTTTGTTGGAGCGCTTGGCACGGTAGATTATAGACATCGGTCACGAGGATGATGAACAATAATTAGATTTGTGTGGAGATGTTGATGGGGTGGCGACAGCTTCGTGGACGTCCTCCGCCTTCCCCAGCCGTGGTGGGGTCTCGTCACGCTGACTGGAGGCGAAGGACGTCTTCACCTTCCTGTGGCGACGAGCTCGACGCGATGCACGCCAGCGATCCAACACGCCCGCCCGTGCTCCGATACGCCGCCGCTGCACCTGGGTGTTGTAGACAAGGTCCTCCATTACTGACTCACCTACGAGGCGGCGGGGATAACTGAATTTCCGTTGTGGTCGTGGCGACGGACGCCAGGGCGGGTTGCTGGGTGTCCCACGTGGTAGCGAGCGCAGACGCGTCCCGCAACCTCTCAGCTCTGCTAATCTCTGGCGTGACAGCTCCGCAGAGGCCATGGACGAGATGTCTGCGAGGCGCGGCCGATAGCGCTCACAGCCATGCCCACTCCCTCCACAGTGCATTACTCACACGGGGGGCCCAGCGCTCCCCCCCCCATCCGTTACTCAGACAGGGTGGTTTGTTCCTCAACGGCCCGCGGTGGCGGAGTTTCGATTGGAGCGGCACAGGCGCTTATGCCATTTGCATCCAAATAAGAGCGTCGGCTTTTGTACAGCCGTGATAAGAGTGGGAGACTCTTGGCCTAGATAATGATGCTATTCCCCGTGACCTTGAGCTCATTCTGACCTGATTCATTCCAGCATGAGTAAGCTTTGGAATTCAGCCTCAGCGTCTGGAGTACTGGGGGGGTTAGGGGGGGTTAGGGGGGTACCACGCTGTCTACCACCCCTCCTCTGCTCACCGTCTCCAGGGTGGAAAGACTGCACGGTAACGGGAGCCATCATAATCCTTCCACTTAAGAGTATGGCTGCTTCTCACTACAGGCTCTGCTACCCCTCCTTCACAGTTCAGTTGCCCCTCCCCAGGCCTGACATCATCAGCGCACACTCTCCTGCCCAAGCAGATTGTTATGGCCTCCTAATTCCTTGTAATTATTATTATGTATTTGTTTATTGCCATGTGACAATCAAAATGATTGATCAGATATTAATGATTTACTTCTCTTTACTTCTATTAATGATTTACATCTCGGTTGTTTTGGAAGAGCTGAAGACGAAAAACACAACAGGATGTAGGAGTTTTTTTTCTGAGTTACAGCTAAGAGAAGCAATTAAGGGGTCGAGTGAATGTTATGGTTTTAGGGGAGTCTTGCATCCCCGCGTCCGCTCACGCTAATCCAATTAAAACTAAAGCAGTTCTGCCTGCCTGTCTCCGCTCTTTCCTGCTAACGCTGCCTTGCTTTGAGTTCAAATCAGTTTTACATGATAAACTTATCCCAGTCTTACATGTTCTTATCTATCTCCCAGTTGAACATGTACTACAGGCTACTGGCCTTGACACACACGGGCTGCAGGCAAGATGCTCTCGCATTTATGTGTTTGTTTATTTATTTAGCTGTCATCCTTTTAAAAGAGTTTAATGACTCAGTAACCAGTGTTAGCCACTCACAGCCTGTGGTGGGATATTGAAAACTGAATTGCTCCACTTAGCAGAGCTATCAGTTGCTAGGCGCAATGGAATCCTGCTTTACCCGCCTCGTGTCACCATAGTAACAGTGAAACATTACAAATTTACCAGTGCTTGCTCTGGTTTAACCCATGCAGTGATGAAGCACGGGGCTATTGGTCCCAGTCCCCAGTGCAGAGTCGGTGTGTGGGCTGTGTGTGTGTGTGTGTTATCCTGCTTTGAGTTCATGCTGAGAAGCTGTAGGAGTAGAAGGTCAGGTTGGCTCCGTGGAGACGTGTGGAAACACGTTCATCTGCTCTGTGCTTGACTGTGGCTCGTCGTTTTAAAACCTTAGATGGTGTAATGTTTTCGACATTTGTGTAACTCCGGCATGTCGATCTGTGAGCGGCATCGTCCTCACGGTAGCGGACGCTGAACGGCTCACTGCAGCGGAGTCTTGTCAAGCACGTGTGTGGTCGCAGCTAACGGAACAGGTGCCAAGCAACGTTGCTCTAACTGACCGAAGAGCCGGAGGTCACACAAAACACGTTAGCAAAGAGGCTGTAACAGCTGTGTTAATAATAATAATAATCATATTTTAATGGCTTCACAGATCAGATATGATCATAATTTTTTTCTCTCTCATAGTTCATAGTTCAGTCAGGCCCTAAATGCAGATTCATTTACGTCGAAAGCTGCACGCACTAGTAATCCGTGTGGAATCCGAATTAATATTAAACAGTTTTCTAAGCTCTGCTTCATAGGTGTGCGTCTGTTGGGCAAGCCAGCTGAACGACAACTTATTGCTGTTTTCTTATAAACACGAACACACGCAGCCATCGAGAGAGAGAGACGAGGGGAGAGCGCGTTTGAGGACGGGACTGGGGACTGGTTTACAGGCGCGCTGCAGGCGAGAGCGTCGGTATGAATCTTCCCCGAGCCTTTAGCTTTGGCAGCCACGTGATGGAGGAGCGCGCCGTTAATTCGTTAGTGGAGCGCGCTGCATAATATTCACCCACATCCGATGCATTGTGTTAAAGAATGAACCCTGGCGACGAGGCAAACGGGCTAATGTGCAAAATTCCTCTCCCACATCGATCGTCTGTATTATTAGACATACCTCTGCATTATTCAATGCCCTGATTAATTCTGGCCTTCTCAAACGTACGATAGAACATTACAAAGAGAAAGAGCCATAATGTCGTCAGTGCTGAGCAATTCTAACGTCTTGCTTTGTTTCTCGGCTATCTGACATGGCACATCATGGCGTGTGATGGCATCAGGCAGCAAAGAACGGACTTCAACGTTCCAGGTGTGAAGGATGAGAATGTGACACTTGGTTTCATCCACGCTGACTGAAAAGCAGTTTAGTTCTTAGCTGAGAGCAGCGCCGCCTTGGCTCGTAAAGACGTGTTTCGATCCCTCCGGTTCTGCATGGAGCGAAATGCACAATTGCATTAGAAAACGCTCGCGAGTGTCACTTTCTACGTCGGGAGCGCTTTTAGTATTAGTATCAGTGCTTCGCTTTTACTGGGGCGCAGAGCGCTTTGAAAGTTTTGCCGACATTTCTTCAGAAATGCCTCATAGATTTCGGTGTAGCGAAGCTGGAGTTTTCTTTCCTCGCGCGCTCTCTGAAGTGAGACATCTGAACACGAAGTGTGCGTCTCGGAGGCTTGAGTCTCGTGCCCTTGTGGTGTTGTGCAGAGCATGCGTGCTTGTCATGAGAAGCAGCCCTAAAAATTCATGAACATACTATCAGACCCGTGCTCAGAGGTTCTGTGTAAAAACCTCTTTGTGCTTCTTGTTTTCTAGGCATTTCGGTATTCTTAATTGAAAAAAAAAACTGGGAAATCTCCTTAAAAAGAATACCTCTGCTTGGTGGATTTGGTGAGTGTTTGGAATAGCGACATTGCAGCAGATTTATTTTATGGAGCTGATCAAAGCAAGACGGGGAAAAGCCCCTTTGGGGCCCTAGCCTGTGTAACAAATTAGGGTTCTCTTAAAACGATTTTATATGTGTACTATAAAAACAATGAGCATAATTAATAGGCCTGTATAAAGCAATAAAAGAGTAATTCTACGCAAATTCTGATGCAATAGGAAAATAAGAGGAAGATACGCAGTCAGAACAGGACAAGAACTTATCAAGTGATTGCTGAGACAGTTGCTTGGTCACCTCTGAAACGCAAGTTATCTGATGAAATTCTGAATCGAATTGAAAGCAGAACATAAGAGTAAATAACAATAAATGTGATTCAAGCGCTTAAAAAAACAAGTGACAATGAAGACACCACTGGCTACCTATGCTAACGGCACGTTAGCTAACCGACCGAGTAGCTTGGTCTACTAAAGTCGCATCTAAAGTCAGCCATAGTTAAATAGAGTTTGATAATATTTACCTTGCTTTAATGTCCAAACTAGCTGATTAATATGAGTGTAACTTGCATTAGCCATTAAACCTGATTGAACTAATTTAGCACAAAGATTTTATATACACACACACACACCTCTTTCTCTCCACATCATTCTGTAATGTGTGTGTAAGGTTGTATTAATATATCAAAACCATGTTACAAAACCTAAAAATGTTTAAATCTGCATGAATGTAATCTTATTCAGTATCGTCTGAATAAAACGTTGTCATCTCTCTGCAGTTAATCAGAATCAGAAATACTTTATTGATCCCAGGCGAAAATTGTGGATTAATTAAAGGGCGCATCAAGCTAGTGCTTGTTCTGTATATGTAGAATACATATAGAGTATATAGATGTAGAATACCAATAGAGAATATAGATATAGAATGCATACTGTGAGCAGTGAGCAGCCAACAGGGTTGTGAGGGGTGTGTGTTCATCATAATCAGTAGGCAGCGTGGTTGTTGTGGAGTGAATGATCAGTGTGTTTTCTGCGCTGGCTGGCGGCGGAGTTAAAAGACGTAGTTCGTCATGGCGGAGCTGGGCGCGTGAACGCAGCTCACGGCTCCATGCTTGTCGGGAAAGTAGACGATATTAGACCACTGCTCTCTCTCAGAGCCGGGTGACTGGGTGGTGGGGGGGGGGGGGGGGTTATGTTTCCTCTGCCCCTGACCGTTTCTTCAGAAGTCGCTGTTTTTCAGGAGTATGAACCACATTAGGCTAATCTCATGCAAATGTAACCCGTTTTTGTTATCTGAGCGTAACAGGGGTGTTTGGTCGATTGCTTCTCTGTGATGTTTGGGTCTGGGTTTGAAAGTAATTAGAGGTGGTTACAGCCCTGGTCTAATTTTCAAATGATATCATGGATGTAGCTTCTATTCATCCCAGTCATTATTATACTGATTTCTTTAAAGGCCTGTGGTAATATAGAATATTTGCATATATAATATAGCCTGTATTGATAGAGAATATATACATATAGAATATTAATATGCCTGTGTTAATATGTATGTAATCTAGAGTATTTGCAGGTTGAGCACTCAGATTGTTTTGTAAAGTCAAATTTGACTGGCATTAACAAACCACATCAGATAATAACTACAGTGCTTCTTTACAAATTTCAGATCACTAAGAAGATTCTTACTCTCCTAATATTACCTCTTCCTGTTTGCGTCCGCGCACACGCGCGTGCAAACACACAAACACAATTAGCAGCTGTGCACTTTAAGTCGCTCCAGCCTCTGCTGCTTGATGCCGCTGGAGTGGGGAGGAGAGGGGAGGAGAGGAGAGGAGAGGGGAGGGGAGGGAAGGGGAGGAGAGGAGAGGGGAGGGGCGGCACCAGTGCTGGGGGGACGACAGTTGCATCACAAAAGAACCCAGGACAAAGATCACACATGCGAACGTATATACACACTCACACACACACACACACGCAGGCGGTAAGGGGGCAGGGCTAGCTCCCACTGTGCCCAGCCTGCTGCCTCTACATACAGGAGCAACTGAGGGTGTGTGTGTGGTGGGGGTGGGGGTGGTGGTGGTGGTGGTGCTAATGGTGAAGAGAGAGAGATCTGCTTTCTGCAGCCTACAGTGTGACAGAGGAAGTGAGGGAGCTGTGGCCCACTTATAGGAGGCAGAGCAGAACTAGGGCAGAGACTCTCTCTCTCTCTTCCTCTCCCTCTCTCTTTCCCTCCCTCTCTCTCTCCCTCTCTCTCTCTCCCTCTTTCCCTCCCTCTCTCTCTCTCCCTCTCTCTCTTTCCCTCCCTCTTTCTCCCCCCCCCTCTCTCTCTCCCCCCCCTCTCTGTCTCTCTGTGTCTCTCTTTCTTTCTATGTGAGTGTGGGGGTAAAATAAGGAGGCCGGACCAAACTGAGAAGAGAGGAAGGAGGGGTGTGTGTGTGTGTGTGTGAGAGAGAGAGAGAGCACAGTGAGCAGCCTGCATGTGTTCTCTGCTCCCCACGGCTCGGAGGCGCAGCAAAACAGAGCCGAGCTCCCGCCTTCGTTGCTCCTCCTCACCGCCGCCATCCTCATCCTCAGTGCCGTGGGATTATTCTCAGGGATCCGTACAGAATGCCTGGTGAGTGTTCCGGCCTGCCAGCCGCCTCGGAACGTCAGGAAAGGATCGGTCGGAGCGTTAGGGGATGCCGCTCACCGAACAGCATCTCATTCCAGCAGTGGCATGCTAAGGGGAGGGGAGGGGAGCCTGTGCATGGCGGGCAGCCGTGAGGAGCTGGTGGAGAACAATAGTAGGGCACGGTACGGGGGGAGAGAGGGAGCAGGGGCAGCTGCCGGCAGCCGAGCTCGGTGCTCCGCTCGGGGGTTGTAACCTGGCCGCTGTCCCCTGCGCGGCGTCCTTTGTGTGGAGGTGGACGCGTACGCTGGGGAGACGGATGCGGAAGGACGGACGGGCGGGGAGGGGCACGTGCTGATGGAGGCGCGATGCGGGTGGAGGGAGCGCGGGTGGAGGGAGCGCGGGCTGCTTCACGTGGGGCGTGAAGGGCCAGTGTGAGTTTATGTGCATGTGCACGGTCTCTGTGGTCGGAGGTAGATTATCGCTACTGATTGTGTTTGTGTGTGTGTGTGTGTGAGACTACTGATGAAGACTTTCTGTGAGCACGGGGCTCCTCTTATTGGTGGCATTTTTTTTCGGACATCTTTGGAAAGGGCAGCAGAATGTTAATGCAGTTCTACTGCAACGTGCACTTTTGAACACTGACACGTGCACTTTTGAGCAGCGTTCTACTGAAACGTGCACTTTTGAACACTGAAACGTGCACTTTTGAACACCTTGATGCGTGGATGTGGGCCACAGTGGAGCAGGGAGGAGAGGACTGTCGTCTTTAGGACTTTTGCCTGTTTCAGTGACGTTCTTATTACTCAGAGTGATCCGTAGCTGCTGGATTGAACATCCTGTGTCTCTGATCAAGAAGTTCTTGACTGTCCCTCTGGCTTTTGCTGCAAGAGATTATATATAATATATCGTGAGTTGACACTGTGAATTTAGGCCTCATGAAATAGATATAAACTGTTTCCTTGGAATGCAATGATACAACCTTGCATAGGTCTAACAATAATGAACACAGGGCTGTGAGTGTGTGTGAGTGTGTGTGAGTGTGTGTGTGTTTTCTGTGTGTGAGTGTGTGTGTGTGTGTGTGTGTGTGAGAGGGAGAGAGAGAGAGCTTCCTTACTGTAAAGGTAAACCAGTTATTACCAGTTATCTTATGTAAGATAATGGTTAGTATGGTTCATCCTGCCTGTGCTGAGGCATGGTGCACAACTGGGTCTGGATAAGTAGGTGGGGTTTGCATAAATAGGCGGGGTTTGGATAAGTAGGCGGGGCAGAACAGCTTGAGTAAACTGGGCTGATGGAGTCGCTGAGCCTGGGGTGGCTTGCGGGGCACCTGCAGTCCCTCCTGTCAGCTGTATCCCCAGGCAGCTCTGGCTGGGAGCGGATGTGTTCCAGCGCATCCATCACGGTCCACCCTCTTCATCGCCAGGGCCCCAGGCTCAAAAACAAACAGGCTGGAGCTGAACATCTCCAAGAGCTCAGCGGGGGCGAAGCTTCCTGCCATTTAGCCCCGGCCGGGAGACGCGTGTCTGAGCGTTAGCGCTCCTCCGCACAGCCTTCCCGCAAGCTCTCGCTTTGTGCTTCTTGCGTCTGCTCAGGTTTGGTTTGTCTTTTTTAGAACTTTGGTGATTTTTGTAGTACAGGAGCAGCTTCAGATTGTGGGAGAAAAGCTGCCACAGCTGAGTAGAAATTGGATTGCTGTGCGCTGAGGGTGCGAGAGTGAAACTGAACAGTTGTGCTTTGTGCATGTTATGAGAACGCCTTGAATTTCAAGTTCTCTGGTCATTTTGTCCATGGAGTGATGATCACTCACTTCACATTTCATTCAGACCAATTGACCAATTGCAGTCTGAAAGAACGATTAACCAGCAATTGTTCAAGAGTTGGAGTGACAGTCGCTGTGTCTGAGCAGTATTAGCTTTGAGCCTCTATGCTCCTTTAAAGGACATCTCCTTTCTGCTCAAAAGACATCGCTTTTCTCCTTAAAAGACATCTCCTTTTCTCTCTCTTCCAGAGCATTACCAGAATAAGCTGCTTTGAGAAAGGCGAAGCTTGTGAGTTTTAAGATGGTGCCTGTCAATAGCTGCGTGATTACGTGAGAAGCTGTTTGTGAACTTGAGTGCCTCACCCCACTAATAGGCTCAGTTTTGGGGCCTCGTGGGATAGAGAATAATTGCTTCTTCATTAAAGCACAGTTTGAAAAGTTTAATTGTATCACTTTTCATTGAAGTAGTGCTATTCATGGGTGGACAGACATGTTTTACAGTTAATGGTTAGGCTACACGTGTTTAAGTCTAAGGGCAGCGCAAGCCGTCATCACAGACGTCACCCACAGCACTGGGCCGGGCCTGGCTGCGTTTGGAGTGCCGGTCCGACACACAGGCTTTCCCAGCGGTCATTTCCCGTTTGGAGCCAAGCCCTCGAGGGAGGCCCACTTCCTGTCGGCGAGTGCGGGAGCCCTGCAGGGGCCTGGTGCCCAGGCAGCGTTGCTCGTTCAGCTCCAACCCTCCCCAGCACCATGAGACTGAGGTTTACAGAGAACAGTTAAGCTGCTTAGTCCATTCAAATGGAGCCAGAGGGTTTATGCTTGAATCTTTTACTGCTAGATTGAGCGTGAAAAAGATGATTTTGTTTGATGTGATGGGGCTCCTCTTGTTTTCCTGACGGGCAGTGCGGGGGAAGAGTCCTGACGGGCAGTGCGGGGGGAAGAGTCCTGACGGGCAGTGCGGGGGAAGAGTCCTGACGGGCAGTGCGGGGGCAGAGTCCTGACGGGCAGTGCGGGGGCAGAGTCCTGACGGGCTCCCCAGCCTCATCATTATTGGCTGGCTGATTGATTGATTGCCTTGTTCACTTGTGTTGAGATGGTATTTTATTTATTCTAGCACCATAAACCTAACAATAATTCCTCTAAAAGCTTTAAATTTACAGAGCTCGATCATTTGGTGTTTGGTCTGTTTGGCCAGGAGTCATTAGACCCGCAGGTAGGAATCCTAAACAGAGTACCACAGGGCCGCGTCTGAGCTTCTGAGACCAGTATACACACACACACACACACACGATGCACGCTGGATTTTCTGACATCCCTGCATGTGAAGACCCCTGTTCTGTCCTGCTCAGTTCTCCTAGCCATGAGATGCAGGGACCACAGTGTGGAAGTGTTTGGGGCTGGTTCAGAAGTACCCTCCCTTGCAGTCACCTTTGACCCCGTCTATTGTGGGGCTAAACGTTTGTAAATCACAGCCCGTGTGTCTCAGCCAATAAACCATGTGCTTTCCTCGGAAACCGGGGCTTTGTCGCCATGGCAGACTGCGTGTGACCTTTCAGAACGGAATGGGGGAGGGGTGAGGGTGAATACATTACATTATCCGTGTTTGTCCCGCCTTGACGTGACATGTTTTCAGCCGATAGGCGCTACGTTGAGCGTGTTGTACTGAGCGGGAATGCTGCCCTTTCCTGCTCGGTCTCAGAGGTACAGCTGACTCACTCCTCAGAGGGGGGCAGGCCGCATTGGGGGGCAGGCCGCCTTGCTCAGGGCTCCATCTCACATCAACATGGGTTTGCTGAAATGCTGTGCATAGCTAATGGCTGGCTCGCTGTTTTATGGTAGCGTTACGCATTTCTCTGGAGTCAGCGTTCCTGCTTTAGTTTAAGGACAACAGAGCATCCTGAGCTAGCGTGCGATCCCCCTTGACAAGACTGCCAAAGAAAGTAGTGATTTTTAATACTGGCTTGCTGTCACGAGTTGTAGATCATTCACTCCCGTGCAGGAGGAGATGAGATGTGGAGTCAGCAGTGTGAGTTACGCCGCCATGAAATGATGAGTTGTGCTCAGGACATGAGTAGCTTAATATTGTCGTCTGTTGGGTGGCTGTGATGAAGGTTTTATGGCCGGACATGTGCTGTCGGGCAGCGGTTGTGTCCGCAGAGCCTCTGGAGCAGCTTTAACTATGTAGCACCCTCATCGCTCCCATCGTCATTTCTACAGTATTTCAGTCGAGGACGAGCTTTGCTCAGGTTACTTACCCTACTCTGCTCATTGCTAAGAAATGTTCTTTTCCTGTGACAATGTTAACGCAAGGTAAAATTTCATAATCCATAATTTGATCAGCCCCAGATTTAACTTCATCTCCGCGGCCTCGCCGCGGCCACCGTGGGACTGGAGGCGGTGTAATCCCACTCGCCTGCCGTCTCATCTCAGCGTTTGCAGGCTGATCGAGGGACGGACCGCCTCCCTGTTGTAACGCCGTTTGTGCCTTCACTGCTGGTTACGGGGCGCCGTAATGAGGGGAGATGATGTCGCTGACACACCGCGCGGGACGCTCCCTTTAGCGCGGGATGTTGCCGAGGCACTTTGCCCTCGGGTCAGAAGTCAGACTTCTTCCCCGGTGAGTTGCGAGTGAGCGGGTATAAGCACGCCTCTCAGCAGGGGCGTAATTGGCACGGCTTAATCTCCGTTTTGACTGCAGCGCGCAGACGTGAGCAGGCTCTCTGTAGTCAGTAGCACGGCGTCCTCACTTGGCCTTGTAATGATGGGATTGTGCTGTAATGCCTTCGGCACGACGAGGTGAGAACAGAACGGCTAAACCTGTGGTGGTTACGGTTGGGCATCATCGGTGTGACGTCATCCTTCCTGGGGTTCCACCCTGCCTTAGCCCCAGCACACGGGGCCACTCCTCAGGGTCCCTCAGAGTCCCTCAGGGTCCCTCAGAGTCCCTCAGGGTCCTTCAGAGTCCCTCAGAGTTCAGAGCACCAGCCAGTAGTGTGATGTGCTCAAGCTTGAACCCAAAAGCTTTGGGTCGTTGGTGGCGTTCGCTCACATCTGTTCTCCTGCTGTTTTGTATCAACATGAGCGAGTACAGTTGCTTTGGGAGTTTTCATTCTCACTAGCCTGTGTAGTGCTTTCACACAGCAATAAACCCAATGTCACCACTGTTTTTTTTGTTTTTTACTTCCAACAGCAGGAACCCGAGGTAAATGACGAGTAATAAAAGGCTCAGCGTGCCTCTAATCTCCGCCCCCTACTCTCGGCCCCTCCCCCTCAGATCCCATCTGATGCCGAGACTGAAGGAGTCGCGCTCTCACGAGTCGTTGCTCAGTCCTAGCAGTGCGGTCGAGGCCTTGGACCTCAGCATGGAGGAGGAGGTGATCATCAAACCCGTGCACAGCAGCATCCTGGGACAGGACTTCTGCTTCGAGGTCAGTCTGCCCGCCGCCGTCGACCTCTGACCTTACCCATCCCAGGTTCTCGCGCTTTTCGTCTGGTCCCGCTTTGCCTTGAAGCAGAACGCGCGGAACGTTCCCGGCGCGTTGCATTTGGACGGGAGCTGATCTCGCGTCTCATGTGACCATGCGCTGTGTCATAAACACACAGCACACCTGGAGGCACACAGCGAGCTTTGCCTTTGACCTGTCGTCCAGCCGGCAACCCCAGCACTCCGCCCACCCCGTCCGGTGTGTACAAAAGCAAAGGGGCGGAGAGTCATAAACAAGCAGGCCGCAAGCCTCGGGTGTAGGGGGGTCTGGGTTGAAGGGGGACAAGGAAAGAGATGGGGGGGGAGAGAATGAGAGGGGGGAGGGGTGGTGAGTGATGGGAGAGAGGGAGGGGCTACAGGAGGAGATAAAGTGCTGTTGCTGATGACAGTGTTTTGGGTTGATTGTTTACTCATTTTGTCCTGTAGCCCTTATATATATATGGGACGAGCTACAGGACAAACAGTGTACAGGACACACTCTGTCATCAGATTGAATTACACTGAATATTTGTCTCTGTTCTAATATGTGACTCTGTCTAATATGTTTATCTGCCTGATCAGGATTTCCTAATGACTCTCACTGTATACAGTGTGCTTATAATGTTCCAACAATATATGATATGGTACAATTCAGTATATTACAGTACAATGCTGCTGTTAATGCCGTTTCCTGCATGCAAACAAAAGACTTTGTGTGGAAAATTATTCTTGTAAATCATGACATTCATTGTATCAGTCTTACTAAAAATAACAGTGTTTCACACGGCCTTCGTCTTACTAATAATAATGCGTGTCTCACAGGGTTTGTTCAAATTTTCCAGGTGTTATTTTTATGCATCTGGACCCAGCCATGTTGTAAACATTCAAGGACGTCCCACATGACTCAAATCAGCAGGATTACAACAGAACGTACCCAGAGCACAGAGCCAGTGGGGCGGCATTCTGGCCCGGACCCACACGCTGCTCTCTGTACCAAACACTCCTACATGTGGATGTGTTCATTTGTACGGTCCCTCATCCGCCTTCCTCTCCCCCTTCTCCACCCAAACCACCCCCACCCCTCTCTTTCTCTCTGTGATTGCATTAGATAAATGCGTTTAATGAGAGTGGATTCCGTCTAGCCAGGATATGAGTCCTATTATTCGTCTGACTGCTATTGCTCCCTAGTCAGCGGACTCTGTTTCCAGGCTGAGTGCTGAATGGCCAGCGAGGGTGGGCAGCTCTCTCCACGCCCCTCCCCCCGCAGGGCCGCCGCCCCCTGCTGCCCCCTGGTGGGCTGTTCCCTACCTCACCATCACTGTGTTTGGAATTACAGGTGACCACGTCAGCAGGTAGCAAATGCTTCTCTTGCCGGTCAGCTGCGGAGAGGGAGAAATGGATGGAGAACTTGAGGAGAGCTGTGCACCCCAACAAGGTAACACGGGCGAGGCTGACGCTCAGGGCGTGTCTAGGGCGTCTCTAGGGCGTGTCTAGGGTGTGTCTAGGGCGTCTTTAGGGTGTGTCTAAGACGGTCTGGGTTACAGTGGGGTCGCTGCTTTCGTTTTCATGTGCTGTGTCTCTGCTGTAGACTGTTGACCAAATGTCATACTTGGTGATACATAACAAGCGTTGCTATGTAATGGGATGTAATGCCACACTGCATATTCACGTCAGCCGCGTCGGTCCACGGCCGCGAAGCTCGTACTAACTCTCGTTTTCCTCCAGGACAACAGTCGTCGTGTGGAGAACATGCTGAAGTGTTGGATTATCGAAGGCAAGGATTTGCCCGCCAAGAAAAAGTACTTTTGTGAGCTGTGTCTCGACGACGCGCTTTACGCCCGGACTACCTGTAAGCTCAAAACGGACAACGTGTTCTGGGGCGAGCACTTCGAGTTCAACAACCTGCCGTCCGTCAAGAGCATCACCGTGCACGTCTACAAGGAGACGGACAAGAAGAAGAAGAAGGACAAGAGCAGCTACGTGGGCCTGGTGAGCGTGCCCATCGCCGCCGTCACGGGCCGGCAGTTTCTGGAGAAGTGGTACGCTCTCAGCACGCCCAACCCCAGCAAGGGCAAGGGCCCGGGGCCCGCTGTGCGCATGAAGTGCCGCTACCAGACCATGAGCATCCTGCCCATGGAGCTGTACAAGGAGTTCGCCGAGTACATCACCAACAACTACATGCTGCTCTGCTCCGTGCTGGAGCCGGCCATCAGCGTGAAGAGCAAGGAGGAGATGGCCTCTGCCCTCGTGCACATCCTGCAGAGCACCGGCAAGGCCAAGGTACGAACCCAGAGAGAGAGAGAGAGAGAGAGAGAGAGAGAGAGAGAGAGATCCTGGGAGATCTGGTACGAACCCAGAGAGAGGGAGAGAGAGAGAGATACCGGGAGATCTGGTACGAACCCAGAGAGAGAGAGAGAGAGAGAGAGAGATACCGGGAGATCTGGTACGAACCCAGAGAGAGAGATCCTGGGAGATCTGGTACGAACCCAGAGAGAGAGATCCCATTAGATCTGGTACGAACCCAGAGAGAGAGAGAGAGATCCTGGGATCTCTGTGAGGCTCTCGGCTGATGAAAGGACCCTGCTGGAGTCTCCACTCTGTGTGGGCATGACTCAGTGTTTGATGATTTTCTAGGTTTATTTATCTTCCTGTTTATTTCCTTCCTCTGAGTGGAGCACAGTGCCAGGGTAGCGGTCTGCCTTTTGCTCGGCTTCTGCCTGATGTCATTTAAGATGCCAAACGGGGACGTTGGAATGCCAGGCGGGGCCGTTGGCATGGTAAAGCTGCTGGAAGGCTGAGCCACAGAACCCACTTCTGCTCACGAGTCTCAGCGAGAAGTTCTGGCCTCTACAAGGGGAGGGGTGGAGGGAAGCCCCGCCCCTCCTCACCGACCTGTGGGAGGGGCCTGTGTGTTCTAGTTCCTACCCTGCTTCATTAGCTCGAGTGTGGGCGGCTGCGTCGGCTCCTGCGGTCGGCGCGATAAATCAGCTCGGACCGAGACGCGGCGACTCCGGGGGTGAGCCGCTGCCCTTCTTGACGCTCATCTCTCGGTATCGATCGCTCTTGGTGAAAGCCAGGCGCCATCGCTGTTCTGCTCTGACGTTTGAAACATTACGTCTGAAGTAATGTATCTGTAGGAACAGTGGGACAATCAGGCATACCAGTGGGGTCCTGGTCATTAGAGATGTATGGCAGTGTTCGCAACAGAGGGACACATTAAGGCATTAAGGGTTTGCTTTTATTGCAAGCAACAGTGTTTTTTTTAATTAAAATTATGCCATAATTTGGACAAAAATAAATACATTTCCACAGTAAAAGGATAGAATGTACTGTAATGGCATAGCAATGTAAACAGATGTTTCTGCTTGACTCTGTTTACACTGTTGGGTGGTTCTTTGTATAAGCAGATATTTAAACGTGACCCAAATCTGGAGGTGTTCTGACTGGTTTGTGCAGCAGTGTTAACTGGTTTGTGCAGCAGTGTGGAGTTGAACAGCTGAGATCTGTGATGTTTGACGCATGTTAAACGCACTAATATAGTGGACTGAATCAGGCATGCTGGTTACCTCTGAAACATTTACGTTCATAAAAAAAATACTGACTTCAGGGATTCGATCCTTGTTGACATTAACGGCGAGGGGGAGCGGTATGTTTAGGACACTCTGCCTGTGTCAGTGTGGTCGGCTCTGGGCTGCTGAGGCTGCTTTAGAGGTTTTCTCCAGTCTCCTCTGGGCTTTCTGGCACTCTCTAGTCTCTGACCTGCATGTTAAACCGTCTTTACTGACCTGCGTTTGCACAGAGCTTGTTTGGTCCGACAGGTGAGTGGTGGTCTCAGCCTGGGTTAGTGTTGGCTAAGCTGGGAGCCATGTGTCTCGATCTCCTGCTGGTGGGCGAGTGTACCGGGAGAGTATCGTGTCTCGCCGGGAGAGGCTGATGCTGGAGAGTGTTTGGATTGTCTTTCATTAAGCGGTAGCCTGGTTACTGTAAACGCTCCCCCTCCCCCCGGGGGGCGGATCCTCTTCCGCACGTGCCCAGTGCTGCCTTCCCGTTTTTTTTTGTCTGGAGGCCAGAACGCACTCGCTCGGCAGGGTCGCCCGGGTGCAGCACGGTAGCTCCGCCTCCCTGTAGCTCCGCCTCCCTGTAGCTCCGCCTCCCTGCTGCCTCAGAGGGCAGATATTACATGCTACACATCAGGACAGCGTGTTTGGCCCATGATGAGATTTCTGGGCTTCGTGTGTGAGGCCTCCCGCCATCACTCTTCACTGACCACGACTGTGAAGCAGCAGCGCATATCTCAGAACATCGATACCATGAATCTAAAACCAATTACAAGACAGACAACCTGGCACAGGATTAAGCAACTATTGTGTTGGTGGAGTGGATATTGATCATGTTGGGGTGGGGTGGGGGGTGTAGCCAGGCTGGTGGTGCGCCCTGAATCTGCTCCCTGCAGAAACCTGATGGAGTGTGTAGGGACGGAGCGCGGCGGGTGGTCCAGTGGGAGGGTCAGATCCTGGGCCTCTGCTAATGAGCTCTTATTCATGCAGTTGCTTCTGCACAGATCTCACCCAGAGTCACACAAGAGAGATGGTATATGGATGACCGTGTGTGTGTGTGTGTGTGTGTGTGTGTGTGTGTGTGTGTGTGTGTGAGCATGGAAGCCTGTATAAGCAAGCCTGTGTCAGGAGGGGCTGATGTCTTTAGTCGAATGCCTGGAGTAAATGCACAAACACACACACACACACACGAACACGTGCACGTCGACACTCAAGTGTCTCTACAGAGGATCTTCTTACTGGTGTCTGGAAGGAGTCCGTTCAGCGCTGACCCAGAGGAGCTGGCCCTCTGGTGAAGTCCAGCAGACACTGCCATATATCACCACAGACTGCCATCTATCATCACAGACTGCCATCTATCACCACAGACTGCCATCTATCACCACAGACTGCCATCTATCACCACAGACTGCCATCTATCACCACAGACTGCCATACATCACCACAGACTGCCATATATCACCACAGACTGCCATATATCACCACAACCTGCCATATATCACCACAGACTGCCACCTTGATGGTTTTCCAGCACTGAGTCTTAATGGGATTCGCTAGTGTTTTCTCCACACGGGCACATAAGCTTTTGATTTATTGCAGCTAGTAGTTCACATTAAAAGTGGAAACACATGAATTTAAATGAACGTCATTACCATATTATGACAAAGTGCTCACCCAGTAACTGGCCATGACAGTGGTTATGTTTAAAGCAGCATTAGTAGTGAGAGGAAGTAAGAGGAATACAGAGACCAGCACCTAGCATAGCCCACTCTGTGGCGCGCTAACTAGCTCTCCTCGTAATCAGCACTTCAAACATGGCCAGTTTGGCCTGTAAATGCAACGTTCACCAGATCTGAAGGCTTCAGTAAAGTTGGGCCCCGGTGTCCACACAGCCTCTCTATCCATATGCAGCCATGGAGGAGATCTGTCTCGTAATCGGTAATTCTCCTGCCGCCATGTTTGGGTGACCCTCCTCTTTCTGCTCATGTCCTGCCCGTGGTGATGAAGTCGGGCTGAATGTGGGCGGCACCGGGGCGGAGAGCTGGTCTCTTTGCAGAACTGTTGGCTCGGTTTGAAGTTGCACCACAAAGCTCTTCACTTACAGTAGGTTCTGCACATGGATGAGTGGGTCTCACTAAAGCAATGTGACATAGCCAGTTTGCTCTCAGTCTGTAATATATTAAGTTATATTAAAGGATATTACATTCTAATCCCTTATCCCCTCCCCTCAGAAAAGCGAAGTTGAGCAAGTGAGTGTGGAGATGGTGATGTCACCTCTCATCCTTGAAACGGCAGATGCGTGCTGGAGACGTTTCTTTAGAGGATGCGCTGTCCAACCCGTAGAGGTCAGGCCCGTGTTCGCTGTGCTGCCTGTGAGTGTCAGCAGAGCTGCCCTTCCAATCCGCACTTCCGTCTGCTCAGTGTGTGGACCGGGCCGCATCGTGTGACGGGTCGGGTGAGGTGCGTGTGGCACGGTTGCCTTCCGTGCTGCTTCGCCCCGCGGCTGAGGTGCCACCGACCCGGAAGTGATTTACAGAAGCCCCGCCTCCCGGGGTCAGAGAACGCAGAGGGGTCACAGCCTGAGGAGAAAGAGAGGCAGTAAGAGGAGGAGGGAGAGGGGGCGGGAGACCGGGAGAGAGAAAAAGAGAGAGAGAGAGAGAGAGAGAGGGGGAGAGAGAGAGAGAGAGAGAGAGAGATAGAGGGAGAGAGAGAGTCTGATCGACAACAAGGTCTTCCACTAGTGTCCAATCAATACACCATCCCTGGGAGTGACTCATCCCTCCAGTTGTTCCAGCAGCGTAAGGTCTGTGCACAAGCTCAGCTCAGAATGACCGTGTATCGTACCTGCTGTGTCTCCTACGAGCGGAGAATACCCAGCACCCAGCTCTGGGGCCTGCCTGTGTGCTCCCAGGTTCTCAGAGGTGTGTACGCTCTCCTAGTTTAAGCTATTGTGGGCTAACAATAACACCGCGGTAACGTAGGAAACAAGTTGGAAGCAAACTCAACCTTTCACACTGAGCTTCTTCACATTCATTGAACATTAATTATTATTAGTTGTATTATTTACTTTTTTTTTCTTTACTTATTTTTTCATGTAGTTGATGAGCAAAGCTCATTAAATCTAAGAATATAGTCTATGAATGTTATTAAGGATGTTAATGACGAAGGGAAGGACAGATTTAAAACACAGGGCAGATCTTGAGCATCAGTGTTATAATGCAGTTTATTACGTGGATCCAGTCTGCCACCCAATACACACACACACACACACACACACACATACTGTGTTGGAACTGTGTTGTGATCTCCTAAGCAAAATATGTGATATACAAATAAATCATTTGAGCAAACTGGCACGTATAAGGTGGGATTAAACAGTGGGAGGAATATGAGGTTTTAATGATTTGCGTGGGTCGTGTGTTCATACTGTCCTCCAATTAAACCCGTTTAATTTACTATATATTAGAACGTTCAAAGTGAGGCGTTTCAAATTCACACTGTAGTTCTTTTTTATGTTAAATAAATGTCTGTTTTATGTTTTGAAGATTATGCAAACAAGCCTTATATTGACTCCCATGCAGGACTTCTTGACGGATCTGATGATGTCCGAGGTGGATCGGTGTGGGGACAATGAACATCTCATCTTCCGGGAAAACACTCTGGCAACCAAAGCCATCGAGGAGTATCTGAAATTGGTGGGGCAGAAGTACCTGCAGGATGCACTGGGTGAGTTTGGCCTGCACCACCCACAAACTAGCACACACGTAGCACCACCCACAAACTACCACACATGTAGCACCACCCACGGACGGCTCCAGCACACACATAGCACCACCCACGTACACACGCAGCACCACCCACAAACTAGCACACACGCAGCACCACCCACAACCTAGCACACACGCAGCACCACCCACGGGCGGCTCTACCACACCCGTAGCACCACCCACACACGGCTCCAGCACACACGGACCTCTGCAGTGGGCCTTTCCCACTCTCTGCCCATTTCTTCAAAAGAGCGCGGGTTAAAGAGCCCTCTGATGGACGTATCGCGTGTAAGAGAGAGTTTTGTTCTGAGTGTTCATTGTGACCCTCAGACCAGAGTAACGTTGTTGTTGATGTTGTTGTTGTCCAGTGAGGCGGTTGTACGGTCTGTATGTAGCATCAATAATTCATCTGGTTTTGTTGCATTCTTTTTTTCTTCTGTAAGTGCCCATGTTCAAAGCTTTATTTAATTATTAAAGAGATCAGTCATTCCTTGAAGGCTGACTAGCCTTGCTGGTATCACAGCAGTAGCTGCCTGCTGGAAGACAACAGAGACCTGAGCATCCAGCCTTTGGCTGTGTGTCTCACCAGAGCTGGTTTTACTCTTTATTTTTTCGTCATAAAGATATTTTTCACACACTAAAAGAAAATGATCACAATTCCCCAGTCATTCAAAACCCAGCTGACCCAGCAAAAAAAAAAAGCAAACGTTATACAGCATACTTTATTTATTATGTTTATTATGTTATTATATGTATTATTATGCTGGATGTCATATATGTTATTAAGATAAATATTATTTACTTTAATATCCAGCATTATAATGGATATAAAATGCAAAATATTATAGGTGGTTTTGCTTGTGATACTATACTAGATATTGTCCTGCAAAAATGCAAGAATGCTTGATTTTCTGCTCCAGTAGGTCAGTAGCTGCTGTATGAGCTGTGTGTGTGTGTGTGTGTGTGTGTGTGTGTGTGTGTGTGCGCGCGCCTCCCAGGTGAGTTCATCAAAGCTCTGTACGAGTCGGATGAGAACTGTGAAGTGGACCCATCCAGGTGCTCGTCCAGTGACCTGGCAGAGCACCAGGGCAACCTGAAGATGTGCTGTGAGCTCGCCTTCTGCAAGATCATCAACTCCTACTGGTAATGTGTCCAGCAGCCTGTGTGCACACCCACTGGACCTACATAGATGGACGTGTACACTTTACACAGACGCAGAGCAACCACTCGACACACATCAACACCATCACGCCCGTTTCCGAGCGGTCGAGCCGGCCCGGTCGGCCAGCCCGCTGCGAGTTAACGACACTCCGCCGAACGGCAGGGGCCGCGTATGCACGGTCATCTGCCACTCGCGTGATGCATGTCCACACTCGCGCCAGCCGTGCAGCTGAGCGGGAGGTCCGCAGGGCTCGGGCGGCTGCTGGTGAACCACCGCGAGGCGAATGACAGCCAAACGGTGGCGGCTGCTGGTGAAGAAGCGGTGTCCCGCCGTTTACGAGCCTCAGCGTGGGCGGAGCTGAGGGAGAGTCTGGCGGAGAAAATGCTTCATTTAGACATCTCCAGGACACGGCAGAGTAGAGATGATTAGTTTGTCTCATTGCTTTCATTTGTGTGTGTGTGTGTGTGTGTGTGTTAGTTTGTGTGTGTGTGTGTGCGTGCACACTTGGCCACGCTTGCTAAGCAGATCTGGCAGTACCCCCGTGGAAGACTCAAGGTGTATAAAGACTGGTGTGAGAGCCAAAAGTGGAATGAGAACTCACCATCCCTGCTGCTGTGTGGCCCCAGTCATTGCACACACACACACACACACACACACACACTGAGGGGGACCTTGATTCCCGTCCAGGTTCCACCTCGACGCGAACTGGTCCTAACAGGCCACCACCTTCAGGATAAGCTCTCTTAACGTTCCTGCAAAACATCACAAAATGGCAGATTACGTTCGATTGGCTGCCTGGGTCTGTTACCATGTCCCTGTTGTGAGTGAGCGCAGAGCCAGACCGAAGGGAGGCAGCCAGGGGCTCGTGCTGTTAGCAGAGAGCGGAGCGTACCACGCCGTCCCTCTTTACCTAGCAGCTGCCCTGCACTGCGTTAGCTTGGGCACAAACGCCGCTCACGTGCCTCTTGTCCTGCAGCGTGTTCCCACGTGAGCTGAAGGAGGTCTTCGCGTCCTGGCGGCAGGAGTGCGGCAGCCGCGGCCGGCCCGACATCAGCGAGCGTCTGATCAGCGCCTCGCTCTTCCTGCGCTTCCTGTGTCCCGCCATCATGTCGCCGTCGCTCTTCGACCTCATGCAGGAGTACCCGGACGACCGCACGGCGCGCACCCTCACGCTCATCGCCAAGGTCACGCAGAACCTCGCCAACTTCGCCAAGTGAGTGGAGCAGCCGCGGCTGGGAGCATCAGGGCAGGAGGGCGTAGGAGTGGGGTGGAGCGGGGCAGGAGGGCGTAGGAGCGGGGTGGAGCGCGGGGGCAGGAGGGCGTTGGAGCGGGGTGGAGCGGGGCAGGAGGGCGTAGGAGTGGGGTGGAGCGGGGCAGGAGGGCGTTGGAGCGGGGCAGGAGGGCGGGGCAGGAGGGCGTTGGAGCGGGGCAGGAGGGCGTAGGGAGGGCGTTGGAGCGGGGTGGAGCGGGGCAGGAGGGCGTTGGAGCGGGGCAGGAGGGCGTTGGAGCGGGGCAGGAGGGCGTTGGAGCGGGGTGGAGCGGGGCAGGAGGGCAGGAGGGGTGGAGGGGCGGGGCAGGAGGGGGTTGGAGGCGGGGCAGGAGGGCGTTGGAGGCGGGGTGGAGCGGGCAGGAGGGGCGTTGGAGGCGGGGTGGAGGCGGGGGGCAGGAGGGCGTGGAGCGGGGCAGGAGGGAGGGCGTTGGAGCGGGGTGGAGTGGGGCAGGAGGCGTTGGAGGCGGGGGGTGGAGGGGGCAGGAGGCGTTGGAGGCGGGGGTGGAGCGGGGCAGGAGGGCGTTGGAGCGGGGCAGGAGGGCGTTGGAGCGGGGCAGGAGGGCGTTGGAGCGGGGTGGAGTGGGGCAGGAGGGCGTTGGAGCGGGGTGGAGTGGGGCAGGAGGGCGTTGGAGCGGGGTGGAGCGGGGCAGGAGGGCGTTGGAGCGGGCCGGAGTGTGTTCAGAGCGTTCTGTCGTTGTGCAGGTTTGGCAGTAAGGAGGAGTACATGTCCTTCATGAACCAGTTCCTGGAGCACGAGTGGACCAACATGCAGCGCTTCCTGCTGGAGATCTCCAACCCCGAGACCATCTCCAACACGGCCGGCTTCGAGGGCTACATCGACCTGGGCCGCGAGCTCTCCACCCTCCACTCCTTACTGTCTGAAGCTGTGTCTCAGCTCGACCAGGTGGGGTTGGGTGGGGGTTTTAGGTGGCGCAGTACAGTACAGTTTTAAATCCTACAGTGCACTGCATAATCAGTCCACCCTGCAGATTGTCTTGACCTGGAGCTTGTGCCCGTGACCCCAATTTCTCAGCTGTCGGTTCAGTTTCATCTTTCAGACGTTATTGACTCTCCTCTTCACTGTAGGACCTAAGAGGCTTTAGCCAGACACGCTCACAACACACTGACACAGTCGTAACACACTCTGCTTCATCGGACACAATCACAACATCCTGTTAAATCTGACACGGTGGTACCACGCTCTGCTTCATCAGACGCAGCCACAAGACTTTACCAGACGCAGTTGGGAAGCGTAGCTTCTGTAGACTCTGAGCCGTAGAAGGTGTCCCACACCACGGCAGTAAGCTTCATTAAAGCATGTCTTGGTCAGTCTGGGTGTGATTTAGGGTTATTTACCATGGGCTGTATCTGCTAGTCACTAACGTCTCCCCCAAACCGCCTCCAGTCTACGGCCGCCAAGCTGGGACCCCTGGTGCGGATCCTGCGGGACGTGAACCTGGCCCTGACCAACCCTGGCGGCGGGACGCTCCTGCCCTCCCCCACGGAGCGCGTGAGCTCACCCACCCTCCCCAGCTGCAGTGCCTCCACAGGCCTGCAGAAGCTGGTCATGGACACCGAGCTCACGGGGTAAGGCGAGACCCACCGCGCCGCACAGGGCTACACACTTGTGTATTTGTGATGCTGGCCAGCCGAAATTCTCTATCACACGTGTGCTGTTTATCTTAAGACTCTAAGGCCAGAGGGGGATTAGGTGGTAATAGTCTGAACTCACGTTGGGAGCTGGAGACGTCCTGGGAACGCACTGCTCGGCAGGACTCTTTGTAGGCCATTAAATGGACTTACTGTTTAATCTGTGAAGCTTCACATCTGTGCTACACGATTAAAATTCACACTGATGAAGAGGGTGAAGTCAACATTCATGATTACATTTTATTGGCCGTTATTTAAAATTGTGATTTGCACATTCATAGCTGCTACACAGCATGCAGTAGAACACTATATGTATATAAAGCTTAATAAATGAAATGAAATTAACTGAAAGAAATTAAAGCTTCTGAATTGAAATGCTTTGGCAGTAGTTAAGTACTGCGTTGGGTGTGTGGAGGCTGGTTTGTGTGTGTGGAGTTTGGGTTGTGTGTGTGGAGTTTGGTTGCTGTGCACAGGTTATGTGAGAGAAGATGGAGAGTGTACCATGGAGTGTGAAATGAAGGAAAGCTGAAGTGTTTTTTAAGGCTCTTTTGCGTACCGCATTATGGAAATTAAGCTGCGTACTCAGAGCAGTGGTGGGAAAGAATTACAACTTTTATTATTTAATTATAACTTTATATGACACTACAAAGGGTCTGTGTTATCACAGAAGCACCCGAGCAGTGTTCCACAGGAAACGTAGGGCTTCATTACAGAGTGTGATAACTCGCTGTTTTGAGAGTGGCCGATATTGCCCTGTGCCCTACAAAAGACTGATTACGCTGCACATTCTACGCTCGCCTCTACGCCTCTGTTGGTGGGGAGGGTGGGAGAGGCAGAAGTGAGAGATAGTTCTAACACCTCCCTCTCCTGCCAAGAAACCCCAGGGTGGAGGAGTCATTTGCATACAGACCAGGTGGTGGGGTTTGCCTTACGAAGCAGCCGCTCTGCTCAGAGGTAGCGTAATAATGGTCTTGCGCGTTTGCACAACAAGATGCAGGTGAAGAACGGGTGTCTCGGTTTTGCTTTATTCCTTTTACCGTCTGCTTGTAGTAGCTAATTCATGCTTCCAGGTGATGACTCATGTCCGTGTGTTTGCGTTTACTCCTGTCTGTCTGCGTCCTGGATCTGCAGGCTAGTGGATTTCACAAGGCTGCCCTCTCCCACCCCCGAGAACAAGGATCTGTTCTTTGTGACGAGGAACTCTGTGATCCAGCCTTCGCCCACACGCAGCTCCAGCTACTCCGAGGCCAACGAGCCTGACGTGCAGATCCCCAACGGCAGCAAGAGCCTGTCCATGGTGGACCTGCAGGACACGCGGGTCCTGGACGGTGTCCCGAGCACCTCGTCCAGCGACCCCGCCCCCGACGGCCAGGGGGCCGGCGCGTGGAACGGCCGCACGCTCAAGGGCTCGGCGCTCGGGGGCCCCACGCTGAGGAAGACGGGCCAGACGCCCACCACGCCCAGCACGGAGAGCGCGCCGGGTCGGCTTCAGCTCCTGGCTCCGCTCTCCTTCCAGAACCCTGTGTACCAGATGGCTGCGGGCTTGGCCATGTCTCCCCGCACCCCCGCTCCGACCCCCGCCCCCACCCCGACCCCTGCCCCGACCCCCGCCACCGACTCGGGCTCCGAGTGCCACAGCTCGGTCAGTTCGCAGGGCAACGCCGAGGACGCAGCAACCGCGGGGTCCAAGCACCCGCCCGCCGTCGCCCAGGGGGGAGGGGCGGGAGCAGGAAGCGGAGGCAGCAGCGGCGACGAGCTCGTCCGGCGCTCGGGGGAATTTGCACGGAGGCAGTTGTCTCTCACCGAACCCCAACAGCAACCCAACGTTCCCAGGCAGAACAGCGCCGGCCCCCAGCGGCGGATCGACCAGCCTCCGCCCGCCGTCACCCGAGGCCGCACCCCCCCCAGCATACTCAACGCCGCCCCCTACCCACGGCCGTCCAGCGGGGGCATGTTGTCGTCGTCGCCTGACTGGCCCAGCAGCGGCGCCCGGCTCAGACAGCAGTCCTCCTCGTCCAAAGGAGACAGCCCCGAGACGAAGGCCCGCACCCTGCACAAACAGGTGAGCGCACCACCACCTTCCCCACCAACACCGTCGGCTTGGACATCACCGCACACTGAACCTACAGCACCTCTCAAAGCTTTTGTTCTCTTTCATTTATTGGTTTAAACATATTGGTGACAGCTCGGGTGTGGTTGCATAAGATTAATAAGATTCAATATTACAGCGCTTCAGACACATGTAAGGTTCACTTAGCACTTTTGTGCTTCAAAAAAAAAAAAAACAATTAAATACCATTTAATTATATTCCAAGATCTGTCACCTCAGGAAAGGGTTTGAAAAAAAATCTATTGATTTAAATGGGAAAAGATATCATTTAAAAGTCAATTGATTTAAGTAGAATAAATTACTCAAAGACAGAAAGACCCAAATAAACTAGAAGCTAAATCATGAAAGCTGAAATTAAAAATGTACTGAGATAAAAGATGAAAAAGACAGAATACATTAAGAACCGAAAGAAATAAAAGCGTGTTGTGCTAACAGTTAGATGTGAAAAGTGTGGCGCTAGTCAAAGTCAGAAGAAGCCGAGATGGTTCTCAGCCTTGGGCCGTTCCTCCCTGCACGAGGAAGCTGTTCCTGCCTCACACACCTCTAGGACAGGAAGCTGTTCCTGCCTCACACACCCCGAGGACAGGAAGCTGCTTCTGTGTGTCCGGCTCTGACGCTAGCCGCTGCTAGCTGATGCTAGCTGATGCTAGCTGCTAGTGATCTGAGGGGATGCGTAGCCTCGCACATCATCTACAATCCTGGTGATTGTTGGGATTTTATGGATAAAAAGAAAATATTGGGATATGTTTTATCAGATTCAATTATTGGCTTCAGTAGAAATGTTCCTCTCCCGTAGCTAGTTGACTGGAGTATTCTTGCCCCAGCTGATAACAGGGCAGGGTAGCAGTTCCAGCACAGACAGCGGCCTCGTGATTAAATGACTGTCCAAACCGTTCGTCTCGCCTCCACCGAAATGAATCCTCATTAAAAATTGATCAACCATTTCCCAGATGACTCGAAGGGCTCTTGTCACCTTGAAAAGTTTTAAGGCATCATCTAATCCCCCTCAGCCTGTTAAATTTGAGCTCATGAGCGCGTGGGCGTGCTGGAGGGCCACGCCAAGTAGTTAAAGAAAGCAAACATGCAAAATGTTGATCACGCAAGCTGGGCGGGGCCACTGCAGTCGAGACGATCCGCTCCGACGGCGTTGCGGCTTACCTCGCAGGTTTGCTTCGTCTTCGGAGAGCAGTCCAGAATACGACAAACACAGGACATGACACTGTCTGCGCTTCCCCTCCCCCGAAATGCTGAATGAAAATGCCTGGTGCTTTCTCGTTTACCTCCAAACATTTTACTGTTTACTCATCCATTTTACTGTTTACTCATCAAATTATGGTACTCTCATCTTCTGCCAGCTAGCTGATGCGCACGTGTGTGTGTGTGTGTGTGTGTGTGTGGTAACCAGGCCCCCTCCCCGGTGAATCCTGTGGCTCTGGACCGAACTGCTGCCTGGTTGCTAAATTTGAACGTGCAGTATCTGGAGCAGGAGGGGGGTGACCCAGATTCCAAACACAGAGAGGACCTCCCAGCCAAGGAGGAGCTCACGCAGGCTGAGAAGGTACCACTACCATTGTGTAAATTATTATTAGAGTGTTTATTCTAAATGGCTGCTACTGTAAAAATTGCAATTTCCCTCTGGGATCAATAAAGTATTCTGATTCTGATTCTGATTCTGATACACCCTGCTCGCGGGGCAGGAACACCACGCTGCCCTTAGGGGAACCGGCACCATGAGGCAGCTGGGCTAGCTAGCTATTCAGTCACTTCCTGTTCCTGTGCCAAACAGCAGTGAGCAGGACATGTGTAGTTAGTGCCGGACACGCTGGGGTCCAGCCTTCATACCACACACGTCTTCCTTCGTTTGACACCAGCTGATCTTTGGCCAGTCGCCATGGCAGCTGGACCTGCGCAACATGTCGTCCGTTAAGACCTGTCGCACCTGCAGGACCGATGCTGCTAAAGAGTTGAACGTCCAGTTTGTCTTTGGTGCTGTGAGCATCACGACCAGCTAGTGTTTCCCATCATGCTTCAGCACACTGCATGGCATCCCACCGCCATTACATACCCTGCCAGGTAACTGTGGGGTTGTGTTTTAGTCCCTGTGTTTATCATCCTGCACTCCGGAGTTTAGTTTAGGGTTCGGAGATGGACGGATGTTGTTAAGAGGAGTTACATGGGGGCTCCATGAGAGATGGAGGAGACAGGAAGGAGAGCGAGACTGAGGGAGAGAGAGCGAGACTGAGATTAGAGACTCTGTCCAAGAGGCTCCATCCCAGAGACTCCACCCTAGAGACTCCACCCAAGAGGCTCCATCCCAGAGACTCCACCCTAGAGACTGGTGTGAGCTGAGACCCTCCTCACCATGCAGCTCAAGGCACGCGACCTCCTCCGCCGTACGTCCTCCACCCCAGAGTCGGCCGCAGACATTCCGTCTGATATTCACACGCTCTTCACTCAAACCGTGTTGGGAGCTTAGTTTACATTGTGAAGGAGCTGCCGTCTTTCCTCTATTAATACACAGTTTCACATCTCTATCAGAACCTGATTAGTGCGTGTTGTGCTACGTCCAAGGCTGTGCGTCCTCCACAGAGGCGGACACCTAAGGTGGGGCTTTCACCGCCTGCCTTTTCCAAGTGGGAATGTTTACTGTCTCACTCTATTAAAATGAAAGACCTTGAGGCCAGATGACTATAAGAACAGAAATGGCACTCTGTCCCTGATGTCCTCGGTTACTGTGGAGTCGTCCTGTCCCACATCTTGGCCTGATTCAGGGGTTTTATGTTACAGACTTCCCCTCTGTGTGCATCTCTCCATTCCTCCACTCATCTTTTTACCTCACGTTTTCATGATCCTACTCTCTCTCTCTCACCCACTCTTTCTCTTACCCTTTCACACCTTCATTCCCCCTTCATCTTTTCATTTTTGTTTCTTGCCCATGACATTTCATTCTTCCCTTCTCTCCCCCTCCTTTTCTCTCTCTCTCTCTCTCTCTCTCTCTCTCTCTCTCTCTCTCTCTCTCTCCCTCTCTCGTGCCCCTTCCCTCAGTACCAGCAGGAGATAGCCGTGCTGCAGGAGCGTCTGCGTCTGTCCTTGAAGAGGCTGGAGGAGTACGAGACGCGTCTGCAAGGCCAGGACGATCACATGCACAAGATGCTCCTGGAGTACCAGGCACGCCTGGAGGACACGGAGGAGCGTCTGCGCCGGCAGCAGGAGGACAAGGAGCTGCAGATGAAGAGCATCATCACCAGGTGATGGCTAACCCCTACCCCAAGCCCCACCCCCAGCGCATCACTAGCCCCTCCCCTACCTGTTGCTAGCCCCGCCCCCATCATCCATCAGCTCCTCCCCCACCTGTCACCGGCTCCTCCCCTGTGGTGGCCACACACCTTCGCACAGACAGGCAGGAGCTAAATGCCCCACGGCGTGAGGAGTCATTCTTCCACTTCCACGTTCTTCTGTTCGGAAGGTCCACAGATCTTCTATCCAGCAGCTTCATGAATTAAACACGAAGTTCTATTTCTCAAAAGATCAAATTATTGTGGTTAAATTCTGCAGATTGCCTCCAGCTTCAAATCAGTGTGAGAGCTTTCATTTTTTAGCCTGGCCTAATTAAAGCTTCTTCTATTAAAGTTTGATCAGTTAAGAATGTGTTACATGGATCGGAATGGCACTACGCCCCTATCTGGAGATGCTTGTTGAGCAAGACCTGTTCCTTTGGACGCTTGCAGGTTAATGTCGGTCGAGGAGGAGCTGAAGAAAGACCATGCAGAAATGCAGGCCATCGTGGACTCCAAACAGAAGATCATCGAAGCCCAGGTGAACACCACGCCCCCCCCGCACGCCTTCATCACACCTGCACATCCTCTGGATACCTGCAGACGGAGGCTCTCCTGCTCTTGTTTGTCTACATGTGACACGCGTCTGGTTTTGCACACACAGAAGGTCTTACTGTTTTTTCCCGTGAGATTTGGGCCGCAGCTCTTTACATCATCTGGTTTTATTTTTTGTCACATCAATTTCTGTACATACGATGTTGGATTAATAATTCCAAACACCTTGGTTAGAGATTGACGATTGACTAATCCAAGAGTTCAAAACATCCCTTTATAGAGGCAACCATAAAACATCACTGCTATAAACACAACGGTACTAATACCACCTTAATTACCTGGCAGAAAACACATTCGTAATTACACATTTTCCCCATCTGCTAATACTTCAATATGAAGCAGTTCTGCCTATAATCAACAAAAAGTGTTTGATTTTTCAGCTCAGAGCCAGAGAGGAGGATTTAGCATCGGGCAGCTTATTAATGACTTCAATACCCTTATGGAAAAATACAGACAGTCACTTTCAGTGTGTCCACTGGACAGGAACCATACAGAAGACATCAAAACCTCAAAAACATTGATAATTGCAGCCCATCTCTCTCCCCACAATCCCTTTCCTTTAAACAGGATGCTGATTTCCGATCCCAAATCCACGTGAATGTGGAGCATCTCGCTGCAAAACGGAGAAACACAAAACCTTAAAAAACTAACAAAATCTGCCCGTCCTTTTGTAAATACCTACAGAGCTGCTTCCTCTGCGCACGACTCTGCTCTGACACACCCTGCAGCTCCACCCTGGAGCCCACACCCACATTACAGGCGGGTGGAGTTCTGCAGTATCATTCCTTCAGTTTAGTACATGTTCTCCTTCCTTCCTGTACTCCTGTTATTCCTGCTATCGTTCTACCTCGTCCCCTATTTCTGTCAGCTCCCTCCCTGGATGTAGTACAGTATTAATGAAGCTCTTACAGTCCTGGGAGGAGGGCTGGCAAATAACAGACAGATAAATAAAAAATAAACACTGTATCTTACAAGCCCACAATGTAATGTGTTTATTATAAGGTTGCAGAAAAAAAAGCCATTTAAAAAATAAATAAACACATTTTTAAAGTGGCTCTAGGTCAGAGAGACATCTAATCCAATGAGTTCGGTTATTTTTGCCCGTCTTAAAAAAAATATTAATAAAATAAATGAATAAGAAACAAAAGGTTGTTCTCTGGTGGCATCCTGGTCCTGCCCCTCCCCCATCCCCACAGTTCTCTGTAAAGCGTCAGCGACAGCTTGTAAAAGGGCGCCAGCTCTGCTTTTACTTTGTTACGTTAACAGCTAATGAATCTTGAGTCAACCTCTACAGCATCTAATCATCATGTTCAACACTGCACCACTAATTTGTGCTGACACAAAATATGTGTTGTTCCCATGTCTGTGACCCTGGTCTTGGTAAAAGTGTGTGCAGACCCTTTAAAATCTTTAACACCAATGAGTGTATGCAGTCTAGCCAAAATCAGAGCCCAGCATAAAAGCATGTAATGTGAGCACAGCCAGAGGTAGCGTTTTATTGCCAACAAGAAATCGCCTTTTTAAGACAACAGCACCCCCAAGTGGCCAAAGGAAAATCACCTTGGCGAGAAACGTTCCGTCATGACAAGGCAAGATTATCATAAACCTTCGATTTAGAGAAATCTTTATACGATCATCAGGTTTTCAGGACTTCTGAAATTCCAGTAATTTCTGATTATTACTGCTCATAATGTTCACGCGATGATTTGGTTTTCAGTACCGGCAGTGTGTGCCTACGCCTACGCCAACAGATGTAGCGTGCACTTCAGAATCAGTGTCCATCACTCTTTCTGTCCTCCTGTCTCCTCATCACTCTCTGTCTCCCTCTCTTTGCCTCCACCACACTCCCTCCCACTTGCCTCTCTGTCGCCCCCTGCAGGAGAAGCGCATATCGTCTCTGGACGCGGCCAACGCCCGGCTCATGAGCGCCCTCTCCCAGCTGAAGGAGCGCTACAGCCTGCAGACGCGCAACGGCATCTCGCCCACCAACCCCAGCAAGCTGCAGATCACGGAGAACGGAGAGTTCCGCAACAGCTCCAACTGCTAGTGGGGCCGCCCCCTGGCTCCGCCCACCTATGGCTCCGCCCACCCCTTCCTCCACCCGCCCTGGCTCCGCTCGCCCCTGACTCCACCCGCCACTGACTCCACCCACCCCTGCCTCCGCCCTCCCCTGGCTCCGCCCACCGCACCCAAAGGGCTATGGGTAACGTCAGCAGTGGAGAACGGTCACTGGCTCTGGACTCCAGCGCGGTTCACACACTCCTGAGGCGGACTGCTGTCATTAAGTGTAATGTAAAATCATTGGCTTTAGGTTTAGCTTTTCGTAATCACTTTGATGGACGAATTTCATTGGTTGTTCGTAGACACAATGGTAAGTTCAGTGAAGTACAAATAACCAGAGAACTAAGTCCATGACATTTTGATACTGCAGTGACTGTTTTTGTTTTGTTTTTTTTAAGTAGACATGATGTCGCTTGTACGGTCTGTTGCATCGTCTCAGTTTAGATTCACAAGCCAAGCAAAGATGTCAAATGGGTTTCACTGAACATTCATAGCCCTATGCACAGTTTAACCAAACCCCACCCCAAACTCCTCCCAAACCCCAACCAAGCCCCACCTCCATCCTGCCTTCCTAAACTGTGCACATTTGTTTTTCATTTTTCAAAGTTTCTACTTAGCAGCATGGCAGTAATACACACCTATTATCATTTGTCAAAGAATTTTTTTAAGTGATTTTAAATGAGAGATTTTCAGGTTGGCCTCAACTGGAGAAGATAAACCTGTTCCTTTATGACACGTTTCACACTTCCTTTATGACACATTTCATTATGACACATTTCATGTTCACCTTTTCTTCCCTGAATCCGTTCTTGCATGCCTCGTAGCAGGGCTAGCCGTAGCACAGACGCTCCCCTGCTCACAGAACTGCTCGTGGTATGACGAGGTCTCCTGTTCCACACTGCATTTGATCCATACCTTGTATGTGTGTACATATTAGTCTACTTGGAGGTGGTTTGCCTCATCGATGTATATAAAACATTCGCTATATCCTTTTTTTTTTAATTGTCTCTTGAGAGGAAAAGGGGGGGAGGTCTTTTGTACAGTGTATATTCCTCTTCCCCGTGTTTAATTCTGCCGTGCTGCGTTAAACGTGTAAACTGTCGAGCAGCAGCTGTACATTCAGGTATTGCTTGTAGGCATGACTGAGCTGACTGTCCACCTCTGACCTTGTACAGGTGTTCCTCGTCCGTAGCTCAAACCCCAGGCTGCTCCGTGGAGTGGCTCAACCTTAAGAATGCCGCTTGCTGTTCTTGTGTATGGCGGGAGCGGATGCCAGGATCCTGTTACAGTTCCTCCCAAACATCAGTAGCGCATCAGTGTCTATGCACTTTTTAGCAGTAGAATGCACTTCTTAACCAAAACCTGCACCTCTGGACTTGTAATAAAGGCTACCCACACTTAGGCGTGTTAGACGGCAGAGCGTTCGGGGACTGACGCTGAGGTGGGTGGCAGGGGGGTGTGGCTGAGGCGAGGAGGCAGGGCGTGGGCGGTGGCCACGTAAGGGGGAAGGCCCGCCCCTGTCCTCGGGCCAGCCAGAGCAGTGAAGGCCCCCCCCAGCTGAACGCTCTTGTCCCACGATGCCCAGAAAGTCCCCGTGTAGTCATCAGGCGTCTCCTGCCACGTGGTCTCTCAACTCAAGTGGAATTTATGTCGGGTTTATAGGTGGTTTTAAGACTTGGCAGGTTTGTGCAATTTTTTTAGTCTTTTTTTGGCTATGGGAGAGAGAAAACGATTGTGTCCTCAACTGTGTTTGTTTTGGGTGGGATCTTTATATCTGACAGACCACAGATTGATTCTCCACATCCCCCAGTTGCTTGGGCTCTTCCCAGGCGTTTGCCCGACTTTGGAATTGTGAATTTGTTTTTATTTATACCTTAAATTATGTCCAGATCATTAATTTATTTCTGTGTGTGTTTTTTGTCTGCCTGTCCCGGTTGTGAGAGCGCTTGTTGAGGTGTGAATGCTGAAGGTCCTGTAGTTGATATCTGGGAAGTAAAGAGAGGATTCTCAGTACCACTGGTCTCAGATCAGTGCTGTGAATGCTAGAGGTCCTGATATCTGGGAAGTACAGAGAGGGTTCTCAGTACCACTGGTCTCAGATCAGTGCTGTGAATGCTAGAGGTCCTGATATCTGGGAAGTACAGAGAGGGTTCTCAGTACCACTGGTCTCAGATCAGTGCTGTGAATGCTAGAGGTCCTGATATCTGGGAAGTACAGAGAGGGTTCTCAGTACCACTGGTCTCAGATCAGTGCTGTGAATGCTAGAGGTCCTGATATCTGGGAAGTACAGAGAGGGTTCTCAGTACCACTGGTCTCAGATCAGTGCACCAATAAGCACTCTTTAAGGGTTCCTTCTGGTTAGCCTCCGTTCAACATTGCTCTATTAAGCTCAATAATCAAATATTTTGTTTACAGAGATTATGAATTGTGTTCTATATAATATATATAAACCACTGCACGAGGAAGTCCGCTCCTCCTATTCACCTGTTGTTGGCAATAGCAACGCACAGCGCGAGTCTGAACACCGATACAGTTACACCACCTTGATTTGGACACAGTGCTTCTGTGTTCTGGTGCGTTTTGTTTTATTACATTAAATCAGGCAATAGGGAATTTCTTCCTCTCTCCTCCCTCATTTTTGGCATGCAAAAAAAATCTAATAAAAAGATCAATAAAAATAAAAAACAAAAAAGAACTTTGTTTTTTATCTAACATCCCACAGATCTTTTGGTATGTATGTTTAAAAAATGATTGCAAGTTTGCTTTATGTACATACATCAAGATAAAAAAATACAGATATATGGAGTCATTTGTGTTAAAGAGAATGTTATGTGCAATTAATGTACAAATGCCACTAGAATTATTAAAGTTTTATTTTAGCTATTTCAAGGTTCTGTCATTGTTGTTTGTTACATTGCAGCACTGCCCATTAAAAAAATTGTAAAATTATGAAAAGAACAGGGATTAGTTCTCATTACAAGTCCATTTAAAATCAATGAAAACTTCATTTAGTTCCTTAAAATCAGGAATTTGGAGCTGTAAGACAGAAAACAACACCTGAGTGCCCCCTAGTGGACATGTTAAGAACGTAAAGTAACTGAGAAATGAAATTATGCGATTGTTCTTTCCCTCACGTGTTGAGGGGAAATAATATATACAACTAGCTAAAGTAACATGCTGACCAGATGTGTCCTGTTCATATATAAACATGCCGTACTGGAGACAGATGTGATAACGATGCAGGACTGCGCGTCACTGTAGGTCGTGCTGCAGGCTGACCTGTGATGACCTACTACGAAACTAGACAGTTACAGCTAGCCAGTGCGTAAGCAAAAAGTGCCAAAACTGTTGTTTCAGATAAACCACCCAAAGCCTTTTAAATTGCATTTCTTTGTTATAACAGTAGTAGGGCACAGTTGACATATCAATGAGATATATTGCAGTGTAATATTTTCATAAAACTTTGCCCCGTTCAGTGCATTGTGAAACCCAGCTTCCTGTGCTGTTCACGTCCCTCTGCATTAACCGTGTGTGTGTGTGTGTGTGTGTGTGTGTGTGTGTGTGTGTGCATGTGTGCGTGCTTCCTCATGCCTTGGCAGTAATGGCCTGCAGACTGCTGGCGTTCCTTAGGATGTTGGGCACGAACAGAAGGCCCGACGCTCTCTCGATGCTCTCGATGGGCACGAGGAAGCGCTCCAGCGGCACCTTCTCATCCACCGGCACGTTGGGCATGACGTAGGGACGCAGCTCCACCCCTCCGCGCTGCTTCTCCAGAATCACCACCTTGAAGAAGTGAGTCGGCACCGCCACGTGGTTCTTCCCGATGACCTGATACTTCACGTACGTCTTCCCGTCGGGCTCCTGCCTGAGGACAGCCAAGCGTGGGTTAGAGAAACGCAGACTGGATCAGCGCAGACTGGATCAGCGCAGACTGGATCAGCGCAGACTGGATCAGCGCAGACTGGATCAGCGCAGACTGGATCAGCGCATACGAACACGTCACTATAAAAGTGGGTCTGGTTTATTGTAGAACACGACTCACTGTGTAAAAACAATAGAAACAATAAAACAATAGAACGAGGCAAAATGAAAATCAGGCCTGGGCAAACTGTTGTGTCCGAGCCCTAACTGTGATGTCCAATCCCTAACTGTGATGTCTGAGCCCTAACTGTGATGTCTGACCGTGATGTCTGAGCCCTAACTGTGATGTCTGAGCCCTAACTGTGATGTCCGAGCCCTAACTGTGATGTCTGACCGTGATGTCTGAGCCCTAACTGTGATGTCCGAGCCCTAACTGTGATGTCTGAGCCCTAACTGTGATGTCTAGTCATTTAAAGATTTTAATACACTTTAATATGTTTTGATTTACAAGAGCGTTTTATTGCTACTTTGCCATCTTTGTATATATCCCCTCCCCCAAGCCTGTGTGTGCGCCAACTCCTCTGACACGGAGAGTCTGATGTCACGATCAGCACAACATGCTCACCTGGGCAGATAGAGGGGTCCTGAGCACACAAACACATTCTTGTACTGCTTGGTGAGGGTACGACAGTACCTCTCTAAATTGTTCCATGCGTTCTGGTTTAAGTTTGGATTCTGTGGAATAAAACCAGAGCACATCTGAGTCAACAATTATGTCAAGCAGAAAAAATGATGATTTTAACAAACTGCAATGGTCACATGTGCTATACTCTAGGCAAATGGAACAATTGTTTATATGAATGTCTGGCAATTCTTAATATGAAGTATAATATCGGAGACCTTAATCTTGTATTTCCCCCCTAAAGGGCTTTTCCGTTCGAACTGATTAAATTTGCACTAGCATATTTCTCGCGCACCTGCGGGGCCACGTTGCTCAGGTAGAACGTGTCGTCCATGGCCTTCTGGCTCCATTTGTGATTGGCTGCAGCGGCCAGGTGTCCTCTGTCGAACCCGCTCCCCTTATAATCAGCATTCGTTGCTCTGTGGTAAGCATGCACCGAATCGTCCTCTCTAAACTCGCAAAACTTCCTGTCCGACGTTCCAGTCAGAGTCTCCGAACTCAGCTGCTCTATCACCCAAGCAGCAGTTCTGTTTCTGGGATCGTAGGAAATAACGTAGCCCTCCCGCGATTTGATATTAGAAAGGGAAGGGAACCCATATTTCATCACCGCTGTAGATCTACTCGGTGTTAATTGACCCTGTTGATATGGCGCGATTTCTGACGCCGCATCTACAATCGGTACCGGAATAATCGGTACGCGATGTATGAGTCCATCGGAGATCGCCTGTGACCTGGACCTGTCAGACGCTGTCAGCGCAGCACCGATTCCAGCCCCGACTGTCAAAGACACACCACAGATTATCCATCGTGAACTAAATATGCGGTGCATGGTTCACTTTTACTACTACTACGGTTCATGTAAGAACGGAATAAAATGGCTTAAATGTTTCTCGTTGTTTTCATTCCTGGAGTTTGCTATGGCAGTAGAAATCCAAGGTCCGCGTTGCTGTTGCTTTTGTCGCAGGTTTGTGACGTGGATTCCGTTCTTAAAGCGACATCACGATCATTTTTTGTATGATCTGGTTTTATGGTTATGAGTTTTATGGTGCATATACTACGCAGAGCAAAATTAACATTTAGATTTATACTTCAGATTAATCGCTGAAAGGATTGCCACTACACTACAAGACAACGTTCATACACAGAGACTAGCCGGAGCCCAGCTGTACGCATACAGTAATTACAATGTAATTGGTTAATTGATGCTAGCAAATTAGTTGCCTACACTGCACTAATAACTGTATTTAGATTGAGAGCTTTGCCTGCATGGTAGTTAAGAAAAGCAAATCATTCGTTTTTGTTTTTTTTTAATGAAGTTTGGAGAAAATTTATGCAAATCAAAACTTGTACCAGATTCAGACTATTTTGATATACTGTGTATTTGATTTATGCGTAATTTATGCATTTTTTAATACCGACAACCACCTATGAAAGATAAAAGGCCTCGCCTGGGATTAGCAATGCTTACTGAAAAGATTCTCTCTCTCTCTCTCTCTCTCACACACACACACACACACACACACACACGCAGGTGGCTGGGTCTCTTCTATTGGCTCAGCAGTCTGTATCTGGGATTCTACAGATTTGTTTTGTCTTGCTGTTCACTTCACAGCAAACTCGGTGATCGTCCATTAATCAAGAGCTCAAATGCAGGTTTAAGGCATTTTTGTATCATAGGAACACTGCTGTTAAAATAAGTCCCTTTAAAACAAAACAAGACCCTTTAACTAGTAAATAACAGATTCCAAATGAATGTACTTTTCACAAATGAGTTAGAGACACCAGCTTGTGCCTGGTGCTGTGAACAAAGAGCCGTACTGCAATGGCTTGTGGTTTAAAGAAAGAGCCTTCACCACTTTCTGTGTGCTTTCTGATTGTCAGATTTTATTCTTTGGAATGCTGACAGTACAGCGTCAGTCAGCTCAGTTGATGCTGCCATGATCGGGACATGTGGAGGTGTGAGGGAGCACAGGTTCCATCAGCACTCCAAACAACTGCACATATGCCTCCGCTGAATTGCGGGAGGAGCAGCTTGACTTGCGCGCGCCGATATTTCGCAGTCCGCTTCACGTCTCGCTGGCATAAAGTCCCACCGGCTGGGATGAACGCTGTGTCACGTGTCCTGTTTGCAACGCCGTGTTAACAACATGACAACAGCGCTACAACCCCTTATTCAAACAACCATCTGGCTCATCTCTTCAGTCAGCACCGCCTTGTAAATGACTCTTATTCTGTTCATTTACTAATATGAATGTAATAGTGAGAGGAGTTTAATACCCTGGTAATGTGCTTTGGTTATGTTTGTGTCTGCTTTTTTTTTTCATTTAAATATTTTTTGTTACAACACTCCTTTCATCAATAAATCAGTGCTAGCTGGATTGAATACGTTTTTGAGCAGTTCTAAAAAGGATCGTGCTGACGTGATGTCTGCATGCTGGCTTCCGGCTGTCAGACGCCATTAAAGCTGGATACTGTGTTGGACTGTTGAGTTTTTATTTTCCTTTATATGCTTGACCTGTATAAGTGGAAGGACTCCAAAGCATCAGAAATAAACTCTCTGAAGTGATAACTACAGTATGCACCTCGATAAAAGACTCATTTATAATGGTAACATTTGCTTAGGAACAAAAATAATTTCTACAAAAAATATTCAAATAATGTTAATTTACAATCTTTTATAGTTTTCTTTCAGATAGACAGATAATAGATTTTTTTTGGGCAATATATATACTCACCTCTTTCTGCACCCCATTTACATAAACATTATCTCAAACACAACTACAGTGACATCCATTCTTTTTGCTTTACAGCCACCTGACGCCATTTTATCAGGCTTGCCTATTCACATCAGCTGAGTGGAAAGTCTTCCAGCAGAAAAGTAGAATGCAGCAAAGTAAGGAGTGATGGGGGTGTGAGGACCTTGGCATGACTGTGCGTCTGTGGCCTCCGTCGAGGAGAGCAAGCTGGCTCAGTATAGTGGCTAATCCTAGGTGAGCGTGAACCAAGAACTACAACAGGAAGAAAGAAAACAAAATCGTACATATATACGTGTTGTCTTTCTCCTCACGCTTTTCTGTAGACCGAACTGAAGGTTGTTTTCTGTCTTTTTTTTTCTTTTTTTTTTTGGTTTCATTTTTTCTTCATCGTTTTTCTTTTGGTTTGTAGTTCTCTTTGTCCGGGGCGAACTGTGATATGAGGAGACGAACAAGCAGCTTCTCGTCTGTGCGAAGGGCTCGGTGACCTCAGGCTACCAGTTGCCCTGGAAACACACCGCAGCTGCCCAAGAAGGCCCGCTCACAGCGTCGGGGGCCACAAACCCCGCCTCCATCCGCGTGGGACGGTCCTCCGGACTTCGAGAAGGACTCGGTGTGGGGTCAAGGCAGCGACTAGGCGCTGGCGTGGAGGAGGCTGTGGGCGAGGAAGCCGAGCGCGGCGATCAGGAGGCTGAGGTAGGGGGCGCCGGCACCACTACAGCCTGCCTCGCCCTCACAGAGAGCCTCCTCGCAGAGAACGCCCTTGAAGTCAGGCGGGCACACGCACTTCTGGTTCTGCACGCACGTGCCTCCGTTTAAACAGAGCAGCAGCTCATCGTCACACGTGTTCGCTGGGAGGAGGAGAGGGAGGGGGGGGGGGGAGAGAGAGAGAGAGAGAGGGAGGTTAGAGACAGAGAGAGAGAGACGGGAGGTTAGAGACAGAGAGAGAGAGACGAGAGAGGCAGAGAGATGGGAGAAAGAGAGATGCAAGAGACACAGGAGAGAGATGTGAGAGAGAGAGACAAGCAGTCGCGTGACTCCACACAGTATTCACCCTGCTGTTTTCACAAGCAGACACTATAAATGAGGCGCATAACTTGCCTTCAATTCAGCACAATATTCAAGAAAGCAGAACCACCCGAGTCTCCGCCAGACCTAAACTGAGCCTTCAGCTTCCCTCATGAACAGCCGCTAATCTGGGCCCGAGTCTGGTGTCACCGCGCCGGCGGCTCGCTAACTTACGGACACAGCCTTGCTTCCAGTTGTACCCGGGCAGGCAGTCCTCACACTTCTGCCCCGCGGCTCCGTCCCGACACTGGCAGAAGCCGGTCTCGTTACAGCGAGCGTGCAAGGAGCCCAGCTGGTTACAGTTGCACTCTGGGGAAGAAGCAGCCGCAATTAGTCCACTTTTCCGAATCTGATGAAGGTCCCTGTTAACTGTCTAGACTGCTAAATCGTCTAGGTGTTTTTCCGTTGACACGGGTAGTGGGATTTATATTGTGCTAAATGCCATGTGCTTTGTGAGGCTGTGTGTATTTGTGTGTGTGTGTGTGTGTGTTTAAAGTTCACATTTAAACTTTCCTAGATTTTTGCAATCCTTAATCTTCAACTGTAGCCTATATTCAGGACCCAGAACACCTGATTTTATTCCATCTTCATCAGCAGATTACATGAAGCAGGTGTGTGCAGCCCTGCGTCACTAAAGCTAAAACCCAGACAGGGATGTGGGAGCACCTGTTCCATAGCAATGAGTTGAGCAATGTTGTTCTCATAACCTGCCCAGATTCACACAGTGGTTTCTTTTAGACAACTCGTTATATTTAGTAACATATTCAAGAGCTGAAAAGTTTATTAAAACATTATTAACCCGACGCTTTTTTAAGAGTTTCCTGTTTTACATCGATCAGCTTCCGTTAGCTCACTGAATAAATAAACATTTAGGTTTGCTTAGTGTTTGTTGCAGTGGGGCCTTTTAAGATGTCACACACGCCCCTGATCCTGTCAGGACGACGACACGCTAGTCAACGCGCAGGCGCAGACATGTGCAGACCTGGCCGTCCAGGTGTGTGTGAACACGGCGGCAGCTGAGACGTAATTTGTACAACTCGAAACCGACCAGGAAACAGGTAAGCGTTTTATAATTAATCATCGCATGAAAATGTTGCTGGCAATAACCCTACATAGAGCAACAACTCGAAAGTAAAGCAATTGGTCCATGGCGCCGCACTTGTTACCGCTCTTTTCGATTGGATGACGTACTTATTTATCGGAATTAGTTTAAATTATTTGGCATTTTGTTTTACATACAACAAGGAATGTTTTCTCTGCATATTGGTACACATGTAGGTTGACGGAGCTAACGCACCATTCTGACTGAAGTTTTATAACTACATTAAAGAGCACTAATGCGCACTAATGTCTACAGAGCGCGATGTTTTTTAATGGATTGTGATGTATGAGCAGATTCTCTCCAGCAGAGGTCACTGTATCATTGTGCAGTTCAATAGTTCTGATAAGATACAGTACTGTAGCGGCGCAGATGCGATCGACTGATGACTTCGCCCGGTGTTAAGAATATATATATTTTTATTGCTTTTAGAAATGAACGAAAATTACATTTTGATTCACCTAATTAATATCGTGGCCTAGAGATTAAATGGCTGAGAGATTTACTAGTCAGGAATCTCCGCAATAGTTTTCCCAGGAAACCCATTATCAGACTTTGTGCTGAACATCTATGTTTCATATAAATACCTTATTAATCATTTCACTTAGTTGTACACATACTTTGAAAGAGTGGGAGACTTGAATGGAAGACAGAACTGAATAATATTAATATTATAAGGCTTCTGGGATGCCGGAACCTTCACACTCTCCAGATCAAGGTTCCTCTTTGAGAAAGTAGGTACTCCTCTCAAATAGAAATTTAGTTCCATGTTTTTACTGGACAGAATTCCCACAGGAAGAAATAGAGACTCAAGGCAAACGAGGGAGGTCTAGGCATTGTGGGTAATCGGTGAGGATGCAGTTCTGACTGACCTATACAAACATTCTCATCGTCCAGCTCCGTCGAGGCATTCCGGAAGTATCCAAGACGACAGTGCTGGCAGTTCTGCCCTCGTGTGTTGTGTTTGCAGCTCACACAAGTCACAATGTTGATGAAGTCGATATAGCTGCAGCGGTTTGAGTGTCCATAGCATTCGCAGTCTGGCAGAGGACAGAGAAGAGAGGTGTTAGTCCAGAGGTCACACTCACAGGGGAGGGACAGGACAAGGACACGGGGACGAGAGGTGAGGAACATCACCACACTGAAGCACAAAGTGCACAGCTCTACAAGATGGAGTCCCACGTTTACTGTTAGAAGAGCAAGAGAACTTCCTTGGTACTGTGGCATTATTACTATTGTATCTTTGTTATTTCAAATTGTTTATGCTGTTTTTAAACACTCATTTAATTGTGTTTTTAGATGCTGCCACACTTTTTAACTAATGGTACTAATCACAGGAAGATATGTAATTATGTTTTTCAGACGGACGCAATAAACACTTGAAGTTCAAATGATCGTTCACAGGGATCTTTAGTTGAAAGCTGGGTTATTTAGTAAGCCATCATCTTCATTTCTTTAGTGTTTTGGTGCTGTGGGCCGATGAATAATTGATATCATGTTTTAAAGATGCTGGTGATGTGTGAAGACCTGCTGTGACGTTGTCCTCCAAGCAGTGGGATGGGGGCAAGAACAGCTAATGAAATATAAATGCTCAATTATTGCCTATAGAGGAGAAGGGACCAAGCAGTGTTTCACAGCATCTAAACTCTTCTGGCTGGAAATACAAAAAATTATATATCATTTTTATTTTACTGATGGAAGGCTGAACAGGTAGAGGAGTGCTTGTCTTGTGACCCAATGTCTGCTCACCTTGAGAGCCACAGAAAACCAGTGCATGCAGGCACAGAAACGCGGCAGACATGGAGAAAGGAATGGAGAAGACGTAATGCAGATTGAGAGGACGTTTTTTCCACAGTTTCCGTATAGTATTCAAAATAAGAGGCTAAATATGGTGAGCTAATATTGTCTTTCTGAGTTACAGTATGCTTTATGTTACATTAGAACTGTCTTTAAACAAAACAAGTCTCATCTTGCAATGTTGTCTTACCTTCGGATCTGACGTATGTCAGCCTTGTCAACTGCGTTCTGAGCCCATCGCTGGTCAAAAGCCTTCGAATGACTTTGGATATTAAATCAAGTATCATTAACCTAAAATACATAACAGTATTGACTACAACTATTATATCAGCACTACAAATGACCACATAGGTCTCTGCTGTTGGGGTGTGAAATCAAAAACAGTGTTGATGCTCTCAGCACTCCGAGTACACGCTAAATCAAGGAAAGGAATTGCGGTACAGAATTTCTGTACATGGATTTAGTAATATCTAAGTACATCCTGCTACACAATACAATTTCTAGGTCTACTTTGGAGTCAGAACCTCTATCTCATCGATGGATGGGTTCACCCATAAAACAGTGTGGTTTATTTGCCATCGCGAGTCTGAATCGGAGCAATTTGGAAGGTTGCACTGGGAAATGAGTGGAACTATAACAGAGTTACTTGGGGTCAGTAAAGGCATGGCGTCCCATAAAAGCTTCAGATTAGAACGACTCTACAAGCCGAGTTCAACACGCACAGAATCACAGAGGGTACACTACAAATTCGGATACCTTTCTGTTCGTGATATTTCTCTTTCTCTTTCCTTTCCCCTTTGGAATGTCTGGTCTCTTTCCGAGCTTCACTGAACTTTTCAGCATTTGCAAATGCTGTGCACACCAGAGAGATCAGAGTTTAGAAGAAACATCAGACTTAATCCATGATGGAGTCACGGGTTGTTCATAATAATATATTTGCTGCTGCTACCCTGCGTTGCTTCTCGGGGCATTTGAGGTGAGGGCAGTCGCTGTATTAACAAGATGTACCTGTTGCCTCTTTGTTCCTGTGTCTCATTTTAGCAGGACCTGTTTCCTCTTTGTCGCCAGCAGGTGGCGCTTCACTCTTCTCCTCTCCCGTAGATCTATGCTTAGCTTCGGGGATAGAAGGAGAAGCAGGAGGAGAGGAAGCTTTGGGAGAAAGAAAATCACGGTTGGGAGCCTTAGGAGCTAGAGGTCCAGGAGGTGGAGATTCAGGTGCAGAAGATTCTAGAGAAGGAGCTGGATAAGCCCCATTGGTGAGAGGACCTTCAGGTGCAGAAAGATCAGGGGGTGAGGTTTCAGGTGCAGGACCTTTAGGTGGCAGGGATTCAGGAGGAACAGCAGCGTAAGTGGGAGGAGCTTCAGGGTCAGGAGCAGCCAATGGACGACCATTGGGTAATGGAGGAGGAGCTCCAGGGACAAAGGAATCAGGAGGTGTAGGAGCAGGAGATTCAGGTGTCAGAACATTAGGAATTACTGAGATGCCTATTGGAGCTGCTCTACTGGGGACACTTGAAGGTATATTAGTAACAGGCATCATTGGATCGGTTGGTAGAGCAGCACTGGGCCCTGGAACGTGTCAGGAACCTGTGTCACTGCATATGTTGCTACAGCAACAACATCACTTTGGCAACCCCATCAGTTGCCAAAGCAACTCTATCAGTTGCTGAAACAGCTGCATCAGTTGCCTCACTGGTTGTTTGAGCACCTGCATTAGTTGCTGGAGCAACGGCGTCACTTGCTAAAACACGAGAATTAGTTGCCATAGCAGCAGTATCAGCTGCTGATGTGAACACATCATCTTCCAGATTGAGCACATAATTTGCTGGAGCAACGGTGCACGTCGCTGCGGAGACCGCACCATTCCAAGGAGCTTTATTTATAACTGCAGATTTTGCCTCGGTTGCTGAAACAGTTCCATCTGTTTCCACTAGAGTTGCAGCAGTAAGAGAAACGGCAGTCGGGCCCGCCGGTCACCTGTCAGGCCCGCTTCACCTGTCAGGCCCGCTTCACCACTCAGATCCGCTTCACCACTCAGATCCGCTTCACCAGTCAGGCCCGCTTCACCAGTCAGGCCCGCTTCACCCGTCAGGCCCGCTTCACCCGTCAGGCCCGCTTCACCTGTCAGGCCCGCTTCACCTGTCAGGCCCGCTTCACCTGTCAGGCCTGCTTCACCACTCAGGCCCGCTTCACCTGTCAGGCCCGCTTCACCTGTCAGGCCCGCTTCACCTGTCAGGCCCGCTTCACCTGTCAGGCCCGCTTCACCACTCAGGCCCGCTTCACCACTCAGGCCCGCTTCACCTGTCAGGCCCGCTTCACCTGTCAGGCCCGCTTCACCTGTCAGGCCCGCTTCACCACTCAGGCCCGCTTCACCTGTCAGGCCCGCTTCACCACTCAGGCCCGCTTCACTGGTCTCTGTACACCACTGGAACAGCAGCACAGCTTGGGCGGGAGGCTCCATTTGGTGCTGATGTAACTGTATCTGTCGGTGGTGGGACTGCACCCGTCACCTGGAAAACTCCACTTGTTGCTCTGGGTGGGGTTTTTTTTGGGGGGGGGGTGGTCAAGGCACACAACACGGACCACGTGGTGCTGCTCAACCCGAACCCACAGCCGAACTCGACACTGCAGTTGTTCCTGTGACATCACTGGCCAACCTCGCTGGGTCCTGCCGGGACTGCATCCGATGCTGAGGTGGCTGTAACCGAGCACGAACCAAAGATAGTCGAGGAGCTTCCATTTCTGCCCCGATGCTGTCAGTAAAGATTCCCACAACCGACACTGCTGCCTTCAGGGCTTGTGTGCTTGACGTAATGGATGATATTGCACTGATACTTTCTGCTGTTTCCAGTTCAGCAGAAATGGGATACACCATGCCCTGATAGCATCACTACCCCCTCCCATCACCACCACCTCCACCCTAAACACCACCCCCTCCCCAACTCCATCCTCCGGCTCAAGGACAGGGCTAGTTGCTGCTTCCTGTTATGGTTTCATGTATCTATCTCCTTCCATGGGTTCAATAAATTGGGCCTTTTTTGGTCCTTCTCATCGTGACCTGGCCACTTTTCTCCTATGAAATATTTAGCAGCAGTGCATTCAATCGCCATTCAAAAATAGATCTAAAACGATTGAGTTTTGGCCTTCAGCAGAGAGCCGCCTGCCTCGCTGGGCCTCCTAGCAGTCATAGTTTTTACAATAACGCTGTATTTAAAGATTAATCGGCCCCGGCACCTGCTTGTGTTCTGAAGCTTTTCATGGTTGGAGTTTCAGCACCTGAAATCTGCAGGTTGATGGCCGCCAGCACCTGGCGCTGCAGTGGGAGGGGCCAGACGTGGGGGTGGGGAGCCGTGTTTAGACCGCATACATTAATATTATGTTGTGGTCAACACATTTATTTCCTTTCGTCCACCTGCTGTTTTTCCTGGCAGAATCGGTTCCCTCAGCAAGAGGGAAGGTGTTCATGCTAAGGCCACGAACTCACTGTTAACCATTACGAGAGGGTGCTTGGCGTTTTTGCCATTTGCTTTCGACGTCGGTGCTGTAAGTGGCATCAGCAAACCGAAGCAGGCATGAGCAATCGAACGCCCTGATGACAACGAGAAGCACCCAGTGAAAAGGCGGAGCAGGCATGAGCAATCGAACGCCCTGATGACAACGAGAAGCACCCAGTGAAAAGGCGGAGCAGGCATGAGCAATCGAACGCCCTGATGACAACGAGAAGCACCCAGTGAAAAGGCGGAGCAGGCATGAGCAATGAAAAGGCGAAGCAGGCATGCCTGATGACAACGAGAAGCACCCAGTGAAAAGGCGGAGCAGGCATGAGCAATCGAACGCCCTGATGACAACGAGAAGCACCCAGTGAAAAGGCGGAGCAGGCATGAGCAATCGAAACGGTAGAAGCACCCAGTGAAAAGGCCTGATGACAACGCCCTGATGAAGCACCCAGTGAAAAGGCGAAGCAGGCATGCGCAATCGAACGCCCTGATGATAACGAGAAGCACCCAGTGAAAAGGCGAAGCAGGCATGAGCAATCGAACGCCCTGATGATAACGAGAAGCACCCAGTGAAAAGGCAGCTCAATTAACCACGTACCCCGTTAGCCCGCAGACATCTTAACCAGTCTCGCTCCCCATTGGTTGGCTTCGTCCGTCACCAACGGGGACTGCGGCGCGTGTACGCAGCACCAACGAGGCGGTTCCAGAGGCGCAAAGCCAAGCTGACCCGGCCCAGTGACTTAAGCCAGCACCCCGAGACAAGACGAAGCTCCGGTTTAAGGAGCTGACTACATGCTGTTGCTATGTTGGCATGCTGGCCCATATACGTTAATGACTGATTTAGCACAGCGGTAATCGCGTTTAATCCTGTCGCCTCATGCCACCTCAGGGGAGAATATGGCACTCTATTACCACCATCAATCACCAGTGGAATTAGAGTGGAACAGCTCTGTGCTGTGTGAGTCCAGCTCCTGGTAAAGCCTGGAGAAGTAACGAGAAGTAAAGCGAACTCCCCTGGGTCACGCACATTACTGTAGTCCCTCTGCCTTCTAAATTGTCCTAAATGGTCTGTGCTCCAAGGATTTGACTCGCACACTCTACTCGCAGCTAAATATTTTATCAAACAAGCAACGTATATTGACTGGCATTCGACCACGTTTCAAATATATATATATATATATATATATATACTGTACAACAACGCTATAGAAGAAGACCAAGAATGTCCAGCGTCGCTTTCTCAACGGACTGCAAACCGCCGTGAAGGTGAAGGCTCGGAGGAAGAGGAGTGGCTGTAATATATGCGCACTCACAGGCGATGAAGGACAAGAAGCTAGAGCTCAGATGAACATTCAGTTACTAACACGAGTGCAGCCCAATGAGTTGAACTCGTGAAGAATCTCGGTCCCAAATAAATACCCAAATCTGGTACGTGTAACTTTAATGTGTGTGTGTGTGAGTGTGTGTGTGTGTGTGTGTGTGTGTGTGTGTGTGTGTGTGTGTGTGTGTGTGTGTAAATCCTTTCAGCCACGCCTCCTGGGTGAGTAATATTCATTATACGGGTTGTATTAAGTCAACAAACTCAACACTCCGCAGAGCTGGACGGGATGCTATTGTCCCCTGTGCGGGTCCCACCTGGCGGGTCTGACAGCGGGACAGTGACCACCACAGAGCTGAGCGTAGGGTCAGAGGTCAGCACCTCCCTGGGGCCGTTGGCGTGGAGTCAGCAGAGTGGGCTTGGAGATCTGAACGCACGCAGATCAGATAGCAGCACACACTCGCCCATCAGTGGCGCTTCTGCCTGACCTCAGCGATTCGCTGTGAGCTAAGGGCTCCAGGGACACGGCGAAAGACACCACACACCGATGGGGCGGATGTGCGGGGTCAGGTGCCACACACACACACACACACACACACATACACACACACTGGGCTAGACACACAAGGCTAGTCGTGGCTGGTTCTGACCATCACGGCAGGTGTTTTCCCCGCGTTACACGGTTGACCTGTGTGCCATCCGGCTGTGCCGTAGCTGATGGCCGGATTGGGATTCGGTGCGGGCAGCACACCGCTGAGCTAGAAGCGTCCGCCGCTCACGGCTGGCTGGCATACTGATGCTTTATTAAAGCTGTGGTCCTCCCAAGTGCCTGATAATTAAAGCATGGCCCAAGGCACGGACTCCCAATTCCACACACCCCAATTCCACACACCCAGCTAACCACCTCAAATCACTGTACGCGTCCTGCCCGTTAACAGAGAAGGCCCCTCATTATCGAGAGGCTCTGTTTTCCAAACACTGCGTCACATGCGAAAACATTTACTTTCTCTCCCGCGCTCTCCTGATTAATTACAGAGAGACCTGTTTTTATTATGCATCTGCTCTAATACACACGGAACCACCTGTGTAAAAGGAGCTCAACGATGCGTTTATTCTGAACGACGCTTTGATTCTGAACGGAGCTTTAATTTTGTTGCTTATTTATTTGCATGGAAACTACACGGCATGTCCAAAGTTCTGCAAAGTGCGTTTGTCAGCGTTTTGAACTTTGCGGTGCTTTTGAAGCGAGTGGAGCGCGTGTGGAAACCCTTTACACTGCACACTGATTCACTGCTCACTGATTCACTGCACACTGATTCACTGCATACTGATTCACTGCATACTGATTCACTGCACACTGATTCACTGCACACTGATTCACTGATTCACTGCATACTGATTCACTGCACACTGATTTCATTGCACACTGATTCAGGTGAGGGGTGAGGGGTGTGTGTGACTCTTCCCCATGGTGCTCCCTCCCTGATGGGCATGCAGACCACTTTACATGACTGCTAATCAACTTAAACTTGTATAGATTATAGCGTTGAGTAAATGAGACGGTACAGTGTGTGTGTGTGGGTGTGTGGAGAGAACGGGGGCACAGGGCAGGTCCAGTACTGGCCGTGGGGCAGTGCAGAGCGGAGACAGGCCTGGGGGGGCATGAGGAGGGCAAGCATATGGCCAGCAGGAGTGTGTAATGTGGGTACTGGAACACGGGCAGCCCCCCCCACACACACACACACACACCATCTGCCACTCTAGAACAGTTACGAAAGACCAGGCCAGCCATGACTCTTCCTGTCTCTTCAAGCTACATAACGCTATAAACACAGCATGCAGAGAGCAAGGTAGGCAAGAGTGTGTGTGTGTGTGTGTGTGTGTGGGGGGGGGTGTAGCATATGTGTGTCCCTGGACTGGCATGATAAAGCCAGAAGTACAGTTCCACCATTTACATGTGTATTTCCAATGGGGTGTCTAGACTAATTATAGCCAGTTTTACATTCTAATCTTTAGATTAGCAGAATATTTTAAAGCAGAAATATGGCACCGCAATGGCCTTCTGTAATTTAATCTCAAATTTGACCGTTTATGAACAGTGTTGAATCCAGGTCTCATTATATAGGTGCTTACGGTCACGTCGCCGGCCGTGACAGCAGTGCTCACACACGGCGTCTGCACTGCTCTAATTCCAGAAGACAGTGAAGTTATTCCCTAAGCAGCAGCAGACACTGGGACGTTCAGTCCTGCACAAACAGCAGTGCCCTTGTGGGGGAGACGTGCAGGTTTATTTTGGGTGTGATGGGAGGCCCACAAGATTAATAAACATACATCATCCAAACTCCAAATGTCTTTCTTCCTGTCTGTCTCTATGACATCACTCTATCTCTCTCTCTCTCTCTCTTTCTCACTCTCTCTGTCTCACTCTCTGTCTCACTCAGGCGGCTGAGGATTGAGTGTGTTTGTGTTAAATCAAGAGGTTTCACCTTGGAGAGCTGCGTTATGGGTAATCTAAAAACTAGTGTACAAATGAGATCATGGTGTGGAAGATGGTTATTCCATAGCGCTCAGAGTTGTGCACGGTGGCTGGCTGGTCGGACGCCCGTAGCTCAGAACAATTGCTTGTGGATTGGCAGGTATTATGCAATGACATCATGCAGTGACATCACTGAGTGGCTAAGCTGCAGTGTTTCTCTCACTGTTAAAGCAAGATGCTTTATGGAGGCACAGTCCTGATTGGACTGATGTGAAGACAGATGAATGAGAGTCACTGATCCAGTCACATCTTCTGTCTGAGGGATCAGAATCAGCATAGCAGTATTCCATAATTCAGCAGGACAAACGAGAGGGGTGAGGCAGCGTTGTTCAGGGGGCTACAGATGACAAAATTAAACAGAACCACTCTCTCCTCGGGCCTCAGAACCTTTGAAGCGAGCAGTCATGAAACTTTAAGCATATTGCAACCTCCCAGCATGCATCACTGCAACTGATCCAGGCAAGATCTCAAAATCTCTCACGTGAGAAGCCACTGCAACAATGGAAAGGGAACACCCACACACACACACACACACACACACACACACCCACACCACACACACACACACACACACACCATGATGCCAAAAGTATTCGCACACCTTCCTTGACTCCTTGATAGGGTTTAATATGACGTTGGTCCACCCTTTGCAGCTAGAACAGCTTCAAGTCTTCTGGGAAGGCTGTCCACAAGGTTTAGGAGTGTGTTTATGGGGATTTTTGACCATTCTCCCAGAAGCACATTTGTGAGGTCACATACTGATGTTGGACGAGAAGGCCTGGCTCTCAGTCTCTGCTCCAATTCATCCCAAAGGTGTTCTATCGGGTTGAGGTCAGGACTCTGTGCAGGCCAGTCAAGTTCATCCACACCAGACTCTGCCATCCATGTCTTTATGGACCTTGCTTTGCGCACTGGTGCACATAAATAACCATGAAATTAGCAGGTATATACTTGTAATCTACCATTTCGTATTCGACAAATTTTTTTAGTTGAAGAGTAATGTTCTTCTGTTCTATCACCTTGAGTGAAATTGTTTTGCGTGCATGTTTATGTATCTGTAATGTGCCTGTGAGCGGTGTGTGTGGCCTACTGTACTGGTGAAGTACTGGTGAAGTACTGGTGAAGTACTGGAGTACTAAAGCCAAAGGCTCTGGGGATGATGGGAAGCCCGGCTCTGGGGATGATGGGAAGCCCCAGCGGTACACAGCTGTGATAAAGTGCTTCCTGTTGGCTGGATCAGAGGTCAAGGGTCAGGGAGAGAGCTTGCTCACATCACACGTTTGGATGCACTGGTGTTGTATATGTGCATGAACCAGTGAATCAAATGACACGGTCAAATAAAAACGCTTTCTCCTCATCTCCCTCCCCCACACACAGGAACACGTACAGTGCACAGTGCATACCCACACACCACAGTCCACAGTGGCTACAGCTCAACATACGTACTGCACGGCAATCTACAGTGAAGTAACCACGCCCCCAACTGCTGTAAGAAATATGCTAAAGTGGGGAGGTATTTGTGTAGACACGCCCCCCTACCCTGTTCCCATGTCACTGACACAGCACTGCCATCACACACACAGTCGTTACTGTGTAGTATTACATCTCCTTATGAGTAGGATATTACGTATAAGAAAACTGTGGAAAAATGTAGCTGAGTTTGGATGGTAGAGGCACAGAAGCAGCTTGTTCTCAATATGATATAATGGGTGTAGAAGGACTGACAGCAGAGAAAGTGAGAGAGAGAAAACACAAAAGTGACAGACCGCGATGCTGATTAGCATCTGACTTACTGCCAAGGGTGCCTGCTGCCTCACCTGTAAGAGAGGAGAGAGGGAGGGAGAGAGAGAGAGAGGCAGGGGGAGAGAGGGAGAGAGAGAGAGAGGGAGAGAGAGATAAAGGGTTGGAGAGAGACAGAGAGGGGTGGAGAGAGAGAGAGGGATAGAGAGAGGGGTGGAGAGAACAGAAAGAACAAGATGAAAAGAGAAGGTAAGAGCATGACACAGCAAACAGGTCAAAGAAGGAAGAGGAAGGTTGAGACAGGAAGAGGAAGAAAGAACAAAAAGAGATAAACGTTAGAAAAAGGAGAAGTGTGAGGGCAGAGAGAACAGATGAGAGGGCTTTACTCGTTTATCTGTGGAAAACACGCCCCGTTTTTATTTACACATCTAACGGTAAGGGAAAGCTGTTTGGCCCTTCCAGCTCCATCTCAGTGTGTCTGCTGCCGTGTCTCGCTAACCCTAGGTCTCGTCTCGTCTCGTCTCGCCTCGCCTCGCTCGCGCTCGCAGCGGGTGGAGAACGGAGCCGCGCACACACGCGTACACATCTGTTTGCCCGTTCAGCACATCTGCTAAACCTTTGCGCCAACACACCAGGATGTCGGATGAAAGGGCGGCGTGCCCTCCGGAGGGGCGTCAGGTGGGGCGGAGGTGGGGCGTGTTGGTGTGCGGAGGTGCGGACGTGAGGTGGGGCGGAGGTGTGGGCGTGTTGGTGTGCGGAGGTGCGGGCGTGTGGCCACGTGGTCCTTACAGGTGTTGGGCGAGCCGGTGGGGGTGGGCAGGTAGGAGCCGGGCTTCCACGACTTGGCCTTGAAGCCTCGTTCACAGCGGGCGCAGTCCTGCCCTGTGGTGTTGTGCTCACAGTCGCACTGCAGGCTGCCATCACGGAACGTGCACTGGCCTGCGTGAAGGTTGCACTTACACCTGGACACGCGCAGAGAGAGAGAGAGACACACACACACACAAACCAATTAGCACTCCGTCTACAGCGCGCCTGCTGAAGAGCCAAGGGCGAGGACTACCCTGCAGAGGGCAGTCTGCCTTGGGCATCCACACCAGCCACCCGAGATACCTCATTAGCTCACCTGCTTGGCTGAAGCCACAAGCTAATTAGCTGAATTGGGTGTTGGCGTGAATGCAGCCGCAGTAGCTGCAGGAGGTGGTTTCTCCTCGTGGGCGAAATTAAACGGTTGCTCAGACTTCCAGCCCATCGTCCGATACCCCGAGGGCACAGAGGCAGGAGCGGATGCAGCAGCACTGCCCTGCTTACTAATATCCCGTTTGAACGCACGTGTTTCATTATCGTCTGGAGCGGAACCGGGAGAAGCCGGGCCGGTGGGGCAGAGTGGCACACCAGCACCCAGAACCCGAGACCGGACGTGAGAAAAAAAGATTGCAGAACGTTTCTGATGAATTCTCTTACGGATATTCCTAAATAGATTTGGTGAGAAATGCCAGAAGACACGTGCAGTGTGAGGGCCGCGGCCCTGGGGACTGTGTTGCAGATTGCCCACCCACATACGAGGCTTGGACATTATTGGGTTTACTGGGAGTCAGTATTGCCATGGCGTCAGCAAGCCGATATGGCATTCATCGAGGAGACGGATTGGGTTGAGGCTCAGGAGGAACTGTTTAGGTCAGGAGTTCTGCAGATGCCTTCAAAAGCAAAAGCCACGTGTGGCAGGACTGGTAAATCATTCCATAACGCTGAAACAATTGCGGGATTAGCAGAGCAGAGCGTGCACAGGTTCAGAGGAACGAAACTTGACCTGGCGTTGGGAAGGATGAAGGATTCATGCAGCTTCCTGGCAGGGGACTCTAACCAGATTCAACACAACAGTTTAAATCAAAGAACCCATGGCAAAAAATACACTCAAAGACAGGGCAGTAATACACACGTTTCTGGAAGACTGCTTAACCCCAGGCAGAGTGAGAAAACTCAGTTGTCAGAAGTGTGAGTCTCATTTGAAGTCCCATTTTGGGACGGGTGGTCTGTTATTGAACATATGACGGACAATAACGCAACGCACCACCAGATCATTGGGGGTGGGGGGGGGTGTGGGTGGGGGTGGGGGGGTGGGGTTACATCTGGCAGTACAATCAGATTCACTAAAAGAAACAGATGGAGGATTAATGCTTCTGTTTTCCAAGAACGTGTGTTTAACCACACGCCCATATGCTAACGGAGGACCTTCAGTGTTTTCTCCCAGTCTAACACTGGATCCATGCGCAGCAGAGCCAGCAGAACCAGCACAGCATTGTTATACGGGGCGCTGATCCAGTTTGCCAGCATGAGCTTCAGTTTCAGGGGGAAAAAAGCAGCCCCCCCCCCCCCCAAATAAAAACAACACCAACAAAAGGAGCATTAAACAATCACAGCACACACACGCAGCCGAAATGAGACCCTCAGCACGCTGGCTTTATAATGAAAAGCAGGATATGTTGTGGTCCGACCGAAGGACTGTGAGACATAAAATCACCTTCCTTCAGAGGAGAGAAGTGGGAGAAATGTGTAATTAGGCCACTGAAACAAATTAGGGTTGGTTACGTTATACCGGAGATTAAAATGGCTTAGGGAATGCATATACTGGTGCAAGAGACATCAATTAGGCCTTTCAGAAGTTTAGCTCAAAACTTTATGCCGCAGAGACATTTGTAGAATGAGGTAAACTGAAAGTGTTCTGTTAAAAGATCGAGCTTCCTAATTTGACCCCAGATCTAGGAGAGCGGCTACATGTCGGAGAGCAACAGTTAGGGAATTGTCTCTTCAATAAAACCTGGAAACCCACGAAGCTGAAACAGGCTATCAGCAGAATATTACCGGATCAGTACCGCTATATTCACATCCATGCTAAAACAGGTTTCTAGACAATCCTTCATTCAAGAAAACCGAGCAGCCATTTAATGAGGATTTAATCTCACTGCTTTTAAGAACATCACAGGATTTAAGAAAAGTCTACCTCAAATTCTAAACTCAGATCATAAGAGGTTCATCATTTTTGAGATCAGCTCTGACACGTACATCATGTCACGTCACGAAGATTTAACACCAGTGCCACTCGTGGCCACTCGATGGCTATTTACCACAAAGTTTTAGAAACATCCCCCCTTTGGTCTGGCTTTATTAAGTGGGTCACAGCAATCTCTGCTTGTCCATAGGCAGTAGTTATCACAAACAGGCACGTTACATCTCATGCTTTCAAAACGATTACAAGAGTTGCTGCTTTTTAAGTATTAAGTATTCAGGGCGGTTAAGTATTCAGGGCTGAATGATGTGTTCAGAATTCACTGAGTGTAGAGTTTAGCTCTATATTATAAACGTTTAAATATGTCACAATTGCTGCGGTTTTGATGAGAGGAGGTGCGTAAGTAAGAAAGATTAATGCCGTTTACACACTCCTTGCACCTCATCAACAGCGTGGCGGGTCATCATTCCTTTAGTGCCCTGTTCAATCATAAACTTAAAGTCAGATCTGTGTACGTATTTTAAAGACCCCTGGAATCAATCAGCAGCCATTGTACAGCACAGATACTGCAGGAGCAGGTACAGTGGCCAGTGTGAGACCTGTACTCTACAGCATTACAAAGGACGTTAGCTAAGCATGGACACACCGTCACTCCACCCTCAACTGGGCGGAGCTAGAAAGGACACACCCATTCAGACCAGTACAGAGAGTCAGAGCACTTCAGGGATCAAAACCCAGAAGACCAGAATCTAAATTTACAATGCCCTAAAGGATTCTGGGCCAAGGTGTATGACATCATCGGCGTTCTTCCACTTGGAACCTTCAAATTAGAACAGGGTGAAAATGATTATTTTGGGTATTCTGGTATATGCGACTGGATACGCCTGGTCACCTTTATAGGAACTGTCACATGGGGGCATGAATGATTTAAATGTAGTTTGAAAGAAAAGAGGATTTGTGAGGGTGTGTCCTGCCCAGGAGCCAAACTGTATGATGAATCAGTCCATTCAGTCCTGGTGAGGAGCCAGATCCAGGGTACTGATTCAGGTAAGGGAACTGGGAAAATGTAAGACTGGCAAAGGGCTGATAGTGAGACGCGGAGTAAACTTACACAATAGGAAGTGATTCACAAGTACTACCCCATACACTGGCAACCAGGTGTAAGACAGCTCAGAACATCTTATGGCAGGAATGCAAATGGAACCTCCTGGAATGCAGAGTCTTCTCTTCAGGTTTTACTTCCTAGAAAGACAATATCAAAACTCCTGACCCTCCCTAGGCTCCGCCCCTGCCCCTAAACCCATCCCCCTGGCACACAGACTCCACCCGCCCACACCACAGTTAGTTGATGGGTCCGCCTCTCCTCCAGATATACCCTATCAGAGGCCGGCTTGCTTTTATTACAGATAGTGGAATAATTCTTTGTAATAGGGCCAGTAATTCCCAGCCCAGAATTAAAAGAATAGAGCAAATAAATAACACATGGTGGGCGGTGGACAGTGGCCGAATTGGACGAACATGAATGGGGATTTTTGAAGAGTTCAGGTATGGAATTGTTTTTTGATCCATCTTAAGGGGACATGGCACTCCTGTCATTTCAGCCAGTCAGATCAAGCTGATCGGATGCTGTAAATCATGTAAAACAATGGGATTTTCCTCCTGTTGAACTGTCACAGCTGTCAAATTGTGGTGCTCTATACTGTGATGTGTGTGTGTGTGTGTGTGTGTGAGTGCATGTGTGTGCACACGTACATGTTTTACTACTTTGTCAATATGTCTGTTTGACTTTAAATCCAAATTTCTCAAACAATTGCGTAAGAACTGTAATGACAAAAGGAATCCACTACATATCCCAGACGTCAGTGGTCTGAGAGCCAGACGAGAGCAGGATAGACTTGATAAGGCTTTGTTCTTGTGTGAGAAGCCCCGAAAAACATCTAACTCTCTCAGGGGCGTGTGCATGAGAGAGAGACAGGGACAGAGACACAGACAGAGAGACAGAGGGCGAGACACAGCCAGATGATTACACACCTAATAAGAATAAATGGGAGATGCTCAGGTGAGATATGCCGTCAATTTTTTCCCCGGCTCATTCTAGTTGCTCAGAGTTATAAGAAAAATCTGCAGAGCGTTGCACAAAAGCCCCGTGCACGAGTCCCCAGCTTATGAGCAATGCTCTGGGCCCCTGACAAGCAGCGGAGTTTAGGGAGAGCTGAGATTTAGGGGCCAAAGTGGAAACCAGGTTAGTATGGAAATGATGACTTTTAGAATTACAGTTTGTGCAATCAAATAAATGAGTGAATCCCAATGCACATCTCCCCATGGGACGGAGCAACTAACCATTTGCATGAAATATTTATGAAGCTGACCTATATATTTCCATGAGGAGATCCAGTAACTAAACCTTAGATTAGGCTGTAGATTGCCATATAATAAGATTATATCTCACATATGCCATCTGCAAATTTAAATGAAAAAGCTGATGGCGTCCGATGGCACATAACTTCTCAATAATTGGATCACTTTTGCCCCTTTAGACTGGGAAGTAAAACATTCCTCACTGAGTTGTGTTTTGCAACACAGGATCTCAAATGTAAAGAAAAGCAGCAGTTCAGTCACAATCAAAACCAGCATCTTATTAGCTGTGTGGTTTTATCTGCATTTTGGTTAAACTGCTCCTTTAAGGGAAAATGAGAGTAAAAGCACAGAGCTGGCATCCAAACACTAAAAACACTAAAAAAAACTAAACACAAACACTAAAAATAAACACTAAAAACAAACACTAAACACAAACTATAAAAGCAAAACTAAACACAAAAAACACTGAAAATAAACACTAAAAACAAACACTAAACACTAAAAGCAAAACTAAAAATTAAAAGCACTAAAAATAAACACTAAAAATAAACAAACACTAAAAATACTAAAAAGAATAAACAATAAAAACAAACACTAAACACAAACAATAAAAACAAACACTAAACACAAGCTATAAAAGCAAAACTAAACACTCAAAACACTAAACACAAACACTAAAAACCTGTTTTACAAGGTCTGACCGTCTAATCCAGAGGAACAGGTGACCGGCGTAACAGGTACATTAATTAAATGTAATTGACTCTGCAGCGCTGGTCCAGTATGACTCGCAGGGTTTTGTGGACGTGTGCATGTCCCTCCACTCTCATCTCGCTGTGCTGCAGACATGAGAGACAGCGCTGTATAATTTATGTAGCAGGCTTTTATTCAATTCCATCTACTTTAATTAAGTCTGTTTTTTTTCTCTTCAAAAGCCTCTAGAACCTCTGGAGACCTCGAAACCATAATTAAAACTGGGTGTCAATCACGGTGTCATTCTGGGACTCCTCTGAGATCGTGCGCCCATCAAGCTTCCATCATGACAAATTAATCGGCGGCAGCTCCTGTCCCTCTGAGCTCCAGCTTCCGGGAGGACCGGGACAGATCCCCTAATTCCCAGACCTGAGGAGGGCATTAATCAGTTATGGCATGTGGCAAGCCAGTACCAATTCCGGACCTTACCCACAGTGTGCAATGCTGTGATCCCATTCGCTGGCCACACCAATTAGAATTTTAAAAGCTAAAATCCTCAGATTTTATAGGCCAGTGGCTACGGCCCAGACACCCCTGCAAGCTCGTTAAGTCTCTGAGATCAAAGCATTTTGTGCAGATGCTTACAGCCCCCTTTTTAAAACTGACATGCGATATAAAGGAACTGACCAGATTTAAAGCAGACAGCAACACGCATACATGAAATCAGGAAATGATTCATCCATGATTTTAAAACCCCGCGACTAATCAAAGACGGCCGTGCGCAACAGGAAGCGCTTCAAGCACACATCCAACAACACCTCACCTACCCGGAGCAGCACGTGCTCCTGCATCGCCATGGTAGTGCACACCTGCACGTCTGTAGGTCATGCATCTGGTGTCGGGTAACGCTGCACTCGACCTGGGAAGCGATCACACAAGGATTCAATCACCACTTTGACAGGGGTGGGTGAAAAAAAAAACCCCTGATAAAAGAAACCTGTCTGCTTGGACAGTTGAATAAATGCCCAGTGGTGTTTCGTAAATGCGCTTGGGTAGTGGGGGTGAAACGCACAAGCAATATCCCTACCAATGCGCACAATTGGTATGCGTCGCCAGCATCATGAATATTCCAGATTATTGACACCTCTCAAAAAAAAAAGTGCTTGCTGGACAGAATAGGTGCCGGATTAAAACCCAAGGACCCGCGCAGGGAGCAGACTTACACTGTTGTGTGTGTAAGAGAACAATGCAAACACACACACACACACACATACACACACAACCCTTCACTCTCCCGCTATCTTCCTGGATAATGAAAGCTGCTTTGGTGGTCCTCTCACTCGCGGGTCCGGCCAGGGAAGCAGGACAGCTGTGTCCACACATGAGCTGTGTCCACTGTGTCAGCAGCCCCTCTGAGACACCCAGCAAACACCCTGGTGAGCCGGAAGGCAGAGCCCTGTGGAGCAGCACAGTCAGACCTCCTCCCTCTGCTCCCCTCCCCTCTCTCTTCCTCCCTCTCCTCCCCTCCTCCCTCTCCTCCCCTCTCCTCTCTCCTCCCTCTCCTCCCCTCTCCTCCTCTTCTCTCTCTGCCTCCTTCTCTGTAGCAGTAACACATCTGAGCCACACATAAAATCCACATTTGAGCTCAGGAAAGGATCCGGCAGATTTAGCGACTGCACACACCTGCTCTGACCTGTGGATCTGCTACCTCGGTCCAGCCGCATGTTAGGACGTTGAACTCTGACCTCCAGCACTGCTGCTGGTCATTTGGTTTACTTCCCCATCCAGGAGAGTAGTAACCAATCACAGCTGCTGTGGTTGTCATACCAACTTGAGCTTATTTGGGTGTGATTATCTCAAGCATGTCTTGCTCATAAAGCACTGGTCTCAGATCAGTGCACCACTACTTACTGGAACAACAAAAGCTAACAAACTGGTCCAAGACCAGCAATTATTTTAAGATGCCTGATCTGTGCTGAGATTTGCTGTGGGCAATGAAGGCTTGGCTTCAACCGACATATCTGTTTGTTTATGTGTGTGTGTGTGTTTCAGTTTTACAAAGTACAGGTGTGACAGTCCAGGACTGTGCATCAAAGTCATCAAAGTCTTCATAGAGGCCTTTTCATTAGCAATAGCTGCCTCCATCTTAGTCTTTCCTTGAATTAATTGGATTCACAGTCATCTTTGTTTGCGCTGTAGTGCCTAATGTATGTGTGTGTGTGTGTGTGTGTGTGTGTGTGCTTACACCAGCACTGCAGCATTCAAATACAGTACAGCCATCTCCTCCCAAGGGAATCAGAATTAAACCAATTATGCTGTTATGGCCCAGAATGGAATTCCTGCTAAACAAAATTCCTTTCGAGGTGTGTGTGGGAGCAGAGCTGGTGTGTGGGAGCAGAGCTGGTGTGTGGGGTAGCAGAGCTGGTGTGGGGTAGCAGAGCTGGTGTGTGGGAGCAGAGCTGGTGTGTGTGGGAGCAGAGCTGGTGTGTGGGGTAGCAGAGCTGGTGTGTGGGAGCAGAGCTGGTGTGTGGGAGCAGAGCTGGTGTGTGTGGGAGCAGAGCTGGTGTGTGGGGGAGCAGAGCTGGTGTGTGGGTAGCAGAGCTGGTGTGTGGGGAGCAGAGCTGGTGTGTGGGGTAGCAGAGCTGGTGTGTGTGGGAGCAGAGCTGGTGTGTGGGGTAGCAGAGCTGGTGTGGGGTAGCAGAGCTGGTGTGTGTGGGAGCAGAGCTGGTGTGTGGGGTAGCAGAGCTGGTGTGTGTGGGAGCAGAGCTGGTGTGTGGGGTAGCAGAGCTGGTGTGTGGGGAGCAGAGCTGGTGTGTGGGAGCAGAGCTGGTGTGTGGGGTAGCAGAGCTGGTGTGTGGGGGAGCAGAGCTGGTGTGTGGGGTAGCAGAGCTGGTGTGTGGGGGAGCAGAGCTGGTGTGTGTGGGAGCAGAGCTGGTGTGTGGGGAGCAGAGCTGGTGTGTGGGGTAGCAGAGCTGGTGTGTGGGGTAGCAGAGCTGGTGTGACACCTGTGTGAGGGCAACAGGGCGTTTCAGTGAGCAAACAGCACCTCGGCTCAGAGGAACCTGCACAGACAGACCAAAACACCCCGCTGCTGGAGAAGGAGTCTTCTCTGACGCAGCTGCAGGAACGGGAGGCATATTTATACACACACACACACACACACACACACACACACACACACACACACTAGTCCCTGAGCACTATTTATTCTCATTGGCGCAGGAGTGCTGCCATGCTGATCATGGGGCACTTCCCTGAAGGTGGGGTAGGTAGACAGTCACCCCCGCGCAGATCCGTCATGATTAGCAGTGGCGCTTCTGACTTATTACCCCGCCAGCGCCCCTGGGAGGTGGAGCTTCATCCGTTAGCATATTGCGCACAGGGGTTTTAAATCAACGCTTGGTTACGGCATGACAGATGGATGTTGGAATTGGTGATTGGGAGACACTGGGTCTTGATAAGAAGCTCCAAACTCCTGGCCTTGTAGTATGACTACAGTGTTTGTGTGTGTATGTATGTGTGTGTGTGTGTGTGTGTGTGTGTGTGTGAGCATGTATTCAGAACTGGAGGTGCAAATTGAACCTGGCAGATTTCTGGCAATAAGATTTGATTTGGTTTGCGTGGTGCACAGCCAAGCTCATAGCGAATGTTTGTAGCTGGAATCCTGCTCAGACAGAGAAGCATAATTGTGTGTGTGTGTGTGTGTGTGTGTGTATGAGAGGCATAATTGGCTTCAAATCCTGCCACCACACCCCCAACCCCTCCACCCCCCACCTCGAAATATTAATCCATCGTTGGAACCATAAAAGCTCTGTTCTCCGTCCTCTAACTAATGAAGCTGCTTCACAGCACCTCTCCCCAGCAAGAAAGAGAAACGTTTTCTTATTCCCCATTATTGTGGAGCTTTGAAGGGCAACTGAACAAAGGTTTTTTCCCTGAGCAGTCGGGGGAAAAAGCAGTCGTAAAGCTCGTGGCTGGACATGGCTTCTGATTTTTCCTGTTTCCTTCTTCACACGTGGGGAAAAAGCCTCGCTGTTTCTCCCTAGGTTCCTGAAAGTGCATCTTGCATAAAAGGCATGGAGGGTAAAGGGCGGGAGACCTCGCCTCCACACCCCCCCCCCCCCACCTCCTCTGGCAGGGCTAGCAGCTGAAAGGCTCTGGAGACATGGATGAGGGAGAGAGAGGGAGAGGGAGAGGGAGGTAGAGAGAGATACTATGGGCGAGAGAGAGGAAGAGAGACAGAGGGAGAGAGAGAGGGAGAGAGAAAGAGAGGGAGAGAAAAGGAGTGAAAGAGAGAGGGAGAGAGAGAGCAAAAGAAAGAGAGAGGGTGAGAGAGGGGACGTGAATGAGAGAGAGAGAGTGTGTGTGTGTGTGTGTGACAGAGAGGGGAGGGAGAAACAGGAATGGAAAGAGAGGGGAACTGTGTGCGAGAGTGTGTGTTTGTGTGTGTGAGAGAGAGTGTGTGTGAATGAGAGTGTATGTGTGTGTGTGTGTGTGTGTGTGTGTGAGAGAGAGAGAGAGAGAGAGAGAGAGCAAATCCCATGTAGCTAGAGGCCCGTCCTGCACCAGGGCTGCAGTCTGTTCCACTGTGAGCTGCTGGTGACCTTGAAAGCGTCGTCACAGGCAGCTCCTGTAAATTATTCAGCCCAGACGGCGAAAGGGAAAAGGGTTGTGCTGCAGCCTCCGCCCTGGCATGGAAGAAGGCCCACGCTACGAACGCCCACGCTACGAACGCCCACGCTACGAACGCCCACGCTACGATGGCCCATGCTACAAAGGCCCACGCTACAATGGCCCACGCTACAAAGGCCCACGCTACAAAGGCCCACGCTACGATGGCCACGCTATAAAGGCCCACGCTACGAACGCCCACGCTACGATGGCCCACGCTACGATGGCCCACGCTACGATGGCCCACGCTACAAAGGCCCACGCTACGATGGCCACGCTACGATGGCCACGCTACGATGGCCACGCTACAAAGGCCCACGCTACGAACGCCCACGCTATGAACGCCCACGCTACAAAGGCCCACGCTACAAAGGCCCACGCTACAAAGGCCCACGCTACGATGCCCACGCTACGATGGGCATGCTACGATGGGCATGCTACGAACGTCCACGCTACGATGGGCACGCTACGATGGGCATGCTACGTATGCCCATGCTACGAAGGCCCACGCTACGATGGGCACACTACGAAAGCCCGCACTACGAAGGCCCACGCTACGAAGGCCCACGCTACGATGGGCACACTACGAAGGCCCACGCTACGAAGGCCCACGCTACGAAGGCCCACGCTACGATGGGCACACTACGAAAGCCTGCACTACGAAGGCCCACGCTACGAAGGCCCACGCTAAGAACGCACACGCTACGAAGACACATGCACACGCTACGAAGACACACGCACATGCTACGAAGGCTCACGCTACGAACGCACACGCTACAAATACGCACGCTACAAAGGCCAACGCTACAAATGCAGACGCTACGAAGGCCACGCTACGAAGACACATGCTACGAACTCACACGCAACGATGGCCCATGCTACGAAGACACGCTACGAAGGCCAACGCCATGAAGGCACACGCTAAGTAGGCCCACGCTACGAAGACACACGCTACGGAAACACACGCTACGAATGCACCCGCTACGAATGTACACGCTACGAGGGAGGAAGCTGGAGGAATACAAGAAAGAAAGAAAGCACAAAGCACAAAGGCTCTATAATTTCCTTGGCCACATCAAACGTAGTTAAAGGAAAGTCCCAGAGAAGAGGATAAAGGGAGTCCCTTCATAATTCATTTCAGCCCCCACTGAAGCGTCACAGTGGGGTTCTGCCAATTACTGCCTGAACGGGCTTCTCTCACCCACTGTGCTACTGTCCTCTGCAGGACACTATTCTCTAGATATCCACATTGTGCAGGATCTGGACACACACACACACACACACACACACACACACATACACAGAGGAAATGTGTAATTAACATTGGTAGGCAATTGACATTTTTATGTCATTTCATTTGATTAATGTTAATTTAATGTTTTCCAGCAACAATTGCCTATTCAGAGTGTGTATGATTTAATGCCTGTGTAATGAGATACGTTTCTAAAAAGGCGAGGATGCATGTATGAGTCAACACTGCTCTGGTTAATGAGATGGCTAACCTTTGCTCAAAAAACACAGCTGCCTAGGTGAAGAAATGGTGAGAAATGCAGTCCATGTCTGCACCCGGTCCTCACAAAGCTGCAAAACTGTCCGAATGCATGTGTGCTCTCACACACACATCCCTTGCACAATTACTAAATATAGCTTTCAGTGGTGCTGGACAAAATCAAACTGCTAAAAGAAATGTTCATTATGAACAATGCCTCTGACTATATAGTGTGCACCCTTATAATGGTGCAATTAACATAATGAATATGCATAACATAATGAATATGCACTTGCACTGTTCCATCTTGTCCCGTATCTCTGCATGTCACATGCTTGTCATCTTCGTCTTATTTATCTATTGTCTTCTTTTTATTCTCGTTCTCTTCCATTCTGGTTCCAGCTCACACGTTTAATCCCTCATTTCTCTCCCCGGTTGTGTTGTTTCCCACCTCCTGGTCGTGGAGCTCTGGCGTTAGGGCGACGCCCTCTCTCGGCCGTGGCGTGAACTCCCCCCGCCGCGTGGCGTTCTCGCGGTGTGAGTGGGCAGAGCGTGGCATTTACCGCAGCACATGTTGGAGGGGGAGGGTGTGTGCTCCGAGCAGGAAGTGCCCACTGAGGTGGCGTTGCACCACAAACAGTCCCCCAGAAAGAATGGGCAGATGAAAGTTTGATGAGGGACAGTGTTTTGATGAAAAATTCTGTTTGCCTTCCCGGGACACCCTCTTTCATAGAGCCCCCAGGGCGAGGATCCGGGCAGCGCAGATATTTACCCCCGCCGTGATCGGCTGCCAGGCGGGCGGACAACCTTAATAGAGTTTCTGAGGATCCCGCGCTAGTACCTGCCCCCAGCATATGTGCTCAACATCTGTACCAGCATTTTTCTACAGATGTATATTATAATCACAAGGTATTTCATCTGCACCTGCTATGCCTTTATGTAGCGCGAGTCAAGTGCGGTACAGTACGCAGGAAAGCTGAATGTGTATTGGGCTTCATGCGTTCAGTGGCTTTACACTGTGTGTACGTTCAGTTTGCGTTCCAGGCGAATTCTGTAGTTTCCCTGCAGTGTTACATCTCTGGCATGGCAATTAATTTCATTGAATGTAATAACAGATCTTCTATAATTGCGGAGGACTTACGACGTTGTCTCTTTCATTAAATGTAAGCGCTCTTGAGAAATCAGAAGCAATTACAAAGCGTGTATGACTGCTTGGATATTCAAATACTTAGCAGGGCGTTCATAACAATGATAAATACAAATACTTAGCAGGGCATTCAAAATAGTCATAAATTTAAATACTTAGCAGGACGTTCATAACGCTCATAAATTCAGATACTTCGCAGGGCGTCCATAAAAATCATAAATTTAAATACTTAGCAGGGCATTCACAACAATCATAAATTCAGATACTTATCAGGGCATCCATAACAATCATAAATTCAAATACTTAGCAGGGCGTTGGGCTCTGCGCCTGTGCCTTATGGCATTAGCTGCCTTCAGAGAGGGAGGATAGTGGCCAGACATCACCAGGACTCACAACTTCACATTAATCATTCACACTGACAGCAGGGCTTTGGCTTAAACGCAGGGGTTAATACTATTATACAAAATTACATCTATTACACCTCATTCTGAGCGGAGATGGGGCCGAAGATAAAAAAAGAACGCCGTCTGGTGTAAAAGCATCCTGAACCTCACAAGACTTCCTCCTGGTTCGTCCCCTGGGGATTCTGCTGGGTATTAGCCGACTGCGCATACTAACGATTCCAGACGCCTGGAGCCGTGGAGCTCACAACAGGGTCGGAGGAGTTTTGAGAGATTAACTGATCTAAATAACGTTCTTCTCATGCAGCTACCAGGTACAAAAGGGATTCGGGGTCGCATTCGTGCTGATCTTGAATGTGAACGCATTGTTGACACCATGGGGAATATTTCAGCAGATTTAGTGAAGTGTCATGCAAAATCTATTCCTGCTTTGACATGCATAAAACGCAGACCAAGGATCTCACCAGAAACAGCTTGGTTAAATTATACAATTACTAACTTGCACCACGTGAGGATGAGAGAGAATGATAGACTGATAGAACTAGCAGTGCTTAGCAGAACAAGAATAGCAGAAGGCAGCATACAGGCCTGTGTTTTTGCACGAGTGTATTAATGAGTGTGTTTTCTGGTCCAGACACCAGTTTGTCTGAGCATGCCTTAGATGCATTCCTGCATATTGGTGTCGGTGAATATGTGTCTGCACACACATGCACTCTGTTCAGATGTGTGTTTCTGCTTTCTGGATAAATCTTTGAGCTTGCGTGTGTATGTGAGCATTTGTGTATGTGTGTGTGTGTGTGTGTGTACAGATGAATATGTGCTACCAAGAACAAGGCCATTGCTGAGGGACCCTGGGAGAGCTCAGCCCTTCCTGATCACCCCCGCGACTTCCTCACATCAGCAGTAAGAGAGGCCACTTGTGTCCACACTTACTCCACGTTATTGAATTATGCATCTCATCACATGGTGCTGTAATGAGTGTGTGGAGTGTTGCGCTACAGACGAGCTTGTGTGTCTGGCTGGTGCCGGTGTAACCTTAGCGTGAGAGCACCAGGGCCAAGGACTGGCCTTTGATGGTCAGCTCTGATGTGGCAGGGCTTTTTAGCTGTAAGCTCCTTCTGTTCCCCAGGGCTTAGGGTAAGTGCTGTTCAGCCTCGGACCCGTCCATCTATAAAACAAGATTCTCTTCCCCCGCCACCCCCTACACTGCCCCCCCCCCTCCTCCCTGTGCCACACACCAGTACCACCAGGAACAAGCAACTTCTAAAACTAGGCCGCGTATTACATCATACTCAAGGAGGTGCAGGGAAAGCAAAAAACCACAAGTCTCACACAAACAGCACACACACACATGCAAACACACACACACACACACACACACACACACGCGCACGCGTGCACACACACACATGCACACGGCCCGGAAGGAAACACAAGAGCTGCTGGATGCTTTAAATGGGTCACCTTTGCCTTTCAGATTTAAAACGCGTTTGCATTTTTCAGCGCAGAAATCACAAGAATTATTCTCCAGCGTTCTGTGGCCAGTGTTATAACTGAGGTTTTTCACAAGAAATGAGTGGTTATTCTCGTTCTCAGAGTCGGTGACCGCAAACTATTGAATCGTGTGCCCGGCATTCGAGCTCTGCTACCTTCATAGCAGGTGACCCTCAGTAACCAAAGCTACATCTGTGAAAGGCTTCAAAAATAACTGCATACTGAAAGTTTTGAAAGAGCAGCGGCTCCAGAACCCGAATAGCCAAAAGCTTCGTGCACCAGAAATCAATCACCTGCGGTATAGGCGATGAAAGACTTCTAAAATACGTCGAGGTTTTGAACGTGTTCCTATCCTCGCCATGGTTACCTCATCTGCATCGAGAGCCAGACGGTGGTGACGCCGCAGGTGTAGCTGGTCGGAGGCAGAAAGGTGAAGGCACAAAGAAATGACGCGCGAGTCCTGGAGGAGTCCTGGAGGAGTCCTGGAGGAGTCCTGGAGGAGTCCTGGAGGAGTCCTGGAGGAGTCCTGGAGGAGTCCTGGAGTAGTCCTGGAGTAGTCCTGGAGGAGTCCTGGAGGAGTCCTGGAGGAGTCCTGGAGTTCCGCGCGAGTCTTGGAGGAGTCCTGGGGTTCCGCGCGAGAGCGGCTTCACGCCTTAACCTGGCAGCCCGTCTCAAGGAGAGTCTGGATATTAAAACGCATTGCGTTTGATTGAGGGCACTGTTTAGTGTGTTCCCAATTGGGTTTCTCAATCCCAGACCTACATTTGGAAGACTTAACAAACAACGGATACTGGAGCTAATAAGGTGTGGAACAGCAAACTAATCACTTCCCAGACAGCCGGAGAGCGAACACCTCTTGCAGATGAAAACGTCACGGGTTGATGCTCTGGTTCCTGAAGTATCTCATAGAATGCTGGTGACGGGCGGACATCACAGCTTGGGGTTCAAGGGGAAGCCTTATGATTCGCTTAGCCAGTGGTGGCTGTGACCTTTGCCCCCTTTACTGTTATACAACAGTACTACAGTGCAACAGTGCTCTGGGTGAAAGTGCTGTGGGTGAAAACTGTTCCGAGTGAATGTGCTTTGGGTGAAGACTGGATGCTGGGTGATAGCGCTCTGGGGGGAAAATGAGTGGGTGAAACCCGTCTGGCCTATTGGCCGGTCAGGTGGTCTCAAGGCACCAATGGCTGTGCTACGAATCAAGCGCTTCTTTCCATGTCAATGCACTGTGCAAGAAGACCTCTTATGCTGTTTTATTATGCTGTCAGCGCAACTGAATATCGACCTATTCTAAGTACAAACATCCCATTGAATATCGCGATGTGGACGGGGTTCCGAGTTGCTCTGAGATCAGCACTTTTACTCTGATGCTTGATGCTACAGCACCTTCCTAAAGCATCTTGGACTGTAAAAGGCCCTGAAGGAATGTTAGTCTCGCCTCAGACTCGTTTAGTCTTGAACCCTTATTTAGGCTGATCTAAGGCCAAAGGGATTTTAGACCACTATTCCCCAAGCAATTTTACAGCACCAAACTAGACACCACACGTGCCAGATTTGCCATTAGGAGCGTTCTAGGATCACCAATAAGGCGCCGTGGAGAAAGGGTGCTCTCGGTAGGGGACGGTCCTGTGCTGGACACACCGCTAACAGCCATACCGGTCCGGAGGCGGAGGGGGCGTCCGGGTCGCCCGCGACCCACGTGCCGGGCTGCTCACAGCTCGCTGTGTCTGCAGATCATCATGCTGCTGCTGAGAATGGGAATGTTTCGCATGGGTCCGTCTGCAAGAAGCAGGGGAGTGTGAGACAGATGGGAAGGAGGCTAATGTGAGACAGACAGATCGAGAGAGAGAGAGACACCCAGGCACATCAGAGCAGTGCTGCCTGTAGGATTTCGTTCATTATAATAATATGCCATGACGTTATCATTTGTGTTGAATGTAAAAGAGCAGTTGGTGCTAGAAGCAAAGAGGAATCTCCCCGGTGCAAGCCGAGCTGCGCGGTGGGGTAATACCCACAAACACCCAGTAGAATCAGGCCAAGTCTAAGCGCTCTCCCTCAACGTAGCCCCAAGTGAATCTGAAAGTGTCTGTGTGTGTGTGTGTGTGTGTGCAGGTTCATGCAAGACGACATGTTTGTGTGTCTGTTTTACAGCAGTTCATAAATATTATTTTGTCATTTTGGCTTATTCTGTCAGTGTTTTGTCAGCGCTACTTGAACAGACGCTCGACTGGTTATCACGGTGGCTTCTTCACAATTTGGTCGCGCTGCATTGGTTAAAGAGGAAATTGGGGAAAGAAAGTTTCGGCCTGTCCACTCCGTCCGGGAACGGATTCATCACCATGTACCAATCTCCCTGCTGCCTCCTGTGTTGTCGGCGAGCTGATTCTGCCCTGCTCTCCTCCACAGCCCGGGGCAGATTAAAATCCCCGAGTCAAGACGCAGCGTGCCTTCCCCCTGCTTCCAGAGGCAGACTCGGCTTGACTCCTGATCCGCGCGCCCCGCACGCTGACAGACTGACATTTCCCGAAATCATTCTGAAGCTGGAAGTGACTGAGGGGTCAGGGAGGATAATGGTTCTGTCGAGCTCGCAGACATAGCGGGGCCTTCCCGCCCATCCGTCTGTCCGGCCGGGGGAGGAGGCCGCCGCCCACCACCGCCCGTGCCCCTCCACGCGGGACCCCCACAAGACTGACAGCAGCACAGCACTCGCTGGTAACAGCCTGCAGTGTCTGTGGTACATCATGCCAAAACTGCACTTGTGTGTTGTCGGTGTGGTTTGAGTGGGGGGGGGCATGTGTGTGTATCCATGCATGCGTGTGATTAGTAGAATTACTAACGTGGTTATTACACAATGAACGCTTCACCACTTCCACTGTTTAAATGCACAGTCTACGGCTAACCTTGCTGTTCGGCAAGGTGCCGGATAGGAGATGCAACTTGTATCAAAAAGATT
>JAGXOD010001358.1:485000-517500 GCA_020368025.1 Brachyhypopomus occidentalis | reverse complement strand
AGATGTTTTCAAATAACGGATCAGTTTAGTTCACCTTTTATCCAACAGGTTCACTGTGCATTAGATGTGCAGACATGATAAATGAAACAGCTAGGCGGCATGACGAGGGCAACTTCAAACCCAAGGCCCACTGCGATCATGTGTAGCGCCGCCCTGCTGTCTGTTGGTGGCATTTCTTTTGCCCCGTGCCGCTGCTGGTCATCATGGCAACTTACACAGCTGACGCAGTGCAGGCGGCACGCAAAGGGTCAAAGGTCGGCGACCTTGAAACGCGACCTCGCACCACCGTGTTCTCACCTGGCCAGCACCTCTATGTTGGAGATGGCGTAGAAGTACTTGAGCAGGTTGTCCCTCTGGACGTAGGTGCCCCCGAGGGCGGGCCGGAGGAGGCGAAGGCGGAGGTCGGTGAAGGTGAAAAAGTCCCGCAAGCCCTTCATACTCTCCATGCGTGTGTACAGGTTGTCCATGTTGAGCAACTTGGGCCCGGCGAAGACGGCGAAACGCTCGCGCACTTCGAATCGCACCACCTTTTCGTTCTTGGAGCCCACCCAGCGCGAGTAGTGCTCGGTGCAGATCACCCTCGTCACGTTGGCAGCCGACAGGTCCTGCGCCCGCTTGGAGGGCATGTCGAAGGCCTCCATGCAGTCGTCGGCGTAGAACTGGTACGGCTGCCAGCTCCGCCCCTTGTCGATGGACTTCTCCAGCACCATGATGGTGGGCCGGCCGTACTCGAAGGTGATCTCGATGTCGTCGGACACCTCCAGACTCTTGTTCCACGAGATCGTGATGTTGGCCATCAGCGGCTCAGGGTAGCGGCTCCACGTCACCGTCTGCCAGTAGGTGATGAGGCCGGCGTGCTCAGCGTCCTGCATCAGCTGCGGTGGGTGGGCCAGGTCAGGCGTGGACGCGTCACACTCATCACTGCACAGATAGGGGTTCTCCTGCACGAGCAACGCAGAGAGACACACAGTGTAACGCAGCCAACCTACACACAACCTGACCTCTACAGACAGGACCGCACAGGTACTTTATAATGTGGAGTACTGGTTTATGACATGGAGTACTGGTTAATAATATAGAGTACGGGATTATAATGTGGACTACTGGATTATAATGTGGAGTACTGGTTTACGACGTGGAGTACTGGTTAATAATGTAGAGTACGGGATTATAATGTGGAGTACTGGATTATAATGTGGAGTACTGGTTTACAATGAGCCTTAGATTTCAAGCATATTCTTCCCCTTCAGATAAAGGAGGCACACAACAAAACCCACTAGACCTTAGTAGTATATCTAACAAACTAAGTGAAATATCAAAGCATTGTATTGCGGGTCCATCTCAGAATCCTAATCTGTAGTGGTGTGGACCTCAGCCCCTCTTACAGTTGGACGTCACTCCGCCGGGTTCTCCTCCCAGCACACAAATCCAGGCCAGCTGCTACTCCAGGTGGCTCTCACGCTAAACCTCCACAGTGGCTCCCATACTAAACTGCCCTGGTGGTTCTCCTGACAAGAATCTCGTTAGCGCTAACTGAGGACGCGGCGCTAGGTAGAGGGCTTGCTCACCAGTTGGCAGCCATGTCAGTAAACAGAGAGTCTGACTGTTTGCATTCTGGTGGTCCTCTCTCTTTCTCTCCCTCTCTATCTCTCTCTCTCTATCAAACACACACACACACACACACACACACATGCATACACACACAGAACTCCAGGCCTTTGGATTAAGAGAAATGGCCAAGCCACAGTGTGTTTACAATGGCCTCTTTCCTGACAAACTGCCCAGCAAAGAGCCAGACTGCATGTATTTAATCTGCACTTACACTATTTTCTCAGAATTTGTTAGATTTGTTTGTTAGATTAGATTTGCTTCGTCAAAGCTTTCTGACTGATTGGCAGGTGGAGTTTGCTCGATCGTTCCTAAGGCCTTAAGTTCTGCATTAAAAGAAGGAGGTTGTTAAACATGCACGCCACGTTTGAGGGTCAAATCTATTTGAGTTCATTCAACTCAATTTCAGCTCAGGCAATTCATATGATGAGCCGAAATTCAAACTCGCATCGGATATTATACATTTAAACACATTTTTCAAACAATTTAATTCACCTTGCAAATTGAATTTTATCTTTTGAATTGATCCTGAAATGGAGTGAACTGACCCCAAGCCTGCTTTAAGTCATCACTGACAAGCTTTAAGCAGGTGTCTGATCACATGCTCATATTGGTTCTCTGTTGCCTGCAAGCCTGTAGAAAGCCTTCTTCAGAAGTTGAGAATACGCAATCTTCCTTTCTTTATATTTAACAGGAATCAATCACAATAATACTAATCCACAATTATTGCTTAGTATGGAGCTTCTGAGAGAGGTATGTTGGTTATTCTCTTCAAAAAAGAATTACGTCTAGACCACCTAGCATCTACCGTTGGCATAAGTCATATCTCCACACCAACGGGAATCTAACCAAATGAACTCATTGAAACTGACGTGACTCCTGTAATCAATCCATTACAATAAACCAAACCAGAAGATAATAGAATAAACTAAATCAGACGTCTGATCGAAAAAACCTCACAGAGTTTGAAACAAGTCTCAGTGGGTCACTATTGCTTTCATTTGAATACAATGAGAGTGTCCTCAAAGGTTAACGGCAAAGTAAACAAGCAACTCTAGCGTTCTGTAACATCAACAATACACCCGAGATGAATATGTTCTTCTCAGGCCATTAGGACCTTCATTCAAACGTTTGCCCTGTCATCCAGGGCGCTCAGTGCCAGAGTCAATATTTATGTCACCTTAAAAAGTTCCGCGTGTGTAAGCAGGATACGAGCTGCTCTCAAACATCCACCGTCGCGGAGCCGTCTGACCGGGGCGTCTGGGCTGGAGGCCACAGGCGCCATGCTGGGGGTAGAGCGTGTGTGTGTGTGGAGCTCCACCTGCAGACGTAGCCTCACTTCATCCAGCACGCCAGTTAATTACAGCACAGTCAACTCCCGAGGGACCACCGGCCTGATGGCACCAGCCAGTGAGCAGCGAGCAGCAGCTCCAATTACACATGGCCCAGAGCGGCTCCCGCCCGGGGGGCCACGCCCCCAAGAGCCCTGTATCGGGGCCACGCCCACGGGAGCCCTGCATCAGGAGCCACGCCCCCAAGAGCCCTGTATCGGGGCCACGGCCACAGGAGCCCTGTATCGGGGCCACGCCCACAGGAGCCCTGTATCGGGGCCACGCCCACGGGAGCCCTGTATCAGGGACCACGCCCCCAAGAGCCCTGTATTGGGGCCACGCCCACAGGAGCCCTGTATCGGGGCCACGCCCACAGGAGCCCTGTATTAGGGCTTTAAGGTGTCCACAAAGAATTATATGTGTCTATTACATAGAATTCGTCCATCCATCTATTTAATCTAATCGAATCTATCTAGAATTTAAAACCCCAGGCACAACTCTATGCAGAATGGAACATGCATGCTTCTGGCGCTCCGCCTGTAATCACGGCTCTGCGGCTGTAATCAGGGCTCTAGTTGCAGGGCAAACATGGGCCTATGTCAGCAATTCCTGACTGGAGTTTGAAGGGATTTGAAGTGTGTTCATGTTGAAGGTGCCAGAGATGCTTCAAAGACACTTCAAAGCTCACGTCACTCATTTCTAAGATGTTATGTACATGATATTGCTGACTATTGTGGGTCATAAAAATCACTGTTTAGTTACCATATGTGCACCGTGAATGTGAAATGTAATACTGCCGTAAGCAGTTCAATCATCTCGTATATATACAATACATTACCCATATCCAGCTAATTTCAGATACAGGTAACTAGAGAGATGGAAACATAAACACATTTGAAAAAGTGGCACACGTTTAAGGTGATATTTATTTAAGGTAAATGGGTGGAGGTGTTGTGGGAAGTGGGTGGAGGTGTTGTGGGAAGTCAGGTGAAACACGCTGTTCAATCATTGGACTGAAATAATGTGTTGGTTCTGAGAATTATGCCACACCAACAATCTAAACTACCCTACAGAAGTAGCCAATCTCCGTGGTGATGGGATTGTGGATTACCACGTGAATCTGCCGTAATTTGAAGAATCACCAAAGACCTGAGGAAGCATGAGAAGAGGCATCTGGGGATTACGGCATGCCGACCCAAACATAACAGGATGTGCCTGTGCTCCCGTGGGAGCAGGGGGGAGGGGGGTCCACACTCATGAAAAATTCATTACAAAAACAGGGAAAAACTGCCCACAGAACTGGACCACACGTAAGACATGCTACAGCAAACACACCCGGCCTTTAAAACCTTCCAAATAATATCATGTACGGAGAACACTTTGTGGTTCTGTGCCAAAACCTCACAAAATCTGGACCAAATGTTTCTTCTTACCCATGATGCACTGCATGGCTGTACAGTTGCTCTGGCTGCTATTTTTAGCTCAGGTGGTTGGTGCATTCTAAGTGGGCAGCGCGGATGCAGAGCCGGATTGGTCCTCAGATGGCGGTGCTACTGAGGAACGGCGCTTCAGAACCTCTCACACGAGATCAACAATGGAAGCTGTGTCTTCCTTTAAAAGACAGACGCACACACATACACCCCCCCCCCCCCCCCCACACACACACACACACTTTCTCTGGGTCCTCAAATATGTATGCAGCAGCAGGGTCAGACTTCATCTTTCTGCTTAGCTAAGCTGAGATCCTCCTTTCACTCTCTCGCTCCCTCATTCTCCATCTCTCCCTCCATCCCTCTCTCTCTCCTTCTCCCTTTCCTTCCCTCTCTCCCTCTATCTCTCTCTCTCTCTCTCCTCATTAGATGTACATACAGTGTGAGTTTCCAACAGAAGCTAACATCACGTTCGGGAAAAAGCGAGGTGCTGAGTAAAGATGCAGGGGCATCTCCTGTGGGCGCTGAGTGACTGAAATTCCTTCTAAATCTTTAATGAGCCGGAAAGCTTCTTCAAAGAGAGTGAAGTTACTGAATCTGGGGGGCTTGAGCTGATCAATTAACGTGCTTTCGGGGAGGAGGTGAAGAATGCACGTCAACTATACACACTTTACTAGAGGCTTAATGGAGTAGCAAACATACTCTATCAAATACACTGCAAGCATCTCTTGGAGAGCAGAAGAACGTCAAAGTGCCATACTGGCATTGGCAATGCCTGGTTAATTATATGTACACATTTCCATCTCACCGGCAGTAAATACATTAATGCAAAAGTATTAATAATAGAGCTTCTTTATTAATCACTCCTGAAGGCCATTTACCTGCTACACTGTGTCATTATGTCTATTCAGTCACTCTGCCATCATCTCATGCATTTTATTACAATTCTTCCTTTAATTACTATTCACACTCACTGACTACACCCATTGACTACACGCACTAATTTTCTCATTTGCCACCTGCGTAAGACCTCTACAATCTATCCCATAATACTCAGAATAATGACATGAGGATATTGGCTAACGAGGCTCTTTGGGTGGAAAGCTGTGGGTGCCAAAAGGTCACGGCAATTTCAAAGTGCTTGGCCCCCTGGCCATCGCCATCACCACCATCATCGCCATCACCACCATCATCGCCATCACCACCATCGCCATCACCACCATCATCGCCATCATCGCCATCACCACCATCACCACGGCAACAACCCCCCCACCAAGCCAACCCTGAACACAGAGTGATCTGATGAACAGTCAGCTTTTATTGATCGGGAGAGGAAAGTGCTGACGCTGACACACATGGCTCCTCCCCTCTCTTGAAACACCTCTGTAGCGTTTTCTGCTCACTAAGCCATCTCAAGTTGACACGGGCGTGGCTTTTTAGCGCTCGTGAGCGCGACGCCCTGGTGCATTCTGGGAATCTGATACAGTGATCAGGACAGACGCTGGTGTGGAGGAGGCTGTGCGGCTTTTAAACAAACAGATTCGAACTTCAGAAGAATGGCTTAGAACGGAGGCTCCGCCCACATGCACAGAACACTTTCCTTTGCTTGTTTGAAAATACTGCCTGTTCCAGCACACCACAGCAGTGCTCAGTACGCTGGGCATTCACAAGTGCGGCATGTGACTCTGCATCTGCTCGTGGAAGATTAATGATTTAGTTTTTGCCCAACTTAGAGTCTAACTAGGACCCTGGCTTAGCACACACAACCCAGATGTATCTTTATGTTCAAAACAACTGGTTGAAGTGCATAGCATTGAGGCTATGGTGCGCCTTTTCACCCTAAGTTCCTAAAATCACTGATTCCGTCAACAAACTTCAGGTTTTCTTTAGGACTTTAGGTCCCAGTCTGGTTAACCAGTGGTCTTTGCTAGATGTGTGGCAGGGAGACCAGTGTGAGAGAGGGTGGGAGAGGGTGGGAGAGGGTGAGAGAGGGTGGGAGAGGGTGAGAGAGGGTGGGAAAGGGTGAGAGAGGGTGAGAGGGTGGGAGAGGGTGGGAGAGGGTGGGAGAGGGTGAGAGAGGGTGGGAGAGAGAGGGTGAGAGAGGGTGGGAGAGGGTGAGAGAGGGTGAGAGGGGGGGAGAGGGTGGGAGAGGGTGGGAGAGGGTGAGAGAGGGTGAGAGAGGGTGTGTGGTGCCCAAGCCACCCCAACCCACGTGTCTTTTGTTCCCGTGTGCTGTCTGTGTGATTAGTGCACCCTTTCAGACAGTGCTCTGTCTGCGGCTCAGATGGGCCAGTCTGGCAGCTGTTTACTCTGCATCCAATCCGCTGGCTAGGAGCCCAAAGCATCAGGTGGTCGAACTGTAGAGATTAGCTACCACTGTGAAGCTCCGCCCTTGTCCCGCCCCCTTCACCCCCAACCTCCACACATAACAAGGCTTTAGCAGCCTGTGAGTAGCACAGTAGGGCTGGCAGACCTGAAACATGTGGGAGGTGAATGACGTATCGGAGCGGTGAACGCCAAACTGTCGCGTGAGGGTCCTCAGCACAGAGCCTCTCTGCTTGGCATACAATGCACGGTTCACTTTAATCTACACTGTAGTGCCCCTCTGTGCAGGTTAACCTGAATTTGAAGCGAAGCAGGCCAATCAGCAGAGGCATCCTGGCAAGGCTCAGTGTGTGTGTGTGTATGTGTGTGTGTGTGTGTGTGTGTGAGCCCCCATCATACACCAAGCCTCTCCCAGTGCCTTTCCCATAGATAAACCCACATTGATTCTAGTTGCAATTCACAGCATTGCTGGAATCAACAGAAAGTATCAAACAGTAAGGCAGAGTACAAATATCACTGTGTGCACCACAGTGCCGTGTGAGCCGCATACGGAAAATCCCCAGGCCCTGGAATTCTGTTCCCTAAGCGATTTGGCTCTGCACTGGAGTCCAGGCACATCACTAATTTCCAGTGTTTGCCCTCATGTAGTCTCACTGCCACAGTGCAGCTATTGTTAAAAAGCTTTTCAGTAGCAAATATATGTAAAAAAAACAAAAACAAAACAAAACAAAAAAAACATCACAACACGTACATTTAACATGCAGTATGGATAATTTTATATGTATATTATGTTTATTATTATCCACTTATTATGATTCTTATTATCCACTTATGATGTTTCTGTTTCAGCTTCAATAGCAAATATTACCATATCAAAGTGTATGGGAGTGTACATATTTCTATTATATTCGATGTGATTCAGAATAAATATCTCATTTAAGAATGGGAACTCAGTTTAGAGGCCACAAGCCATAGCGTGCAGAAACCTGTTGGTGAGGACTCGTTCGCCATTCTCATGATTCCAATCTAAGCTATTACAGAACGCTTTTATGCTGAGTACCGCAGGTGATATATTACAACCGTTTTAAAAACCCTCCCGAACTTATATTAACACGTACAAATAAAAAAAATCATAATATGTAAATGAATTGAGGTGTAAACGATGGCTTGGAATCACACATGGCACCGTAGGAGGTATGTGCTGTAAAGAAGTCACACGTACCAAAGTGCAGAAGAGCTGAGGTGGATTTCCGCAGGTGATGTCGGGGGGGTCTACTCTGATCTGCATGAAGTCTTTCATGGCCATGGGTCTGGGCTGGCAAGCGTAAAACTCCCATGTGGGTCCATCGTCTGTGCTGACCAACGACTTACATATGTCGTACTGGCCCAAAGTCAAGAGGATGCGCTGGAGGACCAGGAACGCCTGTAAGAGCACAGAACACGATACGACCACGGCCATTGTCCGCGACCAGGAGTCCGGGGATCGGCGAGCGTTTCCACAGTTGGGGAGGGTGTGGGAGATATCACCATGGAAGATGGGTGGTTGTCATATTTGAGGATCCTGATCACTGCAAATTCACTTTTGTCCTTAAGTACTGAACGCTGCTGTTGATGAGAGTTGGGATGTGAAATTTTTAATGCCACTTTAAAAAGTTTGCTGTATTTACAGTTTTGATTTTATAAATATGCGCTGACATTGCAATTTTGTTCGGGAATCAAACTACAGATGAACATCGCTTTATGTCGTTGACAGGACGGTCCATAGTGTTTCCTTACGCATGCTGTATACATCCGACGTCGGTGTCCGTTAGACTGTCGAGCGGCTCTTGAGTTGTTTCATTTCTGACTTTCAGTCTAAGAGATGAAAACATAAAAAGACAAACTGAAGCGAAACGAGCAGGCGCATAAACACAACATTTTGCCTTTTAACGCCATGTGTCGGATTGAAACAGTCTCCGCGTATTCCTGCGTGACACCAACAGGACGGTTTCAAACGGTTCGTTGTCCTTATACAAGATAAAATGAGTGGGGCAGGTAGGCTAATTGTAAGGATGAGATCAAAATCATTTATTCATTAGTAACGTCTGGCGTGATTCCTGTTTAAAAACGTGAAAAAACGAATTTAAATTTACACGGCGTCATATAGGCCTATTTGTTGGGAATTAAATATGCAAGTGTGAATTAAGCAGTGATAAATATTTTAAAATAATAAATAGTCTTTTGAAGTTTGATACTTCATTTAATGTTCAGTGAGACGAAGGCTCGAAACGATGGTCTAAATTAAGTAAACAGATACATTCCATTCAAAAAGTTAAAAACTTTCTCGAAATCGTAGCCTAAATGACGCTGGATTTCATATGGTTCATCTGTGAGATCATTAGTTGCACATCCAGGTATTATTTGAATATCAAAGTAACGGACACTAAATAGTCCTGCCACTTTTACAGCCGTATATTTCTCCATGTTAGCTGACAAACAATGTCTCGTAAAAGTGTCCCATCTGCTACAAACTAACTTTTGATTTAACGAAATTAACCATTTGAAAGTACCTAAGATTTGCAAGATATAATGACGCCTTTGAAATAAAGTTGCTATACAAAAGCACATGATTTATACAATGGTTACTTTAAATCTGTTCCACACTTGCGACACGCTCGAGTAACCCAACTTACCCCGCATCCAGAAAGATCAGAGCTGCGGTTGTGTGCGGACGATTGTCTTTCCCAGGAGTTGCGTTGATAACACAAAAGCATCATTTCACATTTTATTGGTACGCACTTCATATAAACCATAATCCTTCTCGAAAGAACACTTACACAGGATCCTCTCACATGACCGTATTCGGTTATTTTCTCGCTTCGTTGTTTTGGGGGGAAAGCGATCTACGGGGTAGATATGTCCAAAGTTCCAGATTCGTTCAAAGCAATATATATTTTTTGCGTTTTGTTTTTTCATTTGGGTTTCGTCCTGTGCGCTCAAGGACAGATGGCGAGCGCTTCACAGAGTAGCATCCCGCCCGTTCCTCCACACCATCCTGTCTTCTTCAGCCCCTATCTCTTCTGCTCTGTGCACAGAATCTTATCTACCAATCTCTCTTGCTCAACGCCTCTGTCTAACGTTTTTTTCCGTAGCCATTTTCAAGTTTCACATGTCTTTTGTCGGACTTTTTTTTAATCAGGCTTTAAAAGTAGGCGAATCAATTGTCATCATTACCTACAGCCTACCTGGTGTAGTAACAAAGTTTATCTGGTTGCTCGAGGCATATAACCGTCCCACGAGAAGACCAGGCAGCCCCCTCCTTCCGTGCGCTTAAAGGGGCAGGGATAACTGTCAAACGGGGTAGATCGGAGCGCCTCTTCTGTTCCATCACTTGGAATAAATGTCAATAATACATGAACTCCAGCAACTCACATAAATATAACGAAATTCTCTTTATGATAATTTAACCACAAAAAGAAAACTAAAAGCCTAGCCTAGTCCATGTGGACTACAAAACAAGGCATTTTTTGTAAAACTTTATTTTTTAACAAAAGTCTTTAACCAATATAGTGTTTATCATGCAACTGTATTAATATCACGTGATGGCTAGTTGAATTCGCACGGATGAGTTTTTTTGTTGAAATACAAATACCGTGATGCTCTATCCATGCTGACGTAATATGTGCGCCAGTTTCCTTCGTCGAACAGCAATGGCGGATGTTATGAATGTTGGTGTGAATTTAGAAGCATTTTCTCAAGCAATTAATGCAATCCAGGCACTTCGGTCAAGTGTAACGAGAGTTTTCGACTCACTGAAAGATGGCATGAAAAATAAGGAAACCCTTGAAGGACGCGAAAAGGCGTTTATAACTGAATTCCAAGATAATTTGCAGTCAGTGAATCGCGACTTGAAGTGAGTTAACCTAGCAAGCTTGTTAGTTAGCATAGCTAGTTTAACCAACGGGAACCGTTGATGGCGAGTGTAAATATTAAACATACTGATATTTTGCTATGACTGTACCTTGTTTCACTATGAACATTTAACTTGCTACGCATAATTCCATATCCAGTTTCATCAACGATTGATGTCTCGCCTATTAACGTTGATTTAGCAGGGTAGACTAGTTCTTTAGTAATGTTTATTTACTAACTATATTGCTACAACAGCGACTACTTATAGTAGTCATTTATAACAAGGAGTTTTTATCAGTAATTCATAATAGTAACAGCCATCCTAGTTACGTTATTTCATCATGTTCTCATTGAGGAATATCAATGCGTGTCTAGTCATCATCTATGAACAGTTGCGGTTGTGTGTGACGTGTCTCCTTTTGTGTTTAGTGAACTGGAGCGTCTCAGCACTCTGGTCGGCCGGCCGTCGGAGTCTCATCCCCTACACAACAGTGGTTTGCTCAGTTTAGACCCAGTGCAAGACAAAACACCTCTGTACAGCCAGCTGCTCCAAGCCTACAAATGGTCCAACAAGGTACGGTGGTCTGCATGGTGGGCAGCCATTTGGCTAAAAGTCGATAGCTAGATATATTAAACCTGTGAAATCCAAATATGTCTGTTTACCGCTTGATGAACTGAAATAATGGAAATGTGTACGTACACGATAAAGGGTAGCATGTCTGAATACATAGTATGCATTAAACAGTAAGCAAAAAGTTACTGAATCAGGAGCCATTTTGAAGTATGCGATTTCAGCACACTGTCCTATCCCATGATTCAACTGGAGCATTTGACTATGATCGTATGATGTCATATGACAGGTAAAATGGTGGACATAGTACGTCCGAGATTGTATGCATACTGCCCAGTCGCCTACCGAAAGGACGTACTGCTTTGATGGTTGAGCAGGGCGCACTGCATTGAAATCTAGCGTGTACTGCTTAAGTTTGCCATTCCGGATTGAGCCATTGTATTGTAAGTGTTTAGATTAGCGTTAGGTCCTTGAGACGGTCCCGTTGATTGGCTGCAGATGGCTCCTCCCCCGGGGAGCGTGCGCTTGAGACTCAACAGATGTGGCCCTTTTTCAACACAGCAGCAGCTTTTCCTCCAATATCCATTACAGCCCAAGTGCCGTGGCCCCTTTGATCGGCAGCGTGTTCGTGTGCTGAGTGCTTTCAGACGGCCTCGCTATTCCCGCAGTACGTTCTGTCCGGCTGGCCCTCACGCCGTCCCTCTGATGTCTCGCGCTCAGGTGGATATCGAGGCATCCCGATTGATCTTGTGATGATGGATATTTGCCGTGTCGCTGCTGGAACGGTGAGCGTGCTGCTCGGCTCACCTCTGCTGATTGATTAGTAGGTGCCGTGTTTTTTTCAAACGAGCTTTCTCGGGACCAGGCCTTTCTCGGGACCAGGCCTTTCTCGGGACCAGGCCTTTCTCGGGACCAGGCCTTTCTCGGGACCAGGCCTTTCTCTGGGCCTACCCAGATGGATCTGACTTGTGACTAGCAATCAGTTAGTATTTAGTATTTATGACTTGTCAAAACGAGGGTTGCGAGACAAGTGCATATTTAGTAAATGTACAAAGTCACTGTGTGTTTTTTTTTTTTTTTTTTAACTGTGTGTGTGTGTGTGTGTGTGTACATATGTGTAAAACAATAGGGGCTGGATCTGTTGCACATCTAGATCTTTCTTGACCTTCTTCCTAGATGAACTAGCATTGGCTGTCATGGCTTCAGTAAGCTGATGCGGAGTGACTCAGGTGAAGTGTGGGATCGATAGCAGCTGTCAGTTCATTGATCAGCCTGCACGGTGCGGACACGGCGTCACAGCCCTCCCCCGACCCCCCCGCGACCTCCATCTGCTCCGCTACACGGCCAAGACCTCCAGTCTCTGGGGTGGCCTCTCTTGGTATGAATAACATGATGGTCAAGGTTTGAAGAGCAGCATAAGAACATGTGGCCAGTCCAGAGCAGAGGTTGTGTTAGATTTTGTCATTGTCATTGACAGAAAGGGTCATAAAAATTCCACTGACCTGTTTTTACCCATTGTTTACATGTTTTTATGATAAGATGTCTACTCCAAATTCCTCTTTAGTTTTGCAAGTGTGGCACACTGAGCTCAGTTTCATAACTTTTGTTTGTTTGTTTGTTTGTTTGTGGGTTCTACGGCTCACCATTTGGCCCATTTCTCTCTGGATTGGTTTTGAAATGTGTCCTGAACATTCAAGATACTTTGAGGATCATTTCAGAATGTGAATGTTTGTTTGCTGAATGTCATGCAGTAATCACATGAACACCCATCACTTCATCTGAATGAATCTGGCATTTCCAGTAGTTAATATCTTCACTTTCTCGAAACCAAGTCTTGTTTCTGTGTAGTAGTAACGATGCTTGGATCACATCTAGTGCCACAAATCTCGCTGATGAACGTGATGTCCCCACCAGAGCTGCAGCCCTTGTGTCAAAACAGGCAAATATGAGCCAACAGGTTCCAGAAGTGAAGTGAACTGCGCGGTGCTGTATATTTGGCCACTGTGCCCTCAGCTGCAGAGTCTGTGTTGGTGTTACGTTGTCCGCCTCTTTCTGGAGCTTCTGGTCCCTGTCTGCAGCACATCTACATGGGCTCTGTCCACTGTGTAGTCGTGTGGAGTGGAGGTCGCTGACCCCCCCAGCTGTGACCACTGAGGTGACCTTGGGCTGAGTCACTGTACGATGCAGTTTTGATTTGCTAGGCCCCATTTTTGCAGATATTTCAACCGTCGTGATTCACTGTGACACATCACCCTCAGGAATACACAACTGGTGTAATCGAGCAAACAGATTTTACATTTACATTTCAAGTCACGATAATCTCGATTGAGATCAGATTGGTGGTAAAACTTTTAAGCTCTGCTTGGGATGACGGCAACAGTTTTGGCTGCAGAATAACGCCTTCATATCCTTTAGCACATTTGTATTTGCTGTGTCGTTGCCCACGTGTTACCCATGCCAACAGTTGCCCGTGCCAACCTGTTTCTGTTGAGCCTGTTTCCCCTACTGCGTTCATTTGAATAGTTTCATCTGGGTGCGTTGGGGTAAATATGATGCATGGGGCTACCCCTCCCCCCCTTGTGGGCAGTGAGCACACGCACGGTTGCACACGCGAGTGAGCACACGCACGGTTGCACACGCAAGTGAGCACACGCGAGTGAGCACACACACGGTTGCACACGCGAGTGAGCACACGCACGGTTGCACACGCGAGTGAGCACACGCACGGTTGCACACGCGAGTGAGCACACGCGAGTGAGCACACGCGAGTGAGCACACGCACGGTTGCACACGCGAGTGAGCACACGCGAGTGAGCACACGCACGGTTGCACACGCGAGTGAGCACACGCACGGTTGCACACGCGAGTGAGCACACGCACGGTTGCACACGCGAGTGAGCACACGCGAGTGAGCACACGCACGGTTGCACACGCGAGTGAGCACACACTCATAAGCTGCTGCAAAGCCGGTCAGCGCTAGAGATGCTCTTGCCGTGTGAGTAAGACAATTTAAAGGAGCTGCATTTGCCGTGGGAGTAAGACAATTTAAAGGAGCTGCATTTGCCTCGGTGTTGGGCAGGGCTATTAATCTGCCTTTGCCTCAATTTGGGCAGGGCTATTAATCTGCCTTTGCCTCAATTTGGGCGGGGCTATTAATCTGCCTTTGCCTCAATTTGGGCGGGGCTATTAATCTGCCTTTGCCTCAGTTTGGGCGGGGCTATTAATCTACCTTTACCTCAGTTTGGGCGGGGCTATTAATCTACCTTTACCTCAGTTTGCGCGGGGCTATTAATCTACCTTTACCTCAGTTTGCGCGTGGCTATTAATCTACCTTTACCTCAGTTTGGGCGGGGCTATTAATCTGCCTTAACCTGGGAGTTAAGGACAGGCTGCTGGGCTGGAGAGGAGGGCCTATGGTATTTACAGAACAGCCTCAAGAAAGAGGTCAAACTCGGAAAGGCCAGAAGATATTAAAAAAACATTAATCTGGTCCAGCAGAGTACTGTACATTTAAAAGTGAAACACTTGCTTGATCTTTAAGGTTCTTTATGTATTATTTATTTAATTATGTGAAAGCCGTGTGTGTTTTCTGATCCTCAAAACACCTACACTTTATCAAAGAAAAAATCTTTGCGAAAATCAAAATGACCTCAACCGTCCTGAAGAGGTAAAATATGAGGTTGCGGTTTTTCAAAGGGAATGATGCATAATCTGGTGAGAAATCACAGGCGGACCGGGCAGCTCAACTGGGTTTGTGAGGGAGCCAGTAAACATTTCATTATTAAAGCGTAGCGTGTTGAGCCAGGGGCTACCACCTGTCACTCAACACCACAGTGGCTGAGAGGGGGCGGGAACTCTCAAGGTCTCTTCCTACCTGAGGCACCTGTTTTATTAAACAGCAACATAAGTGTGTGTGTGTGTGTGTGTGTGTGTGTGTGTGTGTGTGTGTGTTGCTCTATTATTTTTCACCCTATTACTGTTCTTCCGTTCTCCCAACAAGGTTGTAGGAAATATTTTTTGTTTAAAAAATAATGGTAGAGTACCGTGCCAAAAAAAGAAACTATTAATAAAAATGTAAAATCCTGGATGCGAGTTCAAAAGACCTTTGAAACTCCGCTCTGTTATCACTGTGTATCAAAATCTTACAGCGGTGAAAATAACCCGCAGGTTCAGTGAATGTGGTCAGCTGATGATTCCACCTTCCTGTGCAATAATAATCGTTTCCTCCCGGAAACAAATCTCCCTCTGCCTTTTCATCAGCGCTTTCCTCCCTGCGTGTCTGGCACGTGATGGGGAATCTGCTACATCAGTGTCGGAGCCCAGAGGTGGCGTTGTGTTTACCTCTCTGTGCCTGGGCGGGACGTCCCGTGGTGAGGGGCTGTGATACGCGGGTCTCTCGCCACCTCCCGCCAGGCCGCACGTGAACTGTGTGTGTGTGCTGGTGTGGATGAATGCATGTGGATGGGGGTGGTCGCCCATGGCGATTGGTTTTTCATTGGTTAATGGGGTTCCAGGACGAGTGGAAGTATCGGTGTCCTCAGGGAGGTTTGACATTAGGTCACGTGAACACGTGAGAAGTCTTTGCCAGGCACTGAACACGTGACCTCTCTGGTCCGGGCTCTGAACACGTGACCTCTCTGGTCCGGGCTCTGAACACGTGACCTCTCTGGTCCGGGCTCTGAACACCTGACCCAGGTGCTGTCGGGCTATCCTCGGCTGTACATCAAAGGTGAAAAAAAATCTGGACAAAAGCAACAATAACACAAAGCACGGGTGTGCACCCATATCTTAGAATGCACGTCACGTGACGTCAGTGACATCACCCCCCAAAACAAAACAAAAACGTCTTCTTTCGACTGCCAGCGCCTTTAAAGGGATGGCCTGCGTTTGAACTGCTTAATTTAGTTTGGTTTGATGCTCCTGCGTGTTCAGAAAATTGAACAGATGGTGTAAACATGTTGAGGTAAATACACGTTGCGTGTACCTGCGTTGTCGGGGATCGGCGGGCGCGTTTAACAGACCTCAGCAGAGATCTTGTCCACACCTGCATTTTGCAGGCTGTGGTCACCTGAAGGAGGTCACATCTCCTCCCCCCTCCCAACAAAGCAGCAGTCTGCACTAGCGCACACAGCTAATGAGATTAGAGATTAAGGCCCTGTGATTAGTCCTGCTTGAAGTGGAACTTCAAACCGCGCAGAGCCCAGCGACGCGCTCACGCGCTGCACGTGACGGCCGGCGTTCGTGCTGGACTGTGTGTAGGTTTCCGTGCTGGAATATCAACCTCAGCTCCAATGCAGTCCTGGTCATAGCTGGGATATACTCACCAGTCAGACACACGTACGCACAGGACTGGCCCTGAAACAACTGAGCTTCATAATAAGAGCAGACTCTGGAGGTTAGGCTTCTACACACACACACACACACACACACACACACACGGTAATGTTGTGTTTAGCAACACAGCTCACCGCAAAGTGCATGTGAGTGTGAAAATACATTCGCTTACGAACCACTTTTTACTCGTAATAGTGTTTCATATCTAAAATGCTTATTGAGTACAACATTAAGTACGATTTTTATGGTTAAAAAAAGAATAAAAATTGTATTTGCCATGTGTGTCCGACAGCCATGTCTGGTGTTTCAAGATGCTATGTAGAATCAACAGAATCTTTAGTGCTATAAATGTACTGAACAGATACGTGTATCGACTTGTCGTTCAAAATCCGTTTCTGACTCCGCGAGTGATGCTTGTGCGTTTGCCTGCGCCTGCCCCAGTGGCCCTGCGGCGAGTAGCACACGCCGACGGCCGCCTCCACCCCCACGCTCGCGCCGAGACCACGCCACACTCGCGCGGCCGCTCCTGCGCTTTAATCATAGCTGGAACGAAGCTGTCGGAACAAACAAATGGCGATCCCGGATCCCGCCTGCCCACGTCCGGATCAGAGAGAGGCGGGCCGGCTCGCTCGCCACGCCACAGCCCCGACGCTTAATGATGGCGCTAATAGGTCGTCGGTCTTAAGATCAGCTCGGCACGGGGGGTGGGGGGGAGCACGCGGGGCGGAGAAACAAACACGCAGCGCGAGGGAGGGAAAAATGGAGGGAAGGAAACGGAAAACGGCTACCTTTTTGAAAACGCGCGACGCTCGCAGAGACGATGTTTGATGTTGTAACTTTGCAAGCTTGGATTGCTTATTAGTACTCTGACAAGGGAAGGGGCAGAGTTTAAAGAGGAGCAGCCTCTGTATGCCTGGGCTGTTAATTCCTCATTAAAAGAGTCGGGTCCCGCGCTGGCCCTTTGATGAGGCATTCAGTATTTATTTCTTGGAATGCCGAGCATCCATTTGAAGCAGCCTATTGAAGTGGCTCTTCCACTGGGTGTCCTGTGTTTGGGTCAGAACGCGAGGGACGGAGAGACGGTGTGTGCTGCTGCATTGGCCCTTATTCAGACATTTTTGGTTCCCTTTGATTAAATATTATTTTGTGCGGAACAAATAAAGCATTTTGTGTGAGCGTGTGGGTGTTTGTGGGCAGAGAGAGACGGGGAGAGAGACAGGAGGTAGAGGGAGGGAGAGGGAAGGAGGGAGAGAGAGAGGGAGAGAAGAGAAGGAGGGAGAGAGAGAGAGAGAGAGTTGGGCGAACGTTTCTTTTCTAGCTTCTTCCCGACTGGCAGTGTTTGTCAGACAGAATAACAGTAATACATGCGTGAGCAGCTGATGTTTATCCCCACACATTATTCCATTATATGTTCCTACTTAATTCCTTTTCCCAGAGCAGGATCTTTAGCTGTTCATTTTCACAGTAGAGGACCTGTGACCTGCTCAGGCTTCCTGGCATCACTCAGGCGTTACGTGGGTCTGGTGTTGGGGGGGGGGGGCTGGTGTTGGGGGCTGTGGCTCTGGTGTTGGGGGGGGGTGTCTGGTGTTGGGGGCTGTGGCTCTGGTGTTGGGGTGTGTGTAGGTCTGGTGTTGGGGGGTGTGGCTCTGGTGTTGGGTGTGTGTAGGTCTGGTGTTGGGGGGGGGGGATCTCAAGACGCTCCCTATCACAGTAATTTCATCAGCGGTGGACGTGGGTTTTGGATCTTATTAAAACACTTCTGCACTGTCACACCCCCCAGTCCCTCTGTTCAATCATAGCCGCTGCAAACTTGTTTAAATCCAAATGAGTTCTGGGTGAGGAATATGCCCCATGTCACATGCCTTTCCCAGAGCTCTGATTTATGATAATCAGCCGCTGAAAACACCCTGGACCTCAAGATCCTCGCCTGATATTTAAAAATTAATTAACACCCCCCTCCCCCCTTCTGGTTTCTTCTCAATGGCTGTCTGTCAGTCTCCTGCCTCTCACTCACACACTCACACGTTTGCGTTCTCTGAGCTTGCATGCAAAGCCAGTCCAGTTTCAAACACAATAATAATCATAATAATAATAGTGTTTCATTTTCACAGCGCCTTTCTGATACACACGGCTGCTTTGCACCATCAGTACACGAGAGAAACGTTTACAGATGTGCAGATGAAGGAGGAGAGTTTTGGGGCCATGACGCTGAATGTGGGACAGGTAGCCGGCGTGGGACAGGTAGACGGCGTGGCTACACGTGGGACAGGTAGCCGCCGTGGGACAGGTAGCCGGCGTGGCTACGCGTGGGACAGGTAGACGGCGTGGCTAAGTGTGGGACAGGTAGCTGCCGTGGGACAGGTAGCCGGCGTGGCTACGCGTGGGACAGGTAGCCGGGGACAGGACAGGTAGCCGGGCGCTGCTACGCTGTGGGACAGGTAGCCGGCGCGGCTACGCGTGGGACAGGTAGCCGGCGCGGCTACGCGTGGGACAGGTAGCCGGCGCGGCTACGCGTGGGACAGGTAGCCGGCGCGGCTACGCGTGGGACAGGTAGCCGGCGCGGCTACGCGTGGGACAGGTAGCCGGCGCGGCTACGCGTGGGACAGGTAGCCGGCGGGATGCCAATGCAGAGAGAGTTGCAGAGCTAACAGTTCACCCAGATGTGATCTCTGATGTAGGATGTCTGATGCTACAGGAATGGCTGTGTGAAGCTTTCATCTAGGGGCCTCGCAAGCAACACACACCCAAAACAAAGAAACGTTGTTTTGGCACTCACGTGACCCAGTTTCACGACACCAACGGCACCGAAATGTCACGTTTATTTAAAACAATAACATGTGTTTAAGGTTCTGTTTTTTATTTATTGATTCATATAAGACAGCAACATGTGTGAGATGTTGATAGCCCCTTCCAGAACTTTCTTGAGAGAAGTACACCAACTTGTGCATGTCTTTAGTGCAGGTGGGTGGCTTGAGCAGACCTGACCCGGGCGTGAGGTAAGGGTTATAACTCCCAAGCGCTCTTTATCGTCTCATACCAGTCGGAGCTACACTTCCAACATGTGTACTAGCTAATTGTTTTTGTTACCCTGAGCAAGACACCTTTCAACAGCAACCAGAATCAATATTTTTATATATATATATAATATATTTTGTACAAATCGAGCCAATTTCCCCTTCAGGCTGTGTTATTTTTAGGGGGATTTGAGGTAAAGAATTGAGCAGTAATTTTAGTGTTTCTGTGCACTGAATTACAACCAGTCGGAGCTCAAAGGGAGTTATTTCTCTGCTTCACTTGGTATGCGTTGGGTGCGTTTGGTCTCCAGCGCGAAGCCCCTTTGAATAGATATTGGTTTTGATGTGAGAGTGCAATTAGCTGCAGATCTGAACACTGCAAGAAGTGGCGTCGTTGCTGAAGGGTTGTATCTCACTCCCTGGATATGTGCCCATGTGCTGAACATCCAGCCAAATATTTAGGACGCAAGCATTTCAGACCGAAGAGGTTCCCAACCGCCAGTAGGTTTTTCCTCTTGAAGTCGTAACGCAAACCTCAAAGTGACATTTTTGTTCTGTAGCATTTTACAGGTAGTTCTGTCTTGTTGTTACTTGACCATCTCCAGTTGTATGACTGGCATTCAGTGTGCTGTGTGCATCTTCTGGCATGAGAGTTAAAAAGCTCCTTGTGATGGCACTGCGCGCGTGTGTGTGTGTGTTTGTGTTTGGGGGGGGGGTTTGGCAGGATGCCCTTGGCTTGCTCTGGTGCGCCCCCTAGCCTCTGTCGCCAGTCCTGCAGGAGGTCACACACCACTGGCCAGTTTGTCTTGGTTGTCTTGTCTTTATTCTGTTTCACTCACACACACACACACACACCTGTCTCTTCCCCCTTTTCTCTCTTCCCTCTTCCCGTCTGTTCTCTAACTTCTCAACCCTCCATCATCCTCTGCTCTCTTCCTCAGTTTAGATGTCCTGTCTCTCTCTTTCTCTCTCTCATTCTTGTCCATGCTTTATCTTTTAGTCCTAGTCACAGTATGTGATTCTCCTCTCGTGTCTGGCTTCCGCCTGCTTCTTCTCTTGAGAGTCTCCATGTCCTAGTTCAGGCAGATGTTTCCCCATGAGCCGAGTCAAGGAGTTGGGACTCGATGCCGCCCGCCAGGAGGAGCTTCTTCAGCTGGGAGGAGCTGGACTCCAGGGCTAGGGACGGGAAGGGCCCCCGTGCTAATTGAATGGCACAGATAACGGGAAACAGGGACCCGTGCCAAGCGCGACACGAGCAGAGACAAGCTACCAAGACACGGCGTCCCGAGGTGTCTCTGCGCTCCCACCGCGTCTCCACGCCGCTTTCGAGCGAGACTGAGGGAGATTTCTAGGTTGTGGCAAACCGCTCGATACGAGATGTAAATTCTCTTCATCTCATCCCCTCGCAAGTGTTGAAGTGACTAACCGACGTGCAGGAGAAGGAGTCCTTATTTGCAAAAGCGCGCAAGTGCGAATGTTTAGTGAGCAGCGAATCGTGCATGCCGGGACACGACCCTCGAGCTGCATTGTCTCCACGCCAGCACCTTGTTGCCGTGTCCCTTTACTTACGCATGTATTTATTTATACGCACATTCATTTATTCATCTACCAGCTTATGCATTCGTTCCTTTGCTTCTTTCGCGCGGCTCTGCGTGTCTCTGCACCACTGGCTGACTACGCCACAGGACCCAGGCCTTACAAACTACCCTCATTAGCCGCTAAAATGGGATCCAGTTAATTAAAATAATTCCCTGTTAGCGCAGCTGCTTTGGTCAGCCAAACGAAGAGGGGCGGGGCTTCGCCATCTGCTTCCCTCGCGCCGAACGCCACCGGGCAGCCGCTGAACGGGGCTAATTAGCTCAATAGGAGGAATATTTTAATAGCGATTAATGAGCTGCCTGCGCACGTGACTCCTAATTGAAGAGTCCGTGTAGGGGAATGTGGCGATGGATCCCTAAACAGGAGATTGGGTAACGGCGTTATGGAGGGTGATCAAAACCTCTCCCGCAAGGCGCTCGACGCTGCGGCGTGTCCCTGGACTATTGAGGCCCCCTCCGCTGAAGCTGTACCCCTCAGATGTGCCCAGCGTTTGATTAGAAGAGATTTCTTCCTTCAGCAGCTGTTGTGCCGTTTTCGGCTTCGGTTGCTCGCGTACACAACGTGTATTCAGGCAGAAATATGTCCCCCACTCCTCCGGTCTTCCTGGTAAGTGTCTCGTGGCTGGTTACAGGTAAACACGATCTGTGTTCCGGGCTGAGACGGAGGCGAGATCAGACCGCGGGCGTGCGCCGACAGATGGTCGTCGTCCTGAGTCCGTCACGTCCATCAGCAGAGCTCCTCGCAGCAGAGCGATGCAGAGTTACACCTGTGCGTCCCGGCTGGCTGATGGCTTTCACACTATTTCATCAGTCGAGGAGGAACGCAAACGACAGGCCCCAACAAGCCGAACACACCGCGAACGCCAGAGACGCCACGGCAGGGCTGAGGGAAGGAAGAGAAGATTGGAGGAATGAGGCCAAAGTATGGAAGGATTTGGGTGGGGGTTGGGTGGGGGTTGGGTGGGGAACGGGGTACTATGTGCAACCAACTGTCTCTCCTCCCAGAGGAGACGATTGGTATTGTGACTGTTGCTCTTGGTAAACATTGACTTAAAGCCCAATTAGTTTGTATTGGCTTAATCTCTCATTTTTTTCGTCAGTAAGCTTCCCAAAAGCCTTCGGAAGACTGTGAGATGACGGAAATCCTTCCAGAGACTGTGAGATGATGGAGTCGTGGTGTTTCAGCTACACTTCTCCATTTTCAGAGACCTCCATACAGCCCCAGATCTTCAGCCTCCTCATAGCTGTAGCGATGCTTCACCTTTGACCCCTAACCAGGCGAAGGCGTGGTCACTGCTTTTGAACAGCTGTTAACCATAGAAGCTTCTTGGGTGGGATTTTCATTAATGCTCTCTCAGCTTCCGTTGGTCACGAATTCAGGTGGCACATGTAGCAATAAGAGGTTACAAGAACATGCAGGTCTTGGAGAACATTAGGTATCATTTACAGTTTTGTCTTTTCTCCATCCATCATGCATTGTGCCTTTTGGGTTTTTGAAGGTGCCTCGACATCCTCAACATCCTCTCAGTGTGTGTGAATATCGCTGTTAGCCGCCGCTCAGGGAACACAGTGGTGCTTCACTTTAAACGGCTGTTCACGGTCTCCCGATGTTCACAGTCAGCCTGTTGTTTACCAGTGTGAATCCACACTGAATCCACTCTGCTTTGCTTCTCCAGTTGCAGTACCATGCAGGCCTGGCCTCCAGCCTCCTCAACCAGCAGTCACTCAAGCGCTCAGCCAATCAGATCGGAGCTTCTGCAAAGAGAAGGCCCAAAGTGCAGCCCAGCACCCTGGTCCTGCCCATCCAGTGAGTACCAAACCCCGCCCCCCATGCTCCCCTCACCGTAGCGCTTAGCTCCACATACAACTCAAGCCTCAAAACCGTGTTGGCAGTGCTTGGTGCTTTTTAATGTGTGAGATCTCCTTGATGTTTAGGCATTAAGCTACACTAGGCCTGTGGGGGGTTTAAGCCTTTCAAAGCTGATAAGTGAGCTTGGAGTTTTTTTGTTATATAAAGTTTATGGCAGTTTAAACGAACGTGTCTACAAAACGTGCATCCTATGTACACATGCGTTCCCACTTTTCCGTTAAAGCCTGATTCACTTTAATCCGCCACAATCTCCACGCACAAAAGTGTGACGCTTTTCTGAAGATTCTTGCTAATTTACACGATCAAGTTTTCATCCTGCGCTGGAGTCGGTAGGAACGCCAGACCTCAGCAGAACGCAGCCGCCAAAGCGCCTTTCAGAAGGCGTATGGAGATGGCCTTCAAACCAGCTCCTCATCCTGCCATCTCATCGGCGTGTGTGAAGATTAAGACACACTACAATTGCAATTGTTTAATAAGAGAAACGGAAAGGAGCAAAGAAACGTAGCGTAGCAGCTGTTGGTCCTCCAGCTCCGAGCCGTCGCTCTCCCCAGCGTCCGCCTCGCGTTTGGGCGCTTGTGCACATATGGCGGCAGAGAAAAAGGCTCCATTGTGTTTGTCGTGTGCGTGCGGAGCCGCTGGGGTCGTGGACGGCGCGCTTTGATAAGAGGCCCCTAAGAACGACGAAGAGGAGGATGAGAGAGGCGGACCAATGGACTTCCAGACAGATGAAAGAGGCGGGGAGCGGATATAGTGGCGGGCGTAGAGGGCGTAGAGGGGAGGGGTGAGCAGGTGACGCTCCTCCCACCGAGCACAAAGGCGCGTCTGAAAGGCACGCAGGCGAAGAAGCGCTCGACGGTCCCGACCGCGAATGGTCTTTTATTGCCCGTCCCGAGTAGTCGTGCGGGTTCGATGTGTCTGGCTGGGCGTTCGACGGCCACATCGCTACCGTTCCTGAAACCAGCTGCTATGGTCTTGCTCTCTGTTCAAAGACGAGGGAAAATATGAGTATTGACTTTTTTAAAATGGCACACATAATTCCCCCCCCCTCCCCCCTCCCCCCACCACTCCGCTCTGCTGCTGCACGGCCCTAATGTCACAACAAGAAGCCTTAGCTCCAAATGTCAGCAGCGGCCGCTCCTAATGGAATTGTGATGGTGCTTGGTAAGCGTCCTGCCACTCAACTCACACGTAAGGAAAAAAAAACGACGACATTGTTAACGTCCGCAAGTGTCATGATAAATCTGCTCCGAGTGGATCAGCGGTGGCCCTTTCCCGCAGTGCATTGTGGGTGCATGACAGAGGCGTGGCGTTCTTCGTGGGGTGAAGGGGGGCGTGGCTCTTCTGTCAGCTGCCATTGTCCTGATGAATTTGCCATTTCTAAAAGGAGCAGCGTATGAATTATGCAGCGCAGCCTCCTCGCCAGTATTCTTTGATGTATCCCCCCCCCCCCCCCCTTCCGCCTTGCTGCCGGCTCTCACAAGTGGACCAACTGAGGAAAGTAATGAGGTCCAAAAGCCAGGAGAGCTTCTGCCGGAACACATGCGCCCAAACTCTGCGCGTGCGCCCAAACTCTGCGCGTGTGCCCAAACTCTGCGCGTGTGCCCAAACTCTGCACGTGTGCCCAAACTCTGCGCGTGTGCCCAAACTCTGCGCGTGCGCCCAAACTCTGCGCGTGCGCCCAAACTCGGTGTGTGACTGTGCTTCTGAAAAGCTTCCTGCAGAATATCTAACAGAGTATGAAGCCCTGCAATAGCACTGTAGCAGCTTGTAAATGCTCGTCTGCTATAAATATTAAATTAATAAAATAAATACAATGAATATTGTAAGTGCAAATGTTTTAAGTGTTATATTTTTAAAAGGCCAGAATACAGCTGGTGCAAGGGCTTGTCTGCTGTGGAAATCCTCATGTCCTGGTCGATATTTTGTGAAGTTTGGCACTGATGCCTGAACACAGAGGCCATGTACAAGGACACGGTAGGGAAACTGCTTCCTTAACCCACCCAGGTCTATCCAGGCTCTCGTAAAGGGAACATGCAGTGGATACAGTCCAGAGGAGCTCAGTCAGCTCACGCAGACATTTAAATATCCAGCTGAATGTCTGAACTGGGCAAGAACAGAAGACATGCGACTGAACATGCAGAGAAACGCAGAACAACATGACCCACCATGACCTGTTCAGGCTCCACGTGGCTGAGGTGTCATGGCTCCTGATGGAGTCCCAGATGTTCTCCATCCTGAGGGGATGGAGGTGGAGCGCCTGGAAAGCTCTCGCATGCCCAGACGTCTTTCCTGCTTTCGGTGCTCAGCTCAGTTTACCGTTTCAGACCACCTGATTCGTCTTCGAAGGACACGATAATCCGCTGTGAAGTTTAACGTAGACGCACGGCGAACGTGAACGACCGGGCCTGTGGTGAGATGTTGAGATGGTTCCCTTCACTGTGTGCAGAGCGCTGGAAGAGCCCCTTCTGTCTGCCCGCCACGTTACGGTGGCGTGCCAGGGTGCCGGCGCTCCCGCGGATGCTCGGGGTAACGCCCAGGACTCCGTTGTCCCTGTGTGCATCTAATATTCCTCCAGACAGAATTAGGAAGCGTTTGCACAGCTGATCTGGCACTGTGGAAGCCGAGCCTCACACAAACAGATTCCCAGCCGCTATTTGGACAGCAGTTATGGTTCATAATGGGATAAATAAATATGGGTGATTATACTTGTAGTAATAAATCCACTCAACAGATTTAGGAGCACAAGATGAGCTGTCCAAGAGCATTAAGCCTGTACATCGCGGTAATTACACACCCACCACACAGACTCCGCTTCAGCCTCGACCCATCAGAGATGTTCTAATGGCCTTTTTAAATAAGTAACAGATTAATTACGTTAATAACATTTAGATGCGTGGACTCTACTGTATTGGAGTATATTCGGTCTGCGTGTCTCGGAGAACAGTGAATGGACCGAGTTTATCGTGACCTGCAGCAGACGTAGAGCGAGCAGGGACGGCACCGGCGCCACAGGGCGATCCGGTAGCAGTGCATGCTGGGATTGTGAGGACGTTGTCTGTGACACAGCCGAATCTTCAGGATGTAGGTGGCTCTTCATTGGTAGAGATGTAGACGGTATTGCCTCCATCAGAGCAGAGGGCGAGCTGAGCCTGCTCCGGAACGACTCCCCTCCTCCACCCTGGTCAGTGGGTGGGAGGGTGGATGGTTGTATTTGCAAGCAAGTATTGACGATCCAGCCAGACTTTGTGATAGTAGTTAAAGTTGCAGTTGGTAGGACTGAGAGGCACTCTAGCCCCGCCTCCACAGCCCAGCCCACTGTGCCCGTTGTGATTAATCAACACTGCTGGCCAATAAACAAGCAGAAATAAATCTTTTAGATATGGCGAATTAATCTTCCCCAAAATATATTTGGTAAAATAACTACACACTTATTTCAGAGCTTGGATGTTTGATATAGAGCTAAATAATCTGTAAACCACTTATGAGGACATCAACTGTGAGAGCCCAGACACATCAGGAGGAACACCAGACCGATACGACTTATGGGCACCTCACAACAACATGTTCAGCAACATCCAAATGAAACAACATTAGGCAGTAACCTTAGCATCAGAAAACATGCATTACGTAACGTAACGTTAGCTCGGACGCAACAATAAAGGAAAATGAGAAAAAGTGCTCTTGAGTGTTGTAACCATTACCGTCTTAGCTTTGTGGCTAATTTCTTTTGAAAATCAAATGAAAAAAATCTATGAAGCAGGTAGTAATTAGCTACCTGTCAAGCAGCAAAGCAGCTACCTGTACACTGGTTCTGAATCCTTTCATGTCCCGTAGCTCTTTCCAACGCTGAGGAGCTGAAAAGCTGCAGTGTTTTTTCCCCTGTTTCCTCTCAGGATCATTCTTTTTTTTCTTGTCTTTGTCATGTAAGCTGTTGTTTGCGAAGCATGGATGGCCAGATTTTTCACTGATGGTTGTTTATCCGCTGTTGCTTTTGCAAAGTCCCTGAAGTATCTCACTAATTAAGCTGGACAAGGTGAGAGGACAAGAACATGCGCATGCACAAGTAGTGATACTTCGTCAGACACTCCCCCTGGCTCTGATTGGTTCATTTGATTTGGGCGTGGTGGACTCATACAAATGGCATTTAACGAAGAGGTGGAACCAGAAGAACCTCATATATCTGTCTCACATGCTACTGTCAGGACATGGTGATAGTTTCAGCTAATATGAGAAGGTCATTGTTATACACGTTACCTAGAGCGACTTTAAAATGGAGATGGAGATCTCACACAGTGACGGGTCTGTAGACCTGCCAGTTCCTCCAGCAGGGAGCAATAGGAGATAGACAGCAGATTCAGAAGCAACAATAATCTTTGTTTCGAAAATACCAAAAACATTAACCCTAGTACTAGAATGTCCATATATGTTAAAAGTGTCCATTTAAAAGGTTTATTGGCGATTATATATAGGGCACAAAGGCAAGAGTCCCAGTATACCAGTAGTCCTAGTCTGTTTCTCCCTTTATATCAGTAATATCCCACAAGGCCCAGGAGTTAAATGCCAGTCTTGGAGTTCCAGTGCACAGGTGGCTGCTAAACGAAAAACACATCGACACAACGCTGACACAAATAACGCTGGAATGGGCCAGTTCTAATGGCCCCTGCGAACCGAAACTAACCCGAAATGAACAAATCTGAGCACTTGTATCTAAACCCCAAATCTCAGGACCGTACGCTCCCTGTGTCAGTTAGGAAGGAGGCACAATTACAGAATGAACTCGAGACGACTACCGAGGATCTGCTGGTATCTGGTGCCTCAATATTTACATCCACCATTTAAAACCAGCCCTGAATGTCAAAGGCCTGAAGGTCTGTTGTGCTGGAACGATGCCCCTCCTGGAGCTTTATGAACCTACTCCAAATCCAGCCTCTGAGAAGCTTGTGCAAGTTAACCCCGTGTGTTTGATGCAACTTGGGCTGTGAGAAGCCAGCGCCACCAAATATAAACCATTGACCCACTAGCATAGCATGACCCAAGTGCATAACCCAATTGACTTAGCACAGGAAACCGTTTGAATTGTTGTGAAAAACTTTGTTTGAATGTTTTTATCTTGGGTATATGTACCCATCTGTGCAGTCAGAACACACACACACACTAGTGATCACTAGGGGGCTGTGGTGCACACATGCCCAGAGCGGTGGGCAGCCCTAGCCCGGCGCCCGGGGAGCAGTTGGGGTTATGTGCCTTGCTCAAGGGCACCTCAGTCATGGCCTCAGGCCTGGGAATCGAACCCACGACCCTCCGGTCACAAGACTGGTTCCCTAACCACCAGACCATGACTGCCCCCCTTAACTGTGATGTCTGGGTCTGCGCTGCACTGGTGTGGCCATAATTATTTATGTATATTTGATTTACGTTTAACGTTCCGAGTCATAACTCAGTTCATATCGGTTCTGATGTTCACTGCACATAATAAAGAATCTTGGCAGGTTTTGCGATTATAATCAACAAGCAATATATTGTACAGGTGAAGTGTTTGAATGCTCTTACAGTGCATAAGCCCACGTTATCTAAGGATCCATTTTATTATACAGTAATACCTGTAATTGACAGAATAGTAATATAGCTAGAAGATGATAATTTTATCAATTATTATAGCATTCTTAAAAGTGCTGTAGTATTGATCGAAGGGTGTGATTGTTTCTCGTGTAAAATATTTAACCCCGAAAATGTACCACATATATCTCAAATATCATGAGGGGCTTTAAAAGATTTTTTTTTAGCCTTTATATAGCCTTTATACTATATTTGTAACAACAAATGGCCAAAAATCAATTTTGACAAGTATATTAAACCACAGGATGTGATCACATCGTTAAACCTAAAGAGGCCTATATGTGCATGGGGCCTTTATTGCTCTAATACAATAAACTGTGTTTTCAAGCACAGGCAAGTTGTGTGTCCTATTTTTAACGATTCTGTGATTAAACGCAATAGTGCTACGGCGGTGTCTGGTTTCTGTGCAGAGGATCTTCAGCTGGAGCAATATGAAAATTTCAGTGGCTGGTGATCCCTGATTAGAGAAGAGATGAATGAAGCCCCCCCCCTTAGCCCATCTGCATTCATCACAGCGTCTCTCACAGGCACAAGAAAGGGCTATTTGATCACTTTGTAGCATCAATCATACGGCTCTGAAAACGTTCCGCCGAGACAAACGAGGGGCAGAGTTGTTTTTTTTTTTTTTCTTTCCTTCTGCTTTTGTTTATTTGGAAACCGTGTGCAGGATGCCCGCGCCCACAGCGCTCGGGTTTGTTTTGTGCGGTTTATTTTTTTAATTAATTTGGGTTTTTTTTTTTTTTTTCAGAAAGCTCGCGATTGAAAGTTTGCCGAAAAGGTTTCATCATGCAGTCGGCCGGCAGTAAGCCGAGACATTAACACGTGGGGCGCTCTGAGGAGCGCCTCCCTTTAAAGCTCGCTGCGGCTCCACTAGCGCTACTGAGCCCTCATTAACTTTGCATTTAGATTACAGGGTGGATGTAGGGGAGCCTCTCCGGCCGGCTGTAGTCGGGGATCGCTGGTTTTAGCGTCGTCTTCCGCGCACTGCACTCCCTCTTCTGCTTACAGCTAAGCATCACGCAACGCTGGTTTCAGCCCGAGCTGGTAGCTCACTCCCCCTCCACAAGCTGGTCGTTGCAGTAAATAAATAAATACGTCTTTTTTTTGAGTGGACTGTTTTGTGATCACGCCAGCGTAATACAGGTCAATGTGATCTTCAGGAGGTAATGTTTTGTGTAATGACGAACTGTAATTTAGGGTGTAATTCACACCTACGGTTTTTAGTCTGGTTATATCTGACTCTGGTTCTTTTGCAGCCTTGGTGTGATTTCTTTGGGCAGGTGTGAATGCAGTAATTGCATTCGGATGCCGACCACAGCATTAGAGCAGTGAGTGGGCGTGGTCTCTCTCTGGTCCCAAATGAATTCCGGAGTGGTTCGTTTATGGTGAGAACATGATCTGACCTCGAGCTGACCCAACTATCAGGTGTGCAGTCGCTTCATGGTGAACTGCATAAGAATATGCGCTAGTCCAGAAGGGAAGGACTTCTTGTATTTACTTCTTTCCTTCTGCCCCTGACAGGCTTGGCCAGAGTGTGGCGAGAACGTTCTTGTATGGTGAGGCATTTTGGTGCTCTAGGATTTTTCCATGTGTAAACGCTCCAAGTTTACAAACTCATTAACTGATTCGGATCAGAGCAAATTAACCAAAAGAGTGAAAATTAAGTGTGAAACTGCTCTTAACATTTTTTCTCAGTGCTCTTTAAGCACAAAGTAAAGATGACCGACTGAACACCTATGGGACAGACAAGCAGGAACCTTCTGGAAACTCCCTAGAGTCCACCTCAAATTCCCCCAGTTTAGCAAGGCTGATTCTGCTAGCCTCTCCAGTCTGGCTCTGCCCAATTATTAAAATGCCCCAGTCTCACATTTAATCTGCTGAGTCAGAGGTATTAAACGTATGTGGGCGTGGCCTCCACTGCACCAGCTTCTCGGTTTTAGAATCCAATATGCTAATTGGGAAGGCGTGGCATGTCGTAAACTCCCACCTCTATTGGCCACAGGCACCTTTGCACATGTTTGAGCACTTTTTGAACATTGGCGTGCTATAGGCCCAGCCCTCTGCACATCACACGCCTTGTCCTCGTAGAACCAAGACGAACCGACACCTTGAGAAAACATGGCTGTGTTTGAAGCTCTTGGCAAAGGTTTGAAGTGTTCCCTTCAGCGCTAAGTGCACTCCACGAAGCCGTACCAGAGGAACCATGAGTCGCGCCGAAGGCCGCGCTTCAGAATGAGCTGCCGATGAATGATTACCCACGAAAATTGGGCAGGTCTCGCGTCCCGCAGTGGTGCAGGAAGACGCTGGGATATTAAAACGTGCCTTGTCTTGTTACTGCCTGGTTCCCCTCTGGCTGGCCGATTGAGATGTAATTGCACACCGCATTCGATTACCTTTAAGCTCTTCCACTGCCAATAAACTGCCAATGTAACATCAGAATTTTAATTGCTTGGCGGAGTTTGTAAGTCTGGTTGCACGTGCAGGTGTGGCTATACATGTCACCCCCTCGCCCCACAATCCACCTTGATAATTATGCCGCGCTGACATTTCTGATGTTATTGCAAAATTAAACTACGTCATATGTCTTTTGTTTTCCATGTGTAAACGTGTAGTTTGTGTTCACGAGCTCTGTCCAGTCTGTGCAGATAAACAACATAAGACACGAGGGTGAACTGTAGCAGCCATCTTGGATATTTATTGCCCTGTAATTTGATCCATGTTATTAAACAACTGTGCGACTGAGCTTGTCAGAGAGGGATGGGGTGTTGGGGCGCTGTGTTGACCTCTGTGTTGGGGCGCTGTGTTGACCTCTGTGTTGGGGCGCTGTGTTGACCTCTGTGTTGACCTCTGTGTTGGGGCGCTGTGGTGACCTCTGTGTTGGGGCGCTGTGTTGACCTCTGTGTTGGTGCGCTGTGGTGACCTCTGTGTTGGGGCGCTGTGGTGACCTCTGTGTTGACCTCTGTGTTGGGGCGCTGTGGTGACCTCTGTGTTGACCTCTGTGTTGACCTCTGTGTTGGTCGCTGTGTTGAGCTTGTTCTGCTTGTTTTTGATGTTGCCATTGGAGGCTGGACAGACGGACATAACGAACATACGAACATAATCAAACAGCAACCTCAATTTCTCCTGTTACATTCAACACTGTGTGTGTGTGTGTGTGTGTGTGTGTACACATACTCATGTGTACCGGATTGACAGTCGTTTATAATGAGCACAGAGACAGCACATTTGGCCCTGTAACTTTCAAATGACTCCTTAAACTAACCGGACCAGGTCCTCTCAGGCACTTCTGTAATGAATTATTTTTTTCCCCTTTGTGTGCAGGCCCAGTCCCTCAAGTCTATTGATAGCTGATGGCAAAGGAGATTTTCATTAAACCCTTATTAGCATTGACCCGCCGATACACGCGGGTCGCCTCTTCTTGGCGGAGGCTCTGCTGACCCGGGGGGTGGGGGTTTGGGGGAAGGGGGTGGGGGCGGCTCAGGGCCAGATCCACACAGCTCGAGGCGTCCCAACGTCTAACGAGCAGGTCCAGCTTCCGTGGCAGACGCTTTAAATGCTCATTCACCTCTAAAGAGTGAAGGTGAATGCAGGGATCCAGAGAGGATGTAGCAGACAGCGCAGCACCGCTAACCAGTGGCTAATGGCATTTTTTAGCGCATCGCTAACATTTCCTACTCGTTTCTGTCAGCGTTAAAGAGCATTGAGTCGCAGCTGTCGCTCTGTGGCAGTCTGAAAACATTACACGCTCTGTGTGTGTGTGTGTGTGTGTGGTGATTGAGTGGTTGTTCTCTCTGTTGTTGTTTTTTTTTTTTTTTCATGCCCCGGAAGGGGGAAGCTGTGAATCAGGTCTGTTTAACATTGTCTGTCTGTGGAGTATCTTCACTAATCAATGGTTTGTACTGAAAGCTGCTA
>JAGXOD010001358.1:397500-480000 GCA_020368025.1 Brachyhypopomus occidentalis | reverse complement strand
TCTCTCTCCCCCTCACTCTCTCCCCCTCACTCTCTCTCTCTTCCTCTCTTTCTCTCCCCCTCTCTCTCTCTCTCTCTCTCTTCCTCACTCTCTCTCTGTGCCTTGTCTTATTAATTGAATCTTAAAGGCACCTTGGCCCCGTATTGATTTGCATTAGAAGTGTTTCACCCTCTTCAGGGTCACCGTGCGGTGGAAGATCTGGCCGCGGGCTGCCTCCTGGCCCCGGAATATTGACCATGCGTTCCGGTACGACCCCCGAGTGGCGGGACTCACGTGTCCTGGCCGCTCGACGCCGGCGAGGTGACCCATTTGTCCTTTGGGTGCTGGATGGAGAGCTAATAGAAAAGCTGATGAGATGGTCATAGTGGAAGAGGTCAGAAATGGTGTTGGTAGTGTTGAGGGTCTGACCCTGAGGCTCAGGATGTCAGGACACGTGGGCGGCTAGAGGGGAAAAAAGACGAATTGCTTCAGAACTTGAAGGTCAGGTGAGTGGCTGAAGAGTTCAGAGGTCAGGTAGGTAGTAGGAAAGTTTAAAGGACAGGCGGGTAGTTGAAGAGCTCAAAGGTCAGCGAGTGGTTGAAGAGTTTAAAGGTCATGGGAATGGCTGAAGTGGTCAAAGCACTGAGCTGGATCAGTAGAATGTCACTGCCGACTGGGGTCATAGCTCACCTGTCCAAAGGTAAGACACGCCCTCAGGAGCCGAAAAGCCCCCGGGTTGAAAGTGGCTGGGCTGGTGTTGCTGTCAGGGACGACGTAAATTCGTGAGGTTTGTCCTAATGGTGGCAGGAGTGAATGCTCTCATCCACGGAAGGGCAGCCCGGCGGAAGGAGGCGGTGAAATTTCAGACTCTCCTTAGTCATGATGATGAGTAACTGTCCTGCTCTTTCCCTGAGTAGGGTTAGCTGGAGCTGCACGGTCCCGCCACGGTCCCGCCACGGTCCCGCCACGGTCCCGCACCGCACCTCCCGCTTCCTGTTCCGCTGCCGCCGTCAGAGCAGGCGCTCACTTGTTGCTGAGAAACGGCTTCTTATTTTCCTCCTGCCACTTGTTGTGGTCGCCCCCTCCGTTGGGCCTGCGACAGCGCCTAATGAAGTGCCCCAGGTGGCCCAGCTTCCCTGAGGTCTCCCGGCCAGCCGGCCCTCCCCCGCGGGACTCGGCCCGTCCCCGCTGGACTAGCCCCGCCCCCGTGCCAACCCCTCACTCTCCTCCCCGGCCGCTGGAGGAAAGCAGACGGGGAGAAGGAGCCACAATGGCCTCTGACCTCCGTAAGTGGCTTTGGCTCGCGGGCGGCGGGAAGCCGAGCCGCTCACGGGTGTTTTTGGAGGAGCGGTTCTGAAATGCTGAAATTTGGCGGGAGAATCCTGCAGTGCAGGAATTAGTTGAGGTCCATTTGCTGTGAATGTCGGGGCTTATAATGTGATTAGAAGCCTCCACACAGTTTTGTAGCGTAGCCGGTTTTTTTTTTAGGGTGACGCGCTAATGTAGTTCGAGGTGTTTTTAGAGAGAGATTGTTTCTGTAATTAGCGCTTTTTGAAGGGATTGTGCAGTCGTTAAAGCCTGTTGTGATGATCGTACTCACAAATGTGGTCTTGTTTACTGTAGAGCGATTTTTACAACTGAGACCTCTGATGTCTTCACTGGATCCTCAGTTCTTCCTCTTAGGGGTCTTGTGATGATTCTAACATTTATTTTTTGCAGTGCACTCGGGCGTTTTATATGAATGGCTGAAACGGGTGGCGAATGAAATGAATTGCCATCTTTTTTGTTTCATTCTTTAAACTAATTAGTGATTTTGAAACGATTGCCTCGATGGCGTCCCCTAAAGCTGCCGTGAGCATCTCCGCTTGGGCATTCTGTGAAAGAACTCATTTTTTTTTAGTCCTCTTCCTGTTAGAGCTGATGATGTAATCTGGAGGCATATTCCGCTCGCCCTCCTGAAAATGCCTCTAGATTACATCATCAATAATTTCTTCCTTCTGCTTCGCTCGTGTTGGCCTATGAAGAGGCGTCTTCTGCAGCACACCGCCGTCTGTGTTCGCTGCCGAGAAGGCAGAATTTGATGGTGGAGACAGAAACGGGGCCCCCTTTGTTACATTATTCACAGCGAGCTCCTCCGCTAATGTTTTGAATGTGATGTAGCGGTGTGCAACACTTCTGAGGAGCACGGCTGACATTAGAGGGCCGTCATTTACATGTGAGCCGCTCACGCTCGCATGCTAACGGGCTTGAATGGGAGCTTAACGTCACGTGCCGGGCGTATACGAGCGCAAGGGTTGGGGTGCTGCCATCACGTGTGCTGGCCGGAGTGTCTGCGTTTGCGTGTTTCCATCTCGTGTGCTAGCGGCTGCATGTGTGTGTGTGTGTGTGCGCGTGTGTGTGCACACGGGTTCGTCTGCAAACTTCTCCAGTATGGGAGCAGATGGCCGTAGTTTTGCTGCTGTTTGTTTTGCATGAGCCAATTTCTTGCTGGAGTCTTTTGGTGCTGAAGCAACAGGACTGGCCATGTGAGGGGCAGACGAGCCCAATACACCCACCCCCACCTGCCCCGCCTTCCCAAGGAGGAGTGACAGCACCCAGGACCAATCCAGACAGCCTCACCACGACACCTCACAAACAGGCCACTCCCTCTTAAAAGAAATCTTTGGGGATTAAATGGCTATCGGTTGCAGGCGGCATCTGCTTTGTAATGGCAGAATTTCCAGCTGTTGGATAGATGGGCTGCAGTTAGTGGTTAGTGACTACTGCGTTTAAATGTCCGTGTGAGCAGGAGCTGTGACATCGGGTGATTGCTGGTTCCATCTCGCGTGATGGCTCGATTCTCCGGCTGGGAAGATGTGGAGAGATGGACAGAGTGAACCTGACCCTCCTTCCTGGGCGGGTCGGATGGCTCCTGCACCCATCCCTCAACTTGCTGCTGACCAATCCAGGAGTCCGCTTGCCAGAGAAGGCGGAGCTTGTGTTTGGCGCTCTCCTCCAAGCACATTAAGCCGTCCTGTGACATCACGCTGGTGGCAGTTTGAAAAGATGGCTGGTTCCATGTGGTGAATGAAGCCTCCTGGCTTTGTGGCGTTGGGTTGGGAATTGGTGAACTGTTGGTGAACTAGTGGGTGTAACTGGAGACGACAAACATTTGGAGAAAACGGGGGTGAAAAGGGGTTTAAAAAGGGGGCAATCTAAAGCAGTGGCTGCCCCTGCGCCCATGACTAGGGCTTCACGTATGTGTTTTGTTGTTTTTTTGTTCAATTCGGGCATCGCGACGGTTCTGACCTTCGACTCTGGACTGAAGTGTGAGCAGCGACCCGTTTGCGAAGCGCCGAAGAGCTCCGACGGATCAAAGAGAAGGAAGACGTCTGACGTGGTGCCCCAGGGACCGCCCCTCGCTTTAGGATGCATTAAGGAACCGGATTGATGGGAAATCCATCCGTGCTGAAACGTGGCGGGCGGCTGGAGAGTGTGCAGAGAGTCGGAGACTCCTGGACGCGGACGTCTCCCCCCCCGAGGGGCCGGGCGAGCGCGTCTGTGCATCCTGGGGGAAGGGCGGCGTCCTCCCGCCCCCTGTTCTCCACCATCGATCTTCGCCGCGTGCCGGGAAACCTGCGTGCGTTTTCCTTTGATGAGACACGGCCCCGACAGACGCGGCCTTCGAAATAACTCCTGTCGTTGCGCCGTATCCCATGATCCTTTGCCGGCCCGTGCCGACCTCCCGTCCGTGCGCGGTCCGCGGTTGCGCGTGACCCTGGTGGGCGAGGGTTCTGCTCCGCGCGCGCCGTCGGTGCCGCGCGGGGAGGAAGGTTGCGCTTCTCGCGTCAGGCGGACCGGGAGGCCGTGGGCGCTAATAGACGGCGTCCGTGCGGGCGGCTGCAGGTCTGTGGAGGAGGACTGAGGCCCCGCGCTGCTCCCTCCGCCCCGGCTTTAATAAGCCGCCCGCGCAGCAGGGAAGGCCAGTGCAGCGGGTCCTCTGGACCACCATCGCTGCCTGGGTGTTTACATCTTCTTCTTCTTCTTCTTCTTCTTCTTCGCTGACAAGATTGGTCACCTCACAGGACTTCTCGTTCCCCTGCGTTTCCGTGGAGACCCAGACCGCAGCTCGTGAGCGCGCTCGTGTGCGTTTGGCGCTTCGCCACATGCCCTCGTTAGCGGGTCGGAGCGCTAATGACGGCGGCGGACGCCTCGCGACCCTCGCGGCTCGCCGCTGCTGGGAGACCAGGGTCGGCGACAGTAAAGCACAGCCCAGCTCCACACGACCTCCAACCGGGCAAACTGGAAGCGGCTTTCAGCTGTGAATCCTGTAAATGCTATTATGTAAATGTTTTCACAATCATCATCATCATTATTATTATTATTACTAATGTACGCATCTTTAATTTGATTACTGCACTTACACTCCCATTAGCGGGAGCTCGAGGTGTATTCAGACCACCATGCGATGAGCGCTAACGAGACGTTTGTCTGCTTCTGTTCCACGTGAGTGAGCTCAACTCCTCTCCAGTGCTCCTTCCTGTAAGATGGTGTTGCAGGTTCATCAGTTTCACCACTCTGGTGCAGTGACATGGTTTCCCGGGGACGTCCCAGTCTAGCGGTGAGGTCCGTTCCTCCCCTTAGGGTCGATTAGTTTGTGCGTGGAGCGTCATTACGTTTTTACGCCCGTGTTGTTCACTTATCTGTACCGAGCAACTTCTGATCAATCCATCAGGCAGAATGTTCGTCTGGTTAAGAATTTGTGCTTCCACGACAACCATATTACACTTCATTCCTTTGTGCTATAACCTGAAGATTGTAGTTATATCTCAGATCTGATCACAGGACTGGGATTTGGGGGGGAGGGGGGTTATGAAACTCCATAGCTAAGAACTTGTAAAAATTTAATTCAGAATGTTTTATTGTGGCTGTGTGTGTGTGTGTGTGTGGCATGCAGCACGCCTGCATATATGGGTTTGTGTGTGTGTGTGTGTGTGTGTGTGTGTGTGTGTGTGTGTGTGTGTGTGTGTGTGTGTGTGTGTGTGTGTGTGTGTGTGTGTGTGTGTGGCATGCAGCACGCCTGCATATATGGGTTTGTGTGTGTGTGTGTGTGTGTGTGGCATGCAGCACACCTGCATATATGGGTTTGTGTGTGTGTGTGTGTGTGTGTGTGTGTGTGTGTGTGTGTGTGTGTGTGTGGTGTGTGTGTGTGTGTGTGTGTGTGTGTGTGTGTGTGTGTGTGTGTGTGTGCATGCAGCACGCCTGCATATATGGGTTTGTGTGTGTGTGTGTGTGTGTGTGTGTGTGTGTGTGTGTATATATGCATATATGTGTGTGTGTGTGTGTGTGTGTGTGTGTGTGTGTGTGTGTGTTTGTGTGTGTGTGTGTGTGTGTGTGTGTGTGTGTGTGTGTGTGTGTGTGTGTGTGTGTGTGTGTGTGGCATGCAGCACGCCTGCATATATGGGTTTGTGTGTGTGTGTGTGTTTGTGTGTGTGTGTGTGTGTGTATATATATATATATATGTGTGTGTGTGTGTGTGTGTGAGAGATTGTGAGCTTTTGCTACACTCTTGATTTTGCAAGCTGAACGTTATCCTGCTGCTCTACATTGTATTCCTCCTTTTCAGACCCCCTCAGGGAGATTCCTCCACCTGCCTGCCCCCCGCCTCCATCACCCCCTGCCCCCCGCCTCCATCACCCCCTGCCCCCCGCCTCCATCACCCCCTGCCCCCCGCCTCCATCACCCCCTGCCCCCCGCCCCTCACACCAAGCCGCCGGGTCAGTCTCCCTGCCTCCTCAGACTTGCCGGTGAATGGTGGCTTTCAGCACACCCTGGTCCTGCTGCTCCGCCACCTCCCCTACACACACACACACACACACACCCCCCCGCCTGGCCTGCCCCGTTAATAATTCAGACAGCGGCACTCTGACGATAAACACCACTGTTTTGTTCCAGCAGCCGGCTCACTCTGTTTGAGCAGCTCTGACAAATACAGCAAGAAGGGATTTGAGCTCCATCTTGTCTCCTCTGTCTCCTTCTGCTCTCTCTTCGTCTCTTCCTGAGACACACACACACACACACACGCGCACGGATGCCCAGACTGAGTGGACTGCTCTGAGGTTTCAGTCTGATTACATCCAGCTGAACTTTAAAGGCCTGACAGACTCCTGCGCTGGTTTGAATGTCTTGCGGCGGGGTGGAGGGTGTCTTTGAAGTGTCCGTGCAGAGTCCCGCAGTCTCGCAAGCAGCACCTGAACCTGAGCCGCTGCTTGCTGGTCTGCCGTAGCGTCTCTGAAGAAGACTTTGGTGAAGAAGGCTTTGGTGAAGAAGGCTTTGGTGTTTGAAGTTGGCTGCTGGCGGTTGGTTCACCTATGCTGAAGATGGCAATTTGTGGGGTGGCACTGCTGAAAGGCCAAGCTGCTGTAAACACCAGCCGTGTGTGTGTGTGTGTGTGTGTGTGTGTGTGTGTGCGTGTGTGTGTGCGTATGCATGTGTGTGCGCAGGTGACCCTGGGAAAGGTGCTTAAAGCCATCGTGGTGATGCGGAGTCTTTTCATTGACCGCACCATCGTCAGGGGATACCACGAGAACGTTCACTCGGAAGACGGCAAGGTAAGACGCATACGGCAGAGGGATCTGGGATCAGTCTGCATGCTGCCCACCGCTGACTGCAATCACCACAGAGTGAGGAGGAGGCTGATTCCAGATCAGTACTGCCATCCTGTAATTGCTTGAAACAATCCAGTCCAAGCCGAACTTGTAGATCACAAGGAGCTCCTCGGTTAATCGTGGTCGGTGTCAGCACTAAGCGTGGACAAGCGTGGACAAGCAGCAGTTAACCTCTGTGCAGCATGGAGTCAACTGACACAATAAAGTGCTCAGCAGTGCTTGGACGTTAGACGTCTTCAGATCGAGACAGAAAACCTACGAACTTGATCCATCTTTCAGTCCCCGCTTAAGATTAAGACACTATTTTTAGCCCCAGAACAGCTTTCCACTGCTATGCTATGTTTATACTTATTTATTTTAAGTATTTAAAGCACCTTTAATTGCCTAGTATACCAAAATATGCTATATGAACAAACCTGCCCTTTCAAGTGTAGGACTATTCTAAGTCTGGGTAGCTGGCCGTGAGGCCTCGGTAACCTTGCCCAGGGGGTTTTAGTGGAACCTCATCACTGAGTGGCTTTCCCAGAAGCAGGTGGTCAGGCCCGGCCCTTCCAGAGACCGTCCTCTCCTGACGAGCTGCTGTGGCCTCTGTAGCGTCTTAAGTATTCCTTTAACGATTCCCACTCAGACCCATTTCCTCTGATCTTTTTTCTTTTTTTCCGCACAAGGTCACGCTCTCCTCCCGTGCTCTTCAGACGCTCCTTGGATCTTGTAGCTTAGGTAACTTTATGAAATCCAGGAATTTAGCTATTGACACATCTCTCCACACAGCGATTTTAATAATTCAGATGCGTTCCACGCTCTCTCCCTGCACCAAAGAACACATGAAGGACGTGAGACGCCGTACCCCCGCCTCCTCCAAACGCCACCGCGTGTCACGTCCCACGTTGGCATTTCTTTCAGTTTAAATACGACGCTGTGCAAGTCTCTTGCTTCCTCATCAAAGAAATGCGGCACCTAAGATCGTTCTTAATTATGGCGGTGGCATGAGGAACGTGACCCTTCTGCCAGACCAAAGCCCTCTGTCCACGTGACCATGCTGTCAAGCCAAAGCCCTGTGTCCATGTGACCCTTCTGCCAGACCAAAGCCCTCTGTCCACGTGACCGTGCTGTCAAGCCAAAGCCCTGTGTCCACGTGACCCTTCTGCCAGACCAAAGCCCTCTGTCCACGTGACCGTGCTGTCAAGCCAAAGCCCTGTGTCCACGTGACCCTTCTGCCAGACCAAAGCCCTCTGTCCACGTGACCGTGCTGTCAAGCCAAGGCTCTGAGTGCTCATGACCCTGCTGCTCTGTCAGATGGCGTGAGAAGCCACACAACCGCGTGTGCCGAGTGCTTGGACTGGCAGCAGGAGGACAGTCACCATACCTTTGTGTGGCCGCTGCTGCCTTCTGGAACCTTCTACGAGACGTCTATGCATGTTTCTTTCTACACATTTCTGAATGTTAGAATTTCTTTTAATGGACTAACGAAGAAACTTTTTTGCCCAGATGATTATAATTCAGTTTGTTCCGGTGTTCTATACGCCGTGCAGCCTAATTTGTTGATCTTATTTAGCTAGCCAGTTTATGCATACTAATTGCCTTGACTCATTTGTGGTGGTCATTATGTATGCATGTTGTGCTTATTAGCACAAGACTGAGAGGCGGAGAAGGAGGAAGGCGGCCTTTATTTACACTTTGGTACTCGGTTTCCTGAGGTACCTTGAAATGGTTCATTTTCTAAAATCTTGACATGTAATCCTAAAACAGCATGGTTAATGAAAGCACGGGGTGAAACTGAACCGCAGAGTCCGCGGTACACACCCCGCCTGAAGTGCCTGCCTGGCGGGGTCATAGAAGCGCCTCTATAAACGTGGCTAATTTAGCTGGGAATGAATCTGGCTTTGTGATTTACATGGCTCACTAATTTACTAATGTTGTTCATGTAGCTGATTAGCTGGTTAATTAGCTGATGTTAGAAGTCACATAACGGTTTAGTAATGTTACCTTTTGAGATCTGAGCATTTCTCTGTATGTCTACTTATATAACCAGTTAATTAGCTATATAGCTTACCTAGAGCTAGCCTAGTATAGGTGTATCAAAGTCAGTTTAGCCAACACTCAGTCCAATGTCGAGTGAGCAGGACCGAACAAACAGTTTCATAATTATCAGAAAAAAATTATCAACTCCTCTAAACTGTGTTAATTTGTCATTTATCTAAAATGTATTCTGAATGCACAAGTTGAGCTCACAACACTAAGGAAACAGATGTCTTTCATTACCGCTCCGCCAACACTCATTTCCTAAATAATTCTTCTCTAACGAGACATGCTTACATCATCAAAATTATAGCTCGTTAATGAATGTTATTTGCCTAGTGCAATAACAGACACTACACCTTTCTGATTTCAGTGCAGAATTTTTCGATTCGGCTTCGGCCCACGATATGATTTTAATGAAAAACATTCCACATTCAATCGGTGAGCAAGAATAGAAGTCAGAAGACTTCAGTAGAAGTCGTGCTAGCCAGGAGCTAGCCAGGAGCTAGCCAGGAGCTAGCCAGGAGCTAGCGTCGGCGCTGGACCCGCGGGGTCGGTACACGGCTCCCCCGTGTGTCCCGGGCCTTTGTTACGGCTATGGCGGGTCTTCTGTGGTTCACCAGTTCAAATGGCTGCTGGTCCCACTACGGATGTGTGGGTTTGCGAGACACCCCCACCTTTGACCAGTGCTAGCCGATAGCTTCGCGCTAACCAACGCCGAGGTCATTTGAAGAGCTTTACAAATTCAAGAATGCACATTTTAATCTCATGCTTTTAACTTGGGACTTTTTCATGGTGTTGTATTGACTGTCCATGTAAACAACGCGCAAATAAAGACCGCTCTGTCGGCTAAACGAAGCTTAGCTTCCCTCTCCTGCTGAAGCGGCACTAGGCCACGGACTTTGAGGAGATCTGTTCGTTACGCTGCACGTGAAGTAACAGCAGAAGACGTCTACATTCCGAGCAGATTCACAGGCTTTGTGAGGAGCTCCTAATCCCTCTCCTGGATGTAAGGCCGCAGGTGACTCAGAGGTGACCTCGGCAGAGACAGCGAGATGTTGCAGGAGTCCGGGCCACGTATTGATTGGCTTCTGCCTGCACCTCCCACTCTATGCCCCTTTAAGCCGGAGGATCAGGTTCTACTACATGGCCCATTATTCCTGCGTGCAGGACTCCCGGAGAGAGCGGAGCGGGAGAGACGGGGTGAATGGGTGAGTGAGAGAGCAAGAGTGGATGAGTGAGTGAGAGATAGAGTTAGGAGAAAGAAAATACACTATCAAAGTGGGGCTTCAAAGACTATCTCGGGCGTCTCTTGGGTAATTTGCGATCCGGCATTCTTTTTTACTTCAAAGGGCGTCAGTGTGTCGGAGTGGGCTAGGGGACAGTGGAGAGATGGGATCTGATTTCTTTAATAAACGCTGATACCGGCCGTGTTTGATATTAGATTCAGGGGAACGTTTTGATTTGTTATCGCCTTTGAAACTGTTCTGATGACCTTCACATAACAGGCTGATTAGCAAGTGGCCTTTCTCTTTCCAGCCGCACGGCTGGACCGGCTGTCCGACACTACAGAGGAATCTCAGCCCTGCCCAAGAAACCTAGTCAATGCTAAGACATACGGGCCCATCCAGGCATTATTTAATGCAGAAATGTTGGGGCATCTTTCTTGTGAGAGAATTGATGGAATTTTTGGCATTTTCATAAATGTAAGGCAATGAACTGGTCACTGCCAGAGCATAGTAATTACCCTGATTGCATTCTGGAGATCCTCTCTAGAAAAACTGGATGGAGATATATTTGTTTCCCAGTGTCATAAGTCACTCTACCACTTGCTCAAGTTGCTCTTCTAGCATCCATTACTGGCTGATCAACAGAATGGTCTACACACTGCATGTAGAATGGTGTATACACAGACTGAACAGGAACGAGGGAGGTTCCTGCTGTATCTCAGAGGCGTGTGGGAGTTGAGAACAGTAGGAGGGGAGATTGGATGATGGGTGAGTCCTCTGACGTGTGGAGACTGCAGGTCTGCCAAAACGCCGTCGCCCAGCGTCTGTGTGGGGCTCCCCTCCATATCAGTGTCCTGACCTGGATCCAGAGTAGCAGGTGCAGCAGTTGGAAGCGGTTTTGTCGGTGGCTTGCACTGCCTCGACCTGAGGAACACAGGAGAGCACAGGATCCAAACCAACCATCTCAGGATCCAAGCCAGTCAGCTCATGATCCAAGCCAATCAGCTCATGATCCAAGCCAATCAGCTCATGATCCAAGCCAATCAGCTCATGATCCAAGCCAATCACATTTGCAAACATAAAGCTGAATTTATTTTTATCTCCTTTTTTTCTTCTTTTTTCCCCCCTTTCAGCTGGATATCTGGTCAAAGTCAAACTACCAAGTATTTCAAAAGGTGAGTGTATGCATGAATCTTAATTATGCGTCTTTTTAATATTTTATATGAGGGGGAAAACTTCAGTGTTGGTTTGGGGTGCTGTGCTAATCCTCACTTCAGAGTGAATATGGTCATTAGCAGAAACACCCTTGTGAAGAAGCCCCGGCGTCCGCTGCGATTGGTGCGTGGTCAGGGAGACTGGGGTGAGCTTGTGGCTAAGAAAAAGAAGATTTATCCAGGCAGGCTCCCCTGCCGCAGTTTGACTAGGGTGCTGGCGTGAAGGGCTTTAATCAGTCATCTGTGGACTCTTACAGTAGGTCCTAATTAGATCTCCTGCTCTCATCTTCATGGCTGTCACGTTTCTCCCAGACTCGAGCTTCCTTTCATCCCTCACACATCGTTTGTCTTTGTGTTTTTCATTTCGTTTTACCGCAAACCGCTTCCCCCACGTTTCTTGGCTCCGCCCCCAAAACATCTGGGGTGGAGTGTGCCACTCTACTGCTTTTATCTGCCTTCCTCCCCGGAATCTCATTAGACTGGAATTAAAGCGCTGACTGCCTCTGGGCAGATGGAACTGCCTAACCTGTCGTAGTGCCTCCACCTTTCCCAGAGAGAGAGAGAGAGAGAGAGAGAGAGAAAAAGGGACCCTGTGATAGATTGACGAAGCAAGAGTGACTCCAACTTGCGCGGGAGATGAGAGAGAGCTGGAGCGTGATGGAGGGAGACAGACACCGAGGCGGAGTGACACGGCGGCTTTGGGGAGACACAGGGCTGCTTTTTTCCCGGGCAGAGCGCTTACGCCTCACATCTGGAGGGGCTGATCAAAGACGCGCCTTGTTTATTACCCCCCACCCCCCCCCACGCGCCCTGTTTATTACCCCCCACCCCCCCCACGCGCCCCACGCGCCCCGGCGTTCGAGCGCTAACTCAAACGGCAAGGCGAGGGCAGGAACCTCTCAGCTTCCCCGCCCAGCTGTCAGTCAAGCCACGAGCCCCGTGGGCCATCTCCATCACCCGCACCACCCTACACCACCCTACACCACCCTACACCACCCACACCCCTCTCAGCCCTGACCACTGCACACACACACACACACACACACACACACAGATAGACACTCACTCACATATGAAGATTGATTCACAAACACACACATACACTCATTTATACACACAGTCACACACAAGAGAAACACACAGACTCAGACAGGCATTCACACATGCTCTCTCGTACACACACATTAACACACACTCGCATGCACACTCATTCATACACACTTGTACACACTCATTCATACACACATACACACTTGTACACACATTCATACACACATACACACTTGTACACACTCATTCATACACACATACACACTTGTACACACATTCATACACACATACACACTTGTACACGCTCATTCATTGTACACACTCATTAACACACACTCGCATGCATTCATACACACTTGTACACACTCATTCATACACACATACACACTTGTACACGCTCATTCATACACACTTGTACACACTCATGCATTCATACACACTTGTACATGCTCATTCATACACACTTGTACACACTCATTCATACACACATACACACTTGTACACGCTCATTCATACACACATACACACTTGTACACACTGATTCATACACACATACACACTTGTACACGCTCATTCATACACACTTGTACACACTTGTACACACTCATTCATACACACATACACACTTGTACACACTTGTATTCATACACACATTCACGCTATTCACACATACACACATACACACTTGTACACACTGATTCATACACACATACACACTTGTACACGCTCATTCACACACACTTGTACACACTCATTCATACACACATACACACTTGTACACACTGATTCATACACACATACACACTTGTACACGCTCATTCATACACACATACACACTTGTACACACACACTCATTCATACACACATACACACTTGTACACGCTCATTCATACACACATACACACTTGTACACACTGATTCATACACACACACACACACACTTGTACACGCTCATTCATACACACTTGTACACACTCATTCATACACACATACACACACACTTGTACACACTCATTCATACACATACACACTTGTACACACTGATTCATACACACATACACACTTGTACACGCTCATTCATACACACTTGTACACACTCATTCATACACACATACACACTTGTACACGCTCATTCATACACACATACACACTTGTACACACTCATTCATACACACATACACACTTGTACACACTCATTCATACACACATACACACTTGTACACACTCATTCATACACACATACACACTTGTACACACTCATTCATACACACATACATACACACATACACACACACACTTGTACACACTCATTCATACACACATACACACTTGTACACGCTCATTCACACACACACACTTGTACACACTCATTCATACACACATACACACTTGTACACACTGATTCATACACACATACACACTTGTACACGCTCATTCATACACACTTGTACACACTCATTCATACACACATACACACTTGTACACACTCATTCACACACACTTGTACACACTCATTCACACACACATACACACTTGTACACGCTCATTCACACACACTTGTACACTTGTACATACACACTCATTCATACACACACTTGTACACGCTCATTTCATTCACATACACACTTGTACACACTCATTCACACACACTTGTACACATTCACACACACATACACACTTGTACACACTCATTCACACACACTTGTACACACTCATTCACACACACTTGTACACGCTCATTCACACACACTTGTACACTGATTCACACACACATACACACTTGTACACACTCATTCACACACACATACACACTTGTACACACTCATTCATACACACATACACACTTGTACACACTCATTCACACACACTTGTACACACTCATTCACACACACTCGCATGCTCATTCACACACACTTGTACACGCTCATTCATACACACTTGTACACACTCATTCACACACACTTGTACACACTCATTCACACACACTTGTACACACTCATTCACACACACATACACACTTGTACACACTCATTCATACACACATACACACTTGTACACACTCATTCACACACACTTGTACACACTCATTCACACACACTCGCATGCTCATTCACACGCTCGCTCACACACTCATTCTCACAAACACGCTTATTCACACACACACTTTCCCTCCCTCTTTCTCTCTCTCTCTCTCTCTCTCTCTCTTACACACCCACATATGAGAGGGCCTTCCAGAGTATTTTGTGATCATCCGAATGGTTGGGCTCTCAGTGCAGACCCACGCAGTACATGATGTAATGCCATTGAGAACAGATCTGGCCTGGTTCAGTTGGATGTCCTCCCTGGCCCTACATAGTGGGTGATGACAGGCAAGGGAGAGTGCTAAAGATCTCTCGTAGTCCCCGGCAACAGTGACATTAGTGCTGGGAGATGAGACTTGATGAGACAATCATGAGGAGAGACGGTGAGATTTCTGAGAAGTTAATTTATTATTTTAATCTAAATGTTGGAGACATGAACTGAAAATGAGCTTAGTGTTTGATCAGATGGCCTGTCTGCCCCATTATATATATATATAATGTGAGAACTCATTTCAGAGTGGATGAGGTCCAGTGTGTGCCCTGTGTGGATTACTTTAGACACCAGCCCGTTCAGAACACATACCGTTTATTTTGATGATTCACCAGTGGTGCTTTAAAGGAAATTAAATAAAAATGTTCATGTTGTTGTTTTGTTTTTGTGATTTTGCAGTTGCAACGTAACCTCCCCTCACACACACACACACACACACACACACGTAACAACGCCTTGGATTATATGAATGTCCCTGATGCACTGAAAATGTGTCTCTTTGCTCTGCCCCTTTGCCCCGGGTTCCTGCCCCAGGTGACTGACCACGCCACCACAGCCCTACTGCACTACCAGCTACCCCAGATGCCCGATGTGGTGGTACGATCCTTCATGGTGAGATCTTCCCTGCTGGGTTTATTTTTATTTATTTATTTTTTACAGCAGTACCGTGTCCTTTCAATTATGGCTCCACCCCCCATATCCCCTCCCACACTGGCTCCACCACCCCCCCGTGTCCCCACACAGGCCCCGCCCCTCTCCAGGACCACCCCCACACTCCTGTGTTCCCACGGATTCTGTATTCCCCGCCGATATTCTGCTGCCTCTGCAGTTTCCCCTCGCCCGCCATTACATTATCACGTTCTAGGAATAGGTCATTTTATAATTTCTGAATGAGCTGGTCTTAATGGGTTTTTATAGCACAAACACATAAAAATCCAACACTGTAAATCAGATTGACCTTAGTGTTCTAGATAAGAAACCCGAGCTGAACCCCGTGTGGCTGACAGCGGTGGTGGTCTGGAAGCCCTTCGGTTGTAAGGGCTGGATGTGAAGATCGTCTGTGTGTTTGTGTACGTGACACCAGGCATCGTGTCTGGTTAAGCTTTAAATAGTCCTCAGTGGCCTGCTGGGAGGAGTGAGGACAAGGGCGATGGATTACACAGCCCCTCCACACCCCCCCCCCCAACCCCACGTCTTCAATCGATGGCGAGGTCTTCCTATCTCGTGACACTGCAGGGTCTCTCCTCTTGCTTCCTGTGACCAACTGAGCATGCCCAGCAGGGCCCTTTGAAGCGCATGCGATGTCTCATGCTCACTCATCCATTCTTTAGCCCGTTAGTGCCGCTGTAGACCTGGATGTGGGTGCACTGGGGCCATGGGGGAGCTCCAGGGAGGGAGCTCCAGGGAGGGAACCCCAGGGAGGGAACCCCAGGGAGGGACCCCAGGGAGGGACCCCAGGGAGGAACCCCAGGGCAGGACCCCAGGGCGGGACCCCTGGCTCAGTGTGGAGGGAGGCTCTGTTTTTTGGCTAATGTTCTCAGTGGGATTGTCGACCTGTCCCAGGTTTAACGCCGGTTCGTTTCTGTTTCGTTTTGCTGCACGATCTCGGGCGTGTCCTGTTCTAGCTCACTAAGGGCTCGGTAAACACCTAGAACGGGATCGCCTGGGCTGGGAACCACACGGTGGAGGGGCATGGAGGGGAGTCTGGGACCTGTGGTACCTGCTCTGTTTCCGCCGCCTCTACTAATCGCACAGGAAATTCTGTACATATCCTTGTAATAACTGCTGGATTTGCAATAAGTGCCAACAGCTAATATTAGAATTTGAGTTTACATATTCAGAACAGCTGCAAGTTCCGCTCCTGTGCCTCGCAGGCTGTAGTGCCTGCCAGGGTGTATTTAGGTGAACAGGAGGGACAAACGTGGGGCCCCTGCGGACGCCTGGGCCAAACACAGGGTCCCGACGCCAAACACAGGGTCCCGGCGCCAAACACAGGGTCCCGACGCCAAACACAGGGTCCCGACACCAAACACAGGGTCCCGACGCCAAACACAGGGTCCCGACGCCAAACACAGGGTCCCGACGGGGGCGGGTGAACTCACACCAGGCCCTGGGCGATGGAGGAGGCGGAGCTGATGGGGGCGGGGCCATGCCACACCTGCTCTTGATCGATGGGGCATCTGTCTGTGTGTGTGTGTGTGTGTGTGTGTGTGTGTGCACATGAGCCCCAGGACCACTGGACTCGTGCTGTGTTCATACGGCAGTGCAGTGAGGCCAGGCGGTCGTGTGTAAGGGAGTGTGTGTGTGTGTGTGTGTGTGGGTGTGGGTGTGTATCTGTGTGTTCATACGGCTCACGCCAGTGCAGTGAGGCCTGGCGGTCGTGTGTGTGTGTGTGTGTCTGGCGGGACGCTTAGTGCTGTTCTGGGATCAGCGTTTGACTTGTGTGTGTTACTGGCCAAGCTGAGCTGGGTTTACATTTATGGCCCATGGGACTTTGATCTGCATCTCTGGCATACGGAGCTGCTCTAGGATCCTCCCCCCTCATTAGCCTGTCATTTTAATTTCATTAAATAATACCTGGGGGACCACATTTGCATAATGACACTTTACCCTGGCAATTCGTCATCTTGACATGCAACAAGCCCGAACGCTGCACGTATAGGAACATGACTTGGTCAAGTGGTCTTAATCTGTCAGTCTATATATGGGAATTTTGCTGTGCAGTAATTTTATAAACAGCTTTGTGTGTAGGAGAAAAGTGTGTGTGTGTGTGCATGCGTTCGTGCATGCGTTTGTGTGTGTGTGCATGCGTTCGTGCGTGCGTTTGTGTGTGTGTGCGCATGTGCACGCGTGTATACACGTCCATAATGTTTTTATAATTATGTCCATGTATTAATAAAAACTAGATTTATATGTGTGTGTACACACATAGGTGTATATGTGTACGCACGTGCATTCATTTTCGCAGTTTGTTTTGAGAAGTGGTTCAGCTCTGTTTGATGTGTCACTCCCCTGATGTGTCTCACTCCCCTGATGTGTCTCACTCCCCTGCAGACGTGGCTGAGGAGTTACATTAAGCTTTTCCAGACGCCGTGTCAGCGGTGTGGCAAGTTCCTGCAGGACGGCCTGCCCCCCACCTGGAGGGACTTCCGCACGCTCGAGGCCTTCCATGACACCTGCAGGCAGTGACGTGGGCATGGACCCAGGCCGGCACCCCCCACTACCAGCACCACGCCACAGGGGGCGCCGTCCACAGTCTGGTGCCAAGGACACGCATTTATAACAACTCCCAAGTGACGTTGTCCTGTAGTCCGGGCCTGTGCGTTCAGGGAAGGTGCCAGATATATGTGCGTGCCTCCATACTGGTGCTGTGTGCCATCTCCCCAAAGTAAAACGCAGGCTGAACTCTGAAAGCTCTTTATTTCCCCCCGTTCAGTTGTGTCAGAAGCTGTTCTAGACCCTCGGATCACAGTCTGTGTTTTACTGGGAGGACAGACAGCCAAGCGTCTTGCTGTTGCCGGGGAAGGTAAACACCTTGTGTGCGTGTGAGCCGTGCTTAAATCTCCAGCATCTCAAACGTGCATACATTTGTGGACTACCTTTTATTTTCACATTTTTTGAGTTTCACTTTTTTATACTTAAAATAACAAGGTTTATGATTATAGTTTGTGAGTGTTAACCTACTAATTAGGTGATAATCATGAATTCCATGATTCGTCGATCTTTCTGTGGTTGAATATGCAGTATGCAGTTTTCTAATTTTGATATAATAAAATGCAACAAGTTGGTGTTTTATTTCTTGCCCTTCGTTTCTAATCGAGGAGTTCCAGCAAGAACTCTGTGTAGTGTTTCTAGTTTAGTGTTTCTTCCCCGGTGTGGTGTTAGCATCATTTATGCCAGTACTGACACTGTCAGTGTTGTGCACAGCGTCTAGCCCACAGCTACACTACCAGCGTTGGTCTTTTATGCTGCTCTGAGATGTTCGTGTGAGAACAACAGCCACAGATTTCCCGGACAAGCACACGGCACCTCAAGAATTCGGCTGACAACTTAAGTGCATTTGTACACCAGGGTGACCTAGAAATGATGCCCCCCGCCCCCAGTTCCATAAATAATTTAACCAAAGGTGACAAAGTAATGTCTGCTTGTGTGAGCAGTAGGTGAAGACCTGACGATTGTTCTGTAAGCCCGACTGCCGCGGTTCGTCCACGCCTCGTGCCATCGGTGACCTTACTGTACGCGCTGGGCTGAATTATTGATCGTGTTTTTGTCTCAAGTCAAGATGTCTGCCTGGGCGACGCCTACTGCACATCTGCATTAAGATTCAAACCTCCAGTCCTCCTAATAGCTGTTTGGCGCTCTCGTTAATTTCCTGCGCGATTTTGAAACGGCCGTTTGGGAGAGAGATTCGTTCTCTGCTGCGGCCGAGCTGACGTGCGCTTCGTGGTGCCGTGCGGCGCGTGCTAGGGCGCGCGTGCTAGGGCGCGCGGCTCCGCTACTGTCGCCATTGCTGCCTGTGAAGGGAGGATCCAAGTGCGACTTTTGGAAAGCCCATAAGTCGCGGTTCGTCCTCAACTGTAGCAATCAAAGAAATGAATTATTCAGCATGTTTACCTGCTCTGAATGTGACTCGTGCCCCTGCTCGGGAACAGGAGGAAAGTTTGAGATCTGCACAAAGAAAAGCAACCTTACAAAGGTTGCCTTTATTTATTAATATATGTATGTAGTCCTCTTTCTTTCTCATTTTAAAGCATGCATACAGAAAGCATGCTTAGCTCAGGCTGTTCTGAATGTAGCAGGTCTGGTAGGACTTTGAACACAAACAAATCCTGCCATAACTTTCAGACGTTCTTGTCCAATTTCAACTGTGTGGCTATGACACACTGGATGCACTGAAGCATTATGGGTTGATCACCTGAAATAACCAGCTGTCCACTTCTATGTAAAAGAAACCTGGATCTCTACGGGTGTGGATTACATGTGATTTTATGTGTATTTAAGAGTGCGTGGATCGCCCTAAAGGATCTGCTGACAGGAGCTGCTTTCAGACATGCAGCAGGGCTATTAAAAGATATGGCACTATAACGCTTTATTCAGGGATTGTGCTGCGATGCCCTGCAGGAGTCTGCAGAAAAGTGCTGCGTGCAGCGTAGTGATGCCGTCTGAGGGTTCACGCTGGCTTTGGTTCAGACCCTACGCAAGGGGACGCGTGGAGACGTGCTGGACGAGCCCAGAGGTATGAGAGAGTCCTCCTCAAACGCCTTCTTACCCTGGGCACAGTCCCTTCTTACCCTGGGCACAGTCCCTTCTTACCCTGGGCACAGTCCCTTCTTACCCTGGGCACAGTCCCTTCTTACCCTGGGTACAGTCCCTTCTTACCCTGGGCACAGTCCCTTCTTACCCTGGGTACAGTCCCTTCTTACCCTGGGCACAGTCCCTTCTTACCCTGGGCACAGTCCCTTCTTACCCTGGGCACAGTCCCTTCTTACCCTGGGCACAGTCCCTTCTTACCCTGGGTACAGTCCCTTCTTACCCTGGGCACAGTCCCTTCTTACCCTGGGTACAGTCCCTTCTTACCCTGGGCACAGTCCCTTCTTACCCTGGGTACAGTCCCTTCTTACCCTGGGCACAGTCCCTTCTTACCCTGGGCACAGTCCCTTCTTACCCTGGGTACAGTCCCTTCTTACCCTGGGTACAGTCCCTCTGCTCTCTCACTGCTCAGGATGCAAGCGCGACTCGAAAGCTGCCCCTTCTACTCCTCACAGCAGTCGGCATGGGACACAGACAGACCAAATCTGCGCTTTGTCTTAGGATCGCTCAGACCGTTTTTGGGCTTTCTGCGCGTGACGTATGGAAACGCCATCACCCCATCGCGCTCGTGTTCTCCGTGCCTTTGGCTTTCCAGGACACGGGCGTCATAATCGACCTTCATGTTTTTGATAAAGCGTCATTAACCTGAATCTGCCAGCTGCAAATTGCATCATTTTTAAAGTTGTTTAATTATAAAAATGATTTATCTAAGCCTTTGAAACAGACCCTAAAAATTGGCACAGATCAGCGTTTCCCGGATGCAGAAGTGCCAGTGATCCCCTGATCCTCCACGCGCGATCCAGCTCACACGTTGCTTGCTAATTAACTAATGAGTCCGGGGGGGGTGAGGGGGGTCAAAGCAGGGAAAACGTGTGCGAATGGGAAGTGGACCTGACTACCCAGGGCCCGAGTAGGGAGAGGGGCCCATAAAAGTCCTGATTTTTTGTTTTGGCATTTATAGGGGCCCCCTGACATTGAGAGTGTACAGGGCCCAGAATCTGCTGCTACGCCCCTGTGTATTTATATTGGTTTAATTGTTTTACTCAATTGCATGCCTATAAATAGTAGAAGCAGAGAAACTGGTCATCGTGCGGCGGTCTCTTGATGTTTGCAGAGCTGTGTATGTAGAACAGCTAGCCTATGCATCAGGCGTTTATTTATGACCCTGTGAATGTGCAGCAGTAGTCCTGATCAAACAATAAGCAGCAGAAACCCTCCCCACCCCCACTCCACCTTGATCCGTCACACTCTGCTTTCTTTACCAGGTTCTTTAATGCTGACCTGTATGTTTGCGAAGTGTGCCTTGTTATAGTATTGTGTTCTCCCTCCTCTGTGTGATGTGTGTGTGTGTGAGCACGTACTTGTGTGAGCACGTGTGTGAGCGTGAGTGTGTGTGAGCACGTGTGTGTGTGTGTGAGTGTGTGTGTGTGTGTGTGTGTGTGTGTGTGCATGTGTGTGTGTGTGTGTGCATGTGTGTGTGTGTGTGTGTGTGTGTGTGTGTGTGTGTGTGTGTGTGAGCACGTATGTCTGTGAGAGAGCACATACGTGTGTGTGTGTGTGTGTGTGTGTGTGTGAGCATGTGTGTGTGTGTGTGTGTGTGTGTGTGTGTGTGTGTGTGTGAGCATGTGTGTGTGTGTGTGTGTGTGTGTGTGTGTGTGTGAGTGAGCACGTGTGTGTGTGTGAGCACGTATGTCTGTGAGAGAGCACATACGTGTGTGGGTGTGTGTGTGTGTGTGTGAGAGCACGTGTGTGTGTGTGTGTGTGAGAGAGCACGTGTGTGTGTGTGAGCACGTATGTCTGTGAGAGAGCACATACGTGTGTGGGTGTGTGTGTGTGTGTGTGTGTGTGTGTGTGAGCACGTGTGTGTGTGTGTGAGCACGTATGTCTGTGAGAGAGCACATACGTGTGTGTGTGTGGGTGTGTGTGTGTGTGTGTGTGTGTGTGTGTGTGTGCACGTATGTCTGTGAGAGAGCACATACGTGTGTGTGTGTGTGTGTGTGTGTGTGTGTGTGTGTGCCCCCCCCCCTGTGAGAGCCACTCTCCCCCCTGGCCTGTGGCCTCATTAGCTGCTCCTCTTCAGCTCATCCCACACCCTTCGCTGTGAAGGCCTAATTAGTGCACGCGCCCCATGCTAATGATGGACGCCGCACCCTGATCCCTCTGCTCGTCCTTCCTCCGGTCAGGCCGGCTCTGCCCGAGGGGTCGGAGGGCATCTTCTGAGGCCTCAGCCTGGGCGAATTGCACATTCAGATCGGGCTGTGGCCTCTGGGGTTTTTTTTTTTTCCTTGCCTCAAAAACAATGGACACCAGACTGTAGCCGCATGAGACCTGCGTTTGTGATTATAGTGGCCGCACAACGACATTACCGCTGATCCTACATCAGGTGTGAACACTCCTTACTGCCCCGCATGCGTTACTTAGCCGTCCAGCTAAAACAGTGTTGTTTTGCAGCAGTTCATAATAAAGCACGACTCCACAAGAGTACCACACAGTCATTACAATACAATTCTGTTCTTCCTGCCAAGCATCGTGGACTAAGGTCTGGGGGTTTGGACAATATCCCAACTTATCAGCAACGGAGGCTGGATGTCTTCGGTTTTTGCCATCCACAGGCTGTTTTAACTAAATAACTATGAACATGGGTGACGTTATGGCAGGATAATGACACCCTTCCCAGTCACACCAGATCGTTATGCTCTCTTCTAACTTTCAGCAGACAAAACAAAAACCTCATTACACTTCATGTCTCTGCGCTATATGAACTAGCTTTACATCAACCGCCTTCTGCTGCCTTGGCTGTGTGTCTCTTGCAGACATAGATCCAAATTTTATTTATTTGTTCAAAGAATCTGAGCGAGAAGTCTTGTCCTAACAATAATTTAAGTCATCTGTTTTCCTAGTCTCAGCAGGTGGTGCACACAGTGGATACAAATAGAATTGTTTTATTGTTGTGCACGTTGCCAGCAACGAATCACTGGTACTTCATGTGCAACTCGACGATGCGATTGTCCGTCTCTCACACCAGCGCGCACAGGGGTGGCGGTATACGACTTAGGAGGTCGTCCTGGGAGACAGATGGTGACTAGATGCTACCCGGCGCCAGGAATGTTCTGGAAGTGCTCCACGCTAAGCGGCCCGGGAGTACGTAGGAGGTGTGTGCATCGGCGCCGCGTTTCGGGCACAGGCCGCATCCACGTTCCATCTGTTCCTCGGCACCTCTCTGTTGGCGCCGCGCGCAGCGCTCCGGAGTCTGAATGCGGCCCTACGAGGGCGCACGCGGCCGTAACTAGAGACGCCTCACTCTGCCCTGCCCCTGGGCGGCCGATCAGCGGACCCTGACCCACTTCACCTGCACCGCTGATCCACACGCTAACGGAACCTGCAGCTAAATACCTTAACGTCAAACGTGTTTGATGCAAACACAGAACAAACAGGGTTAATCCTGGTTTGAGCGAGGGGGGGGTAGAGGATTACTGTAGTGGAGATTTCGCTGATTGTAACGGAGCCGACCAGCTCTTTCGGTGCTTTTATCCACTCCGTTTTGAGCGTCTTTTGGCACAGAGACGCCGCCTTGCACCGATGTGTCATCTGATCAGTGCAGGGAGCCGAGATTCACGCTTTGGTCTGAAATTATGGAGCTCATCCTATTGGCACAGTGAATCACCAAGCGCTAGTGATGGTGACACAGCCCGCGATGTCTCAGACGCTCTCAAAGCCTCTTGGACTGAAAGAAGCAGAATTTTTAACAGCTCATCGCAGATGGTGACAACTTTCTCATGAACTAAAGTTGTGCGTGGCACAAGTCAAAAAGACTTCAGACAGAGTAGGACTCGCGTGAGTCAGATTGTTAGTCAGGAGTCGTGTTCACAAAGCATTTGGAAGTACGGCGATTCTTTGGAGGTTCGCTCTTCAGGTTAGCTTAATAAAGTTAGCAGGAGGCTGTTGAATGTGAATCCCTGTTTAGGCCTCGTTCTCCAAGGCGATTTATCAATACTAGAGACGTCATATATTATACAAATAGATTAAGGTGAGCGATCCTGAAGATAAATAGAAAACACTTATTATGGAGTTATTATGGCACAGCTGAAGATGCAATGACATTCTTGTCCTTTCAGTCCAGGTATTGTTAAGAAGCAAGAATAGTCACTTTAAGTCTAATGTCCCGCCTTTGTAAGAGTGAAACAGGTGTGAGTCCTTCTCCTATTGGCCAGAGCTATAATGCTCCAGGTATGAGTCCTTCTCCTATTGGCCAGAGCTATAATGCTCCAGGTATGAGTCCTTCTCCTATTGGCCAGAGCTATAATGCTCCAGGTATGAGTCCTTCTCCTATTGGCCAGAGCTATAATGCTCTTGCATCGTCACTGAAGTTCAAAGGAATCGCTTCGGCGTCATGTCGTGTGTGATTTGCATGCGTTCGACAGTCTCTGTTTTTCTCATAAGATAGTGACGCTTATGCTCCCTCACACACACCCTCACACACCTACACACACCCACCCACACCGAAGTGGCATTGCATCCTGTAAGTATTGGGACAGTGGTGCTTCTAGTTCTGGCTCTGTTCTCAAGAATGTTGACTTTAAAATGCTGCACTGACTATGAGGTTAAAGGTTAGAAGGAGAAATTGAAAATGGCTGCGTTATGGTCCTGTGAGGACGTTAGTGAGAGAACACTACAGGGCACAGACTACAGGCCAGAATCGACTGCACACGATTTGCAACCAAGTAATAAACATGACAAAATAATTTACGACTATGTTAATTTGTCCAGTCACACCTTATGCTTCTGCGTGTGTGTGTGTGTTTGTGTGTGTGTGTGTGTGTGATTGTTGTGGGGAGCCACAGTATTATACCCGGATTGAGGCAGAAATGAAATTCACAATTTCCAATCACTATATTAGAATATTGACAAAAAAATACCAGCGCTGTGTCTTTGTTCTTTGAAAGACACATTTATTAGACACATTCAGATTAGATTGTGCTCCATCTCTGTTCTATATAAAGAAACACAGCAGGAGCAGAATACTCATTATATCAACGGGTAGCACGTGTGCCTCAGAGCATTCAAGACAAATTCTGGAAGACACGGACCACCTGAGTTCTTCATCCACTCTAGACTGAATTCTTTCCACAAATGGAGACTGCAATCCTGATCATTTCTTAAAGTACCAGCATTCAGAAAATGTATATAGAAATAAAATATCCTCAAAAATGACAGCAGGACAAGAGCCACGAGCTGCGGCCCAGGATGTAGGCTACACCTGCATCCACCTGTTGAGCAGAGTCTCAGACAGCAAGGCAGGATACAGACTGACACTAAGCCCAGTCATTCTGAGATTGTAAAGGAATGGTTTAGAAATGACTCCACGCTGCCGTGTACAGTGTGAAAACCCTGGTCAGGTTTGAATATTCCCACCACTGACACTCCCACATCATCTGCTTGTGTGACCAAAATGCAGCTGTTCAATGCAACAATGCACACTAAACAAGGCCCGATGGCAGAAACACTTGACAGTGAGAAATATGTTTTTAAAAAAAAAAGGAAACATTTTAAAGATGCTTAAAAAGGGGTTTTAATTAATTTCTCAGTTTTGTGTAGAATAATTGTGGCATTCTTTAAAGAGACAAGAAAGAGACAAGAAAGATCTCCCAATACCAGACTGCATGAGAGTCAAGATGATGGGAAACCATTACAGTACAAACCTTTAGTTCCAAGCGCATGAGGATCAGGAATCCAATTGTTAATGCAGTTAAATGCAAATATGAAAATTTGCACAGGTTTCGGGTCCCAACATGAAAGTGTGCTGCGTGTCCGCTGGGGACAAATAATGTGAATTCCATTGATTTCTGGCTTTTGGGCAAGTGTGCACAGATTTTCTGTCTCTGGCAGAATTGTTGTGCTTGTTAATCCATTTGAGCTGGAACGCAGTGCATCTTGGTAGGTGTAGGTCACAGCTAATGGAATGCTAATGAGTGCACGCTAATCAATTTGTGCTTAATCAGCCAATCAATTGTGACTGCGGCAGGCTAGCAGCGAGCGCCTTGGCTGCTAGCGGTGCCGTGAGAAACTGAGAGACTTCCTGCCCTCACTTTAAACCCTGTTTTGTTGTTTTCCATCTTCCTGCCTCCGCACCTGGGAAATGGGGAATCGAGGTTTCTATCATTCATCTGCCTGCCTTGTTATCCACAACAAAAGATAAAGCTTTAAAGAAGGATGGAGCAATATTCAAGGTCTCCACGGTACAGTTTTCTCAGTATTTTTTAAGCATATACATTTAACTAGTCAGTAAAACATAAAATATTTGGCTGATGGAGGATTACAGGTTGTGGGATAAAACATTTGATGTACATGTTGTAATGAGAACTGCCTGATCTGTTCTATGAAATGTTGTCAATTAATGAATTTTTATTTATAGTTATTATTCATTTCTTGCATCTTTTGAAAGGTTACGCAAAGGCTATTTGTTTTGCTGCAGCCAACACCAGTACAGTGTTCCTGTCTCTCCCTGCTCACCTCCACAGCCTCCCGTTAGGAACACACTTTCTGCTCTTTCACGAGTCGTGCCATCCTGGTGTGACGGGAGAAAACCGTGGGAACATTCGAATGGTTGTCACCTTCCTACGTGGCCTCCGTGGATTAAGTTGGAAACCTTTAGGGTTATGTTATTTCACAGTCCTCAGGCAGAACATTGACATATCTTACATCGAACTCGTCTGTGACCAGGAAGGCGAGGAAAATCCTGCTTTCCACAGTCAGGAGCCTCTCTCTTCACCTTTCACCTTCGCACTTTGTCCCGGCCATGAGAGCTTCACACCCACAGTTTGTCCAGAAAGGTGTCAGGCTCACTGGCCTTGAGGATAAACTACATTTGTGCTTCATTCCTTCTTCTGCCTTGCTTTCTGTTATTAAGTTAACCTTCTGAACCCATCCCAGCCCGGGGCCGTTTGGTGACCTCTTCGGTGTATGTTCTCACCACGCACCCTCCTAGTGAGCTCAGAACGCTCTTGTTTGATATACGTCTTCTTATCATCTTTTTTTAAACACTGACCTTAATTCAACTCTGCTAGACGTACAGTTTATTGATGGATTCAGGGCGATACGTTAACTCTTGTTTCAAGATTCCCCAGAAGGGAGACGCTGAATAACTCAATTTCTTTTTTAAACACAGCTAGCCTTGTGGAAACGCTAACTTTATTGAAGGAACAAATACATGTATAAATATATATAAAAACAAAAGGAGAACAACAACAACAAAAAAGGCCAAACCTTGACAAGCACAAAAAGAAGAACGAGGAATTAATCTTGGGGAAAGAGCCAGAAGAGCTGTGGCTGTAGGGGCAACCACACACTGCCAGGCAACTCACTACATGCCTTTCTTCCCTCTAAATGAAATATCAGAACACTGTTGGATTTAATCGGCAGAGGGCTAAAAGTAGAGTCGAGTGTCAGTCAGTTCCTGTTACAGGTTAATCTGTATCCCCAAGATGGCCAGTCACTGTCAGGGACAAGGGACAAAACAGACCATTAAAGCAATAATGCCTGCTGAATTCATCAAATCAGCACTTTTTCCTACAAGGATGTCAATCAGAGGTGATGGAGCTGACACTGATCTCTTCCGCCTGACACTGTACATATATATTAACCAGGTCCTGGATAGCTGCCCTCCGTCCTTCACTAGCACGTCACATTAGTTTACAAACTGGTTTCAGTGGCAGAGAATATATTGTTAATGTTATAGAAATTTGGCCTAGGGATGTTAACTACACTATTGTTTGTTTTCTAAAATATTATGGGTTGTTCTGACGTTTTTATTTTCAAAGTGTGTTCAAAATAAATTATTGAATTAAAATTGTAAGTTATACAGAAGAACAAGCAAAACTCTGCCCCACCTCAACAGTAGTCCTCAAACAGGATGTTGGTCTGCACAGGAAGCCGACTCGGCTAAATGTGCTGCATCATAACCTCACCTTATTGATGTACAGATCTTTGCTCCCCTCACAACGACGATAGCACTGCATTTCCTGCCGAGAGTGAAGCCTGCACACCACAGACGACATTCACATGAGCAGCAGGTATTACAAATTCCTTTTGATGGAAAATGGATTTAAATTTCTTTCAAGCCAGATATTTTTTATCTATCTATCTTTCTGTCTGTCTCTATCTGTCTATTTACATATCTAGATAGATAGATAGATAGATAGATAGATAGATAGATAGATAGATAGATAGATAGATAGATAGATAGAAACACACTGTGAATTCCTTTTGAATTACTGTTATATAGTCAGTTTGAAAGAAAAGTGAGAATAAACTTGGGAGGCCTCATAAACATTTGCTTTGGAAAGATCACGTTGTGATCTGAGACAACCACCCACACAGTCCCTGAAAGTAGCTTTAACTCCAGGAGATGAAATGTGAGTGTGGGTGTTTGGACTGAGTCTCTGTCCATGTGTGAGTCTATTCTTGTCATTTTATACATCAGTTATTCATTTGTTAGATTTTACTACTACCCTCCCCTCTCCCCCCCCCAAAAAAAATCCTAAAAGAAAGTGGAAGAGGACTTCTGTCCAACCACAACACACAGAAGGCAGGCAGGGGCAGTCACAGTGTATATGCTGGCAAACAGACGCCTGTGATGTTTGCACCAGGTTCACCAATTTAAGAGAATATAGATAAGCTACATAGGTTATGCTGGATCAATCACACCGGCACGATTAAAAAAAGAGAGCGGGGGTTTTCGGCAAAGTAGTCATTGGAGTGCCCCCTAGTGGCGTTATATTTTACTTCATGAAAGTTGCATTTTGAAAACGCCTAACGAAAATGCGTATGAACGTCGATCAGTGATTATATGCGTGTGACGGTGTGACATGGGGCGACTGAATAATGCAAAATATTCCCTTGTGTACCACAGTACCGGAACACAGTGAATATAACATTGTAATAAGATACAAACACGAAAGACGTGAAAAAAACAAGCAACCCCCCCACATAAACTAAGCACACAGCAGGTATTATTACAATTAGCCTGTTCTCAGACCTGCTGGTGTTGAACGTTTTGAACGCATATCGGAGAAGCTGAGTTTATGAGAAAGGGAATTCATTTGTTGGGCTATTAGTAATGAACAAAACTTTAAAAAGTACGAGATCAATAAATAATCGGGTGTTTGCTTGATGTTGGTAAAAAAAAAACGTTTACTTTTGTTTTCGATCTGGTCTTTGTGGAGTTCTTAGCGATGATCAAGACAGCCAAAAGTTAAAGCGCCGCGCTGGAAAAGCACGCCTCTGAGCGCGGCCTGCACGCTTCTCTCTAAACGAGGTGCCCTGTAGCTGCGCCTCGCCGCTGCCCTGTCAAACCGCCTCTGTATCTCCCGGAGTTACCAAAGGATCCGCTCCGCTATGCCCATCAAATTCAGTTTAATCTCTCTTTACGCACGCGGCCTTTCATCTCGCGGGCCCCTCCTGGGAAAGGCCCATTGAGGAACAGCGCTGCGCTGTTATTGGTCAAGGTCATAGAGGGCGCCGCTAAATGCAGCCTTGCCCGCGATGAGAGCGATGTGTATCTCCGCACCGCCAAACAGTGCGATTTCTGGAAAAACAACCCGGATTTTTGTTAATGTGTTTTTTTTTCCCTTTCCTTTTTTTTACGTGTCGTGATCATACTTAATTTTAGTCATTTTAATCGACTATCTAAGACCGCGATGCCACTGACTTGCTGAAATCAATGTAAGTGTATGTAGATAAGTATGTAGATGTAATTGAAAATCTATAACGTCAGAATGATAAGTAGGTTTCAAAATTCATGACAACCCTTAATTTCCTGTTGTGGCCTTTATCCAGACTGATTGGCATGGCCATTATATAGGCGTTTAAGACCCAGGATAAGCTGGACAAGCAGGATACGGTGTCACTTTTTAGTCGTAAATGGTTTTATTCTTGTGGTGTCAAATAATAAATACACCAGTATCTCTCCAGTGTTTCTACATTCTCCAGCTAAGGCATTAACACAGTGTCACCGGTGAGTTCTACAAGAGATGAGGAAAGACACAGAAAGAACAAGCCCTTGTCGTTCCTTTTCATCAGAGATCAGCCTGCTGCCTCTTAAATAATGCATCGATTTATAGGCTGGTAGTTAATTCCCCCGTTATCGGCGTGTACAAAGTGCACGTGGCAGGGGGTGATGGATGAGTGGTTTGGGGCGGCTGTCTGCCGGCTCTGACAGGCGTAGTCCCACTGCGGAAGCAGCGGCAACCTTTCACTGGCACGCTCTCTCTCTCTCTCTCTCTCTCTCTGTCTCAAAAAAGAAAGAAAGAAAAGACGGAAAAAATGTCTACAATCCGCGGAATGTTTCCGTTGCGTTTGAACATATTTATATATGCGTATTTGTTCTGAGCGACAACAAGCTCATATTTTTATCAACGGATGGTGTGAAACACAAAGGAATTATTTCCGTAACGGAAAGTCGTGTTTTACTCTCACATTGCGGGCATCTCGTTAGATGACCGCAAGATGGAGGCAAAGCGAAAGCATTTAAACATACGCCTCGTTATGACGATATATAGTGTGGATAGCTGCTGTATTACGTGTATTATGTTATTTATTTTGACTCGGGAGTATGCAAGTAAAAAAACATATGCAGACGTGTTTCTGCATAGTCCCATAACCAAGGTACTGTGGCCAGCCTCTGTTGTCTGGTCTGATGCAATTATCAGCTCGATTAATGACACTACATGTGAAGATCCCCTCGTGTCACGTTAACCCTCCCGTGAAACTTTAGTTGTTCTGTCTGTCTTTCAAGGGGCAGAACTGTGCAGAACTATGCAGTTGTACTTTTCGGCTATAGCAGTAATCTCCCTGTGTTTTCCAGCATTGGCAGTGGTGTATATTTTGCATAGTTGCCTGTATTATACTGCAGTGAATATGAGCTGAAAGCAAATGTATTTTCCTCCACTCCCTGTGCTGTTTCTGCAGCTGTTGTGATTGTTCTGTCCTTGTCTCTGCTTCCCTCTGTGTCTTTACTTTTCCCCCAGACTTAGCAAAGTACCAAATTTAACAAAGTACCTGCTTCTGTTGTGTCTTTGTGGGTGGGGGTCTGCGGCGTGCTAGGATGCTGGTGTATGCTCCTGTGATGTGCTACCCATGCTAGGGGTCCTTCCTACCCTATGGAGCCTTTGGCTAACCAATACCGTGATGTGTTTCTGACTTCTGGATCAATAATGCACTTCCTGCTGGGTGGACCTGCTTCACCAACCTGGATCTGTCTCCATGTCTCCTCCCACTCCTGCTCCAATGGAGAGCTCAGGCTCGGGGCTGCCGTCGTCTCATGCATGACCTCTGACCCTGTACCTGTTCTAAACTCATTCCGAACCTACTCCACCTCCCATCACATGTACCTGTGCATGTTTCTTCTTGCCAGTGTCAAAGTCTGCTTGTTAGAGGTGTTTACACCCAGATTTCTGCAAAGCTGCTTTTCACATTGTTACAGTTTACTAAACACTGAATAAAACCGTAGTTAATCTCATTTTTATCTCAGCTATGCCCATTTCTATGCTAAGGTTTAGATTTTCACTTTCTTTTAGTACTCATTTTTTCAGCTTTTCACATCTAGTTTTCAAGTGTGTGTGTTTTTCTTCTAAAATACTTTAAATTCAGATATCAAACTTATTTAGAAGGTCACTCTTTACTTGTGCACCACAGTAATAAACATATTATCTACAGAGAGCGTTTGTATAGCTATAGTTTGTTTGTTGTCTTGTTTTTGTGTCAGCAATGAAGTATAAAGTATCTTACAAGCGCATACATTTTTTAAAAATCCACATTAGAATATATGAATAATCATTTATGTCCTTGTTGATTATGTAGGCTAGCATTTCATATGACAACTACTGGCCATCTAATTTCTGCATTTGGACGGAATATTGTTCAGAATAGTACAACCGAAAACTTTTTCTTTTTATAGTATATATATAAAAATATAGTATATACTTTAAAACTACCCCCCACCCCAGACTCTGATTTGGATTAAAACGTTTTAGAAGACGAATGAAGAAATTCAACGGTGTTTGGTCTTTAGACAAGAAATCATATCCGGAGGGGATAATATTTCAGCGGTGCCATGCCAGCCACAAGGGGGAGCTGTTTGCGCTAAAAAAAAAAAAAAAGAAGTGTACAGACCCTCGCAGTAGACTGGGACGGACGAACCGTTCATCGAGTAGCTGGTTAGCTGGAGAGAGAGAGAGAGAGAGAGAGAGAGAGAGAGAGAGAGAGAAGAGAAGAGAAGAGAAGAGAGAGAGAGAGAGAGAGAGACGCGGCCCAAAGGAGGAGCGGGACTGACCAGTTCGTCTTCTGTTACGATGCCCGGAATAACGGGCAAATAACGCGTAGCGACCTACTCCGTATCTCTACCGAAGATGTCTGGGAAGATTGAGGGCAAGCAAGGTAAGCACAGCAGTTTTCTCACTCGGCGCGAATCTCCGGCGACTGTTGTTAGCGAAGTGGCTAACGCTCGCGAGCTAGCCGTTGTAGCTGGCTAACTGAAGCGTACAAAGCCGTGTTGTAGTCAGTGTGGCGTCTGAGGTAGTGACATTGGCTTCGTGGGGGGGAGAAAATGCAGCTAGACGGTTTGTTGGACGTTCTCGGAGTGAATTACCAGCAATACGCTCAGTGCTAGAAGACAATGTTGGCAGGCAGGTAACCAGCTCCGCCGCCAGACATCAAGAGCTGGAGGTTCAGGCATTTTGTAGCTGTCTAGCAATTCCGCCGCCGGTGGGTGTGGACGTCGGAGCCACCTCGGCGAGCTGAACCGGGAGGGGTTGCGCTTTCAGTTGGCACATCTGTCTAATATAACCTTAATACTGTGTCGAGCGTTTGGCCAGATGGGAGAGATCTAAGTGACTTGGTTAGCTAGCTGAGATAGCTGGTAATGCAGCTAGCTGTGTCCTGCCTGGTCCTTGTTGCCCCTTTGCAAATGAAAGGATGTACTGTCAGTGATGGCAGTGTAGTGTTGTAAGGGCTTGGATCAATCCAGCTAGCTAGCCGTTGTACGCCATTCCTAATTAATGCATCGGCCTACATTGTACAGTTAGCTAGCTTCTAGCTGAGCTAGATTTCTTCCAGCTCTTGTGCAGGCTCTGCTAGCATCTGTACACCTAGCTAGCTATAGACAACATCCACTAACATCTAGAGAGCTACCTGTACACCTTGGCCACCTAAATCACTCACACAACTTTCGGTGAGGCTGATGTTGGTCATGGGCTCCTATATGTTGGCACTGACAGGTTTCACTGAATGTGTTAAACCTCTGAGGTCGTTCATCATTCACTAACTTGTTTTTTTTCTTAATGCCATTATAAAGCTCTTCCCGTTAGGTTATCATCATTTTGGCAACTTCTAATGTTACAAATTTAAAATAAAATAGTTTTTATATGGACGGTGGTAGATGGCTGGTAACTCATCTGTGTTATTTAGTTACTTTTGTTGATATTTTATTTAGTTTGTCTCATGTTTTTAGTACTCTGGTTTTGTAAATAACCTTCCTAGTAGAACAATTTTCATCTCTTCAAATTCTCCAAAATATGGTTGTAAATCAAAAATGAAACTTATGTTGGAACTTGATGTATATTTCTGTTATCTTGGGCAGAGGAGAAATAAACTTTGCAAAACTTTGCCAGCCAGTGAACGACACTGTATCAAGCAGAATCTGTAAACATTTACAAATGAGAAGTCTGTTTTAGAACCCTCTATGAACTACTTCCTGTTTCATTAGAAGAAGCCAAGTGAACTTCCTTCTTCATTTACCATTAGTTTCATTAGTCAGACACACTTCTCTTGGACTGGCATTCAGGAAGTTGACGTTTCTCTGGGTAATTTCACTTGTTAAGAATAATGGTCTTATCAGTTTGAATGATCAGTAAGTTAAGACTTTCAACTTCCCACCCATTCCGATAGCTTAATGCCACAGTTTGACACACACTGTTGGAGTTGATGGGTACCCCAGGATATAACCCTGTTTAGCTTGGCGCATTAGCCAGATGGAAATTGGACCCAATACTCAGGAGGTTAAAGGTTCCCTTCTAGCTAATCGCTGCTGCTAAGTTCCTGCGGCTGAGTGATGTGAGGCCTTTTGACACCTGGTAACACCCAGCTGCATGGATCTTGCTACTGTAACACTGTGTGACGACTTGGCAGCAGGAGCGCAGAGCGTCTGCGAGGAGACAGAGATTTAGCTTTTGGTGTTTATTTCGATTACGTTTCGGAACTACTTTCTGTTCTCAGTTATCTGTGTTTTCTCTGTGTGTATGTGTGACTTTTATAATAATCTTCAATTCTGACTTCTTCTTTTTATATTAGCTGCTCCTCTGCTATGTGATTGTGTCTTGTTCACTTGTTCACATAGCAGTTGTCGGTTTCCATTAATGTTTGCCTTTTTATTTATAAAACTAAGTTCTAATTCTCAGTTCTAATTTTGTTATTTTAGCTGCTCTTCTGCTGGGTGAATGGGGGCAGGTCCTGGATTAGCACACTTACTCTGAAGTGCTGTGTGTGGGCCCTGCCTTGAAACTCCACGCAACAGCCGCAATAACCTCAGGCTCTGTGTCACTGTAAAGTGTCGAGTGTTTGGAAATTTCCCCTAGATGGGTTCATTCACAACAGTGGCTTCATCAGAATTCCACTAAGGCATACTTCAGCTCAAGTGTCTCAGCCCCTCTATGACCAATTCAGTCTGCAGTGGAGCAGCGTTTGAATCCACACACACACACACACGTCTCTCCCCTCTTCTCTGTGTCTTTTTCTAAAGGGCATAAAGGGCTGAAATGTGGCACTGCCAATAAACTGGAAGCCACTCCATCTGTTTGCATGCGAGGAGGAGTTACTGTAAACAGGCCACAGCCTTTCACCTGTTTGTGTTTGCTTTAAAGCTGTTTAATAAAAGGGCAGTAGACCCATATTAAACAAGCTAATGCAGGCACACACACACACACTTAAATGGACACACATTATATCGTCAGATACTGTAAACACACGTCCTGTGCTTGATTTCAGCCACCGACTAGAATTGTTCATTGGCCTCTTTTGGTCTTTACATATTGCTTTTCTCTAAATTAAATTGTTTACAGAGACTGTTTTCTTTTCTCCCTCCCTCTCCCTCTCTCTCTTTCTCTCCCTCCCCCCTCTCTCTCTCTCTCCCCCCCCCTCTCTCTCTCTCTCTCTCCCTCAGATTCCCAGCGTTCGCACTTGTCATCCTTCACAATGAGGCTGATAGACAAATTTCACTCCCCAAAGACTAAAAGGACATCTTCAAAAAAACCCTCTAAGCCTCCTATAGAGCGAAGTATAAAGGCTCCAGAGAAGCCTGTAACTAAGGTACCCGTGGAAACACAGCACCTACACGTTTCCAACGACAATAACCATCACTAACGTCGTTGCTATTGCGTTTGGCCGAGCTGAAACGCTCCCTCTCTCTCTCCCTCTCTCTCTCTCTCTCTCTCTCTCTCTCCCTCTCTCTCTCTCCCTCCCTCCCTCTCTCTCTCTCTCCTCTCTCTCTCTCTCTCTCTCTCTCTCTCTCTCTCTCTCTCTCTCTCTCTCTCTCTCTCTCTCTCTCTCTCTCTCTCTCTCTCTCTCCCTCCCTCTCTCTCTCTCTCTCCCTCCCTCTCTCTCTCTCTCTCTCGGGCACAGAGTCTCACTCGGCTGGAAGAGCTGGAGAAGGATGTGGTCAGTGCCTTACGATACTTCAAGACAATAATAGATAAGATGGCGGTGGATAGGAAGGTGCTGGAGATGCTTCCTGGCTCTGCGAGTAAAGTGTTGGAGGCGGTGCTTCCTCTGGTGCAGCTGGACGTGGCGCTTCAGAGCAGGTGCTTTACTCTGTCCTGTCCTGAGGCAAAAAATAACACCTGCAAAAACCTATTCTGGTCTCTTAGCCCATATCTTTAGCTTTATAGATCACCCCTTCGCCACGGTGTGTTAAACACAGCCTACATTGTAACACGTGTTTTCCCCATCGTGGATTCTGAGGCTCTTGACGTGTTTTTGTTGGTCTCATAGACTTTAATTTCACAATCTGTATGGGTCGAGAATGTCCATTTCTGACTAGTTGCAATTTCCCTGATGTTGATTAAGATGATTTAAACTCTGGAAGTAGATTCTGAACCCCGACACATGACATTCTGAGCTTGACTACGCTGGGCATCGGTGAGTCGTATAACCCCACAGCCCCTGTGTCCGCAGTTCCACTGTGTCGTCCTGTCTCAGCCGGGTCTACCAGAGTCTGGCCAACCTCATCCGCTGGTCTGACCAGGTCATGTTGGAGGGCGTGAACCTCGACGAGAAGGAGACCATTGTGACCGTCACTGCTATCATCAAAGCAGTGCTGGATGGGGTGAAGGTAATTTTCTCTCATCAGCATGATGGTCTTTGAAAAAACTGTCAAGTTTGAAGTGATGTGCACCAACCCTGTGTTGGAACTGGGAGAACCGGGAGGTTGCATTGATTTTCTGGAGAAGGTTCTGCTTGGATATACCACTTCCTGCCTTTTAAAGAATAACCAACCATGTTTTGTTCTGCTCTTAAGTCTCCAAGCGTACCTGCTGTGATGAACTATGGTGCTGTGTCCTGAATTTAGCCCATCACAGTTGTGAACAGTTGTCACTATTTAATCGCAGGCGTAGTTCTTCCTCCACTCTGACATGCAGCCTCTCCACCCGCTGTCTGCCCAGTGCTTCCACCAGAGAGTCACGGCTCTGCCTCTGGTTTCCTACAGGAACTGGTGAAGCTGACTGTGGAGAAGCAGGAGCATCCGTCGCCCACCGCGCCTACAGCCACACCCGCACCGCCCGTCTGCAGCTCGGAGAGGTACGGGGGGGAGGGGCGGAGCTACTCAGCTGATGGGCCACGCCCACCTCAGGCGCCTCCTCACTCTTTGATTGGTGCCTCTGCACTGAATATGATTCCAGTGTGTAGCTGGACCTTCTGTGCTAGTGTATCCACTGGTACTATGTGCAGAATGGCATTTCTGGGCCAGCAAAAATAAAATAAAAATATAGTCTTACTGCTGTATCAGTTTTGAAAGACGCACACGTGCAGTCGTGAGTGCGGCTCCTCTCTGAATGCCGTTTAAGGTGAACTCCAGTAACTGCACCACGTCTACAGAGCACAAGGGATGGCGGCCGTCTCGGTCCTCCTTAACCTGCCGCTAATGTTTTTTTGACGATTCCAGTGCTCCGGAGCCTCCCGTTCTAGAGACGGAGGAGGACAAGTCCACTCACTCCTCTGCCCTGAACCACTCCCCCGAGGTCCTGACGGAAACCCCCTCAGCCGAGGAGACGGCGCCTCCCAAACCCCCCCTCCCCGGCCTCAAAGTGCCTGAGCACTGGTAAGACAAACGGGGCTTCCCTCCTCAGCTCTGCCTCCCTGTGTGCCTCCTCCTCTGTGCTGCTCCTCCTCTGTGCTGCTCCTTCTCTGTGCTGCTCCTTCTCTGTGCTGCTCCTCCTCTCTGCTGCTCCTCCTCTGTGCTGCTCCTCCTCTGTGCTGCTCCTCTCTGCTCCTCTGTGCTGCTCCTCCTCTCTGCTGCTCCTCCTCTCTGCTCCTCCTCTCTGCTCCTCCTCTCTGCTGCTCCTCTCTGCTCCTCTCTGCTCCTCCTCTCTGCTGAGCAACTCTGGCTTGGCTGGGTTACGTGGCCAGACATGCTAATGACTAACGTTTGGTTGTTGGTTATGTTGGTCGTCTGCGTGCGGAGGTGGAGAGGGAGAAGGCTCGGTGCCGCGGGTGGCTAGGGGCCGCGGGTGGCTAGGTGCCGGGTGGCTAGGGGCCGCGGGTGGCTAGGGGCCGCGGGTGGCTAGGTGCCGCGGGTGGCTAGGTGCCGCGGGTGGCTAGGTGCCGCGGGTGGCTAGGGGCCGGGTGGCTAGGGGCCGCGGGTGGCTAGGGTGGCTAGGGGCCGCGGGTGGCTAGGTGCCGCGGGTGGCTAGGGGCCGCGGGTGGCTAGGGGCCGGGCTAGGTGCCGGGTGGCTAGGGGCCGCGGGTGGCTAGGGGCCGGGGTGGCTAGGTGGTGGCTAGGGGCCGCGGGTGGCTAGGGGCCGCGGGTGGCTAGGTGCCTCGGCCCTGCTCGGCATGCCGGGACGGGGCTGTCAGGTCTGAGCCGTGTCCTCTCCTGGTGAAGACGTCTTTCTCTCGCAGGCTGAATTGAATTGTTTGCAAGAAACTTAAAAGGGAAAGTGTGAAACTGGCTGTCTATAAATAACGTGCAGGAGCTGTGCTACTGTAGGGGTGCAGCTAGGCCATGCTGCTCCACTTCCTCTGGCAAACTCGTGCCTTTTTCTGAGAAATAATTCTGCTAAACTGTTGAGACAGACAGACAAAGAGACGAAGAGAGTGAGAGGTTTTCATTACCAAGCCGAGACACGAAAAGATGAAAGTGACTTAATGATATATTTAATGTACTTTGATACAGCGGTATCATTTCAGTTTATTTTCAGTTTTGTATCGTTTTAAGTTGTGCAGGACTCATCATTATTAGTCAAGTCAAGTCAAGTAAATTTTTATTTATATAGCGCTTTTTACAACACATGTTGTCTCAATTAGTGTGAATTGGACTTTCAAACGGATTGGTGTGCTGTTACCAATGAGAGAGCCTTCCGAGATGAAACCCATTTTAGCTGCTGTTTACCCCCTTACTTTGTCCTGGACACACCACCTACATGCCACAGCAGAGAGTGAGAGTGCCTGGGGGGCAGCCTGCCTCTAGGGCCCCCTGCCTCTAGGGCCCCCTGCCTGGGGGGCCCCCTGCCTCTAGGGCCCCCTGCCTCTAGGGCCCCCTGCCTGGGGGGCCCCCTGCCTCTAGGGCCCCCTGCCTCTAGGGCCCCCTGCCTGGGGGGCCCCCTGCCTCTAGGGCCCCCTGCCTCTAGGGCCCCCTGCCTGGGGGGCCGCTTGCCTCTGCTCCAGCATGCAGGCTGTGTCTTTGCGGTGATGGCCCTGGTGGTTGTCTGAGCAGTGAGGGTCTTCCCATGAGCCGACAGCCCCGCCCCTTACGGGAGGCTCCCACGGCCTTGTTTCAAACCACATGCACAGTTACAAAGAATTAACCCCCACCCACCACCACCACCACCACACCAGATCCCACAGCGTAACCCACGATTGCTGGAACAGAAGCGAAGAGACTTCTGACTCACTCACTCACACACACTTGTCAGTGACGCCCTGTGTTGTTCAGCCGTGGGTTTTACAGGACGTCATTTACACTCTTCTATTTCCAGCCCTCCAGCACTTCCTCCCAAGAAACGCCAATCAGCCCCATCTCCTACGCGCGTCACCGTGGTAACGCCGTTGAGCCGGGCGACGAGCGGCTCTAGCCTTCCCATCGGCATCTGCAGAGCGGTGAGCGCACGCCTCTTCACACACGACGGACACGCTCTGTGTGCCCGAGTGACCTCTGACCTCTCCCTTTATTTCAGGTGTGCCCTTGTTTGTTTATGTTGGAGAAAACATTTGCTATTGTAACAAACCCATGATGGGAAGAGACAGACAGGGAGGTCTAGACAGACAGGGAGGTCTAGACAGACAGGGAGGTCTAGACAGACAGGGAGGTCTAGACCAGTTGAAAACGTCACCTCATGCTATTTTACTCTCTCTTTTAAAAATTTTCTTTTAGCTTTTATTTTTCTATAACTAAATGCTAAAGGTTGAAGTCCATGTCTGTATAGCAGTAGGTAATGCTGTGAACCCCCCCCCCAGGACTGCGACGCTGACGGCCTGCAGAGACGCTTCTCCGGCGGGAGCCACTCGTACGGGGGCGAGTCCCCCCGCGGTTCCCCCTGCGGCAGCATGGGGCTCCTGAGCCGCTCTGACGAGCAGCTGTCGTCCCTGGAGCAGGACAGCGGCCAGTGCTCCCGCAACACCAGCTGTGAGACGCTAGGTGGGGAGCCCCAGGCCCTAGCCTTCACCTTCGCCCTTTGACCCTTCACCCCACATGACCTGTGCGTTAAACCGCCTCGCCCTCCGCTTACTCCCACAGATACGGCAGAGAGCTACGACCCCGACTACGACTTCCTCAGCCAGGACTTATCCAGCGTGGATCAGATCCCCCTGACGGCGGTGGGTTTCCTGGGACCCCTCCCTGAGTCTTACCGAGAGTCAGCGCCCCCCTACCCCGGCCTGCCCCCCTACCCCGGCCTGCCCCCCTACGGGGCACCTTCAGTCCTCCCTCCCCACTCCGCCCTGTGCGCTCCGCCCGCCCTGCCCCAAAAGAAGCGACGCAGTACCAACCCGGCGGGGCCCTACGACCCCCAGCTGCCCCACGACGGCCTGCCGCCCCACGCCCCCCTGGAGCGCCTCCACTCGCAGTACGACAACGTCGACGACGGCGACGCACCGGTGCCGCCCTTCCCCGTGGGCCCCCTCCTGCCCCTCGTGCCAGCGTGCAGCCTTACCGGCTACGACATGGACTTCGTCTCCACGGACGGTGCTCACATCCCTCAGAGCCCCCCGCCTCTACCCGAGAAGAAGTGCAGACACAGTGAGTATGGACCAGACAGACGTGTGGGCGTGGTCAGTGGGCGTGGTCAGTGTGGCAGCCACAGGGACGTGAGCAGAACAGTTTCAGCAGGCAGGTCCCGTAATGAGGAGCAGCTGGTGTGGCCCATAGGAGAAGGGGAGATGTTTGGGCCAACAGGGCACAGTCAGGCTGGGAAGACTAATGACTTTACCTGTTCTTGCCCTTCCTACAGTACAGGGGTGTAAAAAAAAAAAAAAACGTAAGATGAAAAGACGATGACCTGCTGATTAGACTGATGTGAGCAGCCTGGGGCATTTGTGATGCTGAGCAAGATGACAGGAAGTGTGGCAGATGGTTTAGGCATTTAGCAGACCTCCCTATAGGGGGGATGGTGGGGGGGGGGGGGGGTCATGCCCAGGGCGTCAGAGCTGGTGCTCGGCGGGTTCCACACATGCCCTCCTGTAGCGCCAGCCGCTCAGCCAGCCGCGGGATCAGGGGCTCCGCCCTCACGCGCTGCGTCCTGAGACCAATACCTTTCGTGTCTTTAAATACTCCAAAATGTCAATTAGGGAATTTCTTTCTGCAGTTCCTTTGAAACGCTCAGGAGGCGATCGAACACACACAGTCAGTGCACTGAGGTTCTTGTGTAATGTTTGCTTTGGATGATGTAAGAGTCGGGTCTGTTTTTCCACTCTGCTCCTCCTCTCGGGCCCCTGAGTTTGGGCTCGGCGCTGGGAGAGGCTGACGTCAGCTCCGCAGTGAGGTCATGTGCTATAATGTCTTTGTTGTCGAAAGCGCCCAGTGAGTACGAGGGGCGTAACCCAGCACACACAGGAAATGAGGTCACAGCCAGCGTCCCTGGGAGCAGATGCTGTTTGGAGTGTGGGGTTGGGTGTGGGGAGATGATGTGAGGATCAGGACATCGACCGTACAAATAATGGAGAGGTTTACAGAGAGTCGTGAGTGTAGCCGGCTAAACTCCTTTCGTTTATGACCACCCATGACACACATTAATATAAACGATGTAGTTAGGTTACAGTTCCGGGACCGTCCCCGAGTGCTGGGGAGAGAGTGTTGGAGGAACTGGGTCAGATCAGTGGCACATCTCTCTGGTTTCCAAAGTGTTGAGGGTTTTCTTGTAAGAGCAGAGCGTTATGGCGCTGCTCAGAATAAGGGCTGTCAGAGTGGCACCGTCATTAGGACCCCTGGGAACTGGGACACGTGGGTGATGTGGGCACTGTGGAGACTCAGACCTTCACTTGTGAGGTTCCTCCCAGGTCGTGCGTATGTGTGAGTGACACTGTGTGTGTGTGTGTCTGAGAGACTGCGTCTGAAGGTGTGTGACCTCCTTGCCCTTTGTCTGCCCCCCCAGTCCTGAAGTACATGCAGTTTGTAGAGGACTACTCTGAGCCGCAGCCGTCCCTCTTCTACCAGACGCCGCAGAGCGAGCGCGTGTACGAGCAGCGGAACAGGCACCTACAGGAGGTGTACGGCTTCAACGACTCCTTCAGCAGCGACTCCGCCCACCAGCCCGTCCCTCCACCCGCACTCCCCCCGAAGCAGAGACAGCTGGTGAGCGCCACGGCTGCCTGCATGCTTCTGCTGCCACACACACACACACACACACACACACACACTCATAATAACTTGCACACATTCAACCACATGCACACACAATCTCTGTCACTTACTCACACTTTCGTAAAAACACCCGCTCACTCACACGCACACACACACTCACTCACACACACACACACACACAGTTTTCTTCTCTTTACCTTAAGCTCACATAAAAACTGGCAGTCTAAACAAACACACCCTGCTCTCGCTGTCTAATACAAACACACTCTGCGTCCTGCACACATGCCCCAGAGAGACGGGTTGTGACGTTCTGCACACGTGTGTGTGTGTGTGTGTGTGTGGGTGTGGTGGTGTAGCACTCACACTCCCCTTACCCGCGATCATCCAAACCCGTCATGACAACAACACCAGAGCTTCCTGGCGCCATGTGACAATTTTATTGTTTTTTTTTTCCTCGTTCTGAGTTCGTTGCGTATTTCATCATCCAGCTCACTGCTCTAGGGGCCGTGGTTAGATGCCGGCCAGCAAGCCTCCTGGGTGGGACGGGCTGTTGATTATGTCCTTAGTGACGTAGGTGGATGCAGTCAGTCAGCCTTGCTGCAGGTCCACCATGGGGGGGCGGGTCAGGGGCAGAACCAGGCTGTAAACTCCTGTAGCACAGGCAGCCTGTGGGCGGGTCAGGGGTGGTGCCAGGCTGTAAAGTCCTGTAGCACAAGCAGCCTGTGGGCGGGTCAGGGGCGGAGCCAGGCTGTAAACTCCTGTAGCACAGGCAGCCTGTGGGCGGGTCAGGGGCGGAGCCAGGCTGTAAACTCCTGTAGCACAGGCAGCTTGTGGGTGGGTCAGGGGCGGAGCCAGGCTGTAAACTCCTGTAGCACAGGCAGCTTGTGGGTGGGTCAGGGGCGGAGCCAGGCTGTAAACTCCTGTAGCACGGGCAGCTCTCAGCTTGGCACATCATGCCCTCCTTCTGCTGACACGACAGCGCTTGTGGTGTTGAGTTCTGCACATCACGTATTTTTCACCCCGTGGGTCATGTGACAGACATGCTTCCGCAGGGTTACTTCTGGCATATTTGGCAATCGTGTGTGCACTCCACTCATCCGAAGTGAACGTTTTCACGAAGGCGTTCCTGTCAGTCCGACTACAGGGGTGACTACAGGGGTGACTACAGGGGTGTCTACAGGGGTGTCTACAGGGGTGTCTACAGGGGTGTCTACAGGCCAGTCATTCCTCTGTTCTCCCTGTGTGGAGTGGGGGGACCCCAGAGGCCTGCAGTAATCTCAGAAACCTCCACACTGAAGACTGACGGTGGGGCGTGGGTGGATGGGTGGCTGGGTGGTTCTTGTATTTTATTAATATCATTCAAACAACCTGTGTATCTTCTACTGCTGTGTGTGTGTGTGTGTGTGTTTCATGAATGCAGGTGTGTGTTCAAACTCGGGTGTGTTCAAACTCAGCTTATGGGTTATTGAGCACAGCCTGGACTCTCTACTCCTCCATTTCTGGGGTTTCTTCGGTTTCCTCACTGGAGCGGGTGGTTTGTGGGCCCGTTTGAAGGTTTTCAGAAGGGGTCAGTGACCCTCGATGCCCTGCAGTATTTCAAAACAATAGTCTTGTGGCAAACGACACTGTGAGAACATCTGTGCACTCTGGTATCCTGAAGCAAAGCCTGGGAGATTTGCTAATGGAGTACGCTGTCTTCCATCTCACGGCTGTAGAGATACAGGATAAATCCCTGAGCTTAACTCTGAGAGAGCACAGGTCTGTTTCTTCTACCCTGAGATCTCTGGTTCGAGGCATTTAGCTGTCGTCTTCCAATGTCTGATGTCTAGTCTCAGAACGGCTCTACACTCCTGACACACGGCAGAACCCAAAGGCAGCTCTGTCCTTTTGTTGAATATCTCCAGACGAGCTTGTCCAGCCGTTGTCAAATGTTCTGTTCTCTTGCCAAATTGCGCTAGAGGCTTTGAGTAACTCTGCACAACCTGCGACTTCTCGGTGCCAGTGGCTTACAACATGTCTGCTTCACCTGTCAGTCATTTTGAATAAAGCAAGACATTAACCAATGAGGTTGAGGGCTGCGTGCTCCTTGTCCCACCCCTTTCAGTAACAGAAGGGATTGTGGGATATGAAGAATAAGCCCAACCGTCCGTCCTGCGCCTCCACTCTGTTTCTCCTGCGAAGGCCGAACTTCAGCCGTTAGTTCTGCTAACACGCTTGCCTGTCTGATCCAGTTCCTGCTGTGTTCTGTCTGCTGTGTACTGTCTGGTACCTCCTCCCCTCCAGCTTTAACCTCCTCCCCCTCCTCTCATAGGCCTCCTCTCACTCTGCGTCTTCTTCCTCGCGCTCCTCTTCCTCTCTGTCCTGCGCCCTGCAGCAGTGTGCAGGGGTCTCTGCTCCTACGCAGGTCTGCGCTCCTCACGCCTGCTGCCTCTCCGCCTCCTCTGGCTGCCAGGGTTCTCCTGCTGCGCCGGTGGTGAGTCCCGCTACACACCCACCCCTCTCTCTCCCTCCCTCCCTCCCTCCCTCCTTCCCTCCCTCCCTCTCTCCTCTCTCCTTCCCTCTCTCCCTCTCTCCTTCCCTCCCTCCCTCCCTCCCTCTCTCCCTCCTGCACTAACCTCAGCTGATGTCCACACTTTCATCACTGCCCATGTGGTTTTGGTCACACTACTGCACACTGGTTAGGGACCCTAGTCAGTTTAGAACTTGGGGGGGCAGTGTTTATGTTTATGGTGTAAACATGCCGTACAATACAGTAAGTGTGTGTGTGTGTGTGTGTGTTTGGATTGTTATTACAGTAATGGTGTTGTAAGAAGTGCATGTGATTTGTGTTGCATGTCCTTGATGTTAATGTCATGGCTGAGATGATGATCACGTTGCTTCTTCACGGCTCACACACCTCACTCACTCTCACACCTCACTCACACACCTCACTCACACACACACCTCACTCACACACACACCTCCTCACTCACACACTGCCCCCAGCTGGTTACCTTTAGTAGCGGCTCTGTTGCTGTTCCGAGTGAAGCGGATGTTTCACACAGCGTCTGATTGAGCTTCCGCTCCACACACCCTGCTGTATGTAATTCACCACAGCCCTGTTGGTAAGCACACGCTGATGTATGTAATTCACCACAGCCCTGTTGGTAAGCACACGCTGATGTATGTAATTCACCACAGCCCTGTTGGTAAGCACACCCTGATGTATGTAATTCACCACAGCCCTGTTGGTAAGCACACCCTGCTGTATGTAATTCACCACAGCCCTGTTGGTAAGCACACGCTGCTGTATGTAATTCACCACAGCCCTGTTGGTAAGCACACGCTGATGTATGTAATTCACCACAGCCCTGTTGGTAAGCACACCCTGCTGTAATTCACCACAGCCCTGTTGGTAAGCATTCATGTAATTCACACAGCCCTGTTGGTAAGCACACCCCTGATGTATGTAATTCACCACAGCCCTGTTGGTAAGCACACCCTGATGTATGTAATTCACCACAGCCCTGTTGGTAATGCAATTCACCACAGCCCTGTTGGTATGTATGTAATTCACCACAGCCCTGTTGGTAAGCACACCCTGCTGTATGTAATTCACCACAGCCCTGTTGGTAAGCACACCCTGCTGTATGTAATTCACCACAGCCCTGTTGGTAAGCACACGCTGATGTATGTAATTCACCACAGCCCTGTTGGTAAGCACACGCTGATGTATGTAATTCACCACAGCCCTGTTGGTAAGCACACGCTGCTGTATGTAATTCACCACAGCCCTGTTGGTAAGCACACCCTGCTGTATGTAATTCACCACAGCCCTGTTGGTAAGCACACGCTGATGTATGTAATTCACCACAGCCCTGTTGGTAAGCACACCCTGCTGTATGTAATTCACCACAGCCCTGTTGGTAAGCACACGCTGATGTATGTAATTCACCACAGCCCTGTTGGTAAGCACACCCTGCCCTGTTGGTAATTCACCACCACAGCCCTGTTGGTAAGCACACCCTGATGTATGTAATTCACCACAGCCCTGTTGGTAAGCACACCCCTGATGTATGTAATTCACCACAGCCCTGTTGGTAAGCACACCCTGATGTATGTAATTCACCACAGCCCTGTTGGTAAGCACACCCTGCTGTATGTAATTCACCACAGCCCTGTTGGTAAGCACACGCTGATGTATGTAATTCACCACAGCCCTGTTGGTAAGCACACCCTGATGTATGTAATTCACCACAGCCCTGTTGGTAAGCACACGCTGATGTATGTAATTCACCACAGCCCTGTTGGTAAGCACACCCTGCTGTATGTAATTCACCACAGCCCTGTTGGTAAGCACACGCTGATGTATGTAATTCACCACAGCCCTGTTGGTAAGCACACGCTGATGTATGTAATTCACCACAGCCCTGTTGGTAAGATGTACACCACAGCCCTGATGATGTATGTAATTCACCACAGCCCTGTTGGTAAGCACACCCTGCTGTATGTAATTCACCACAGCCCTGTTGGTAAGCACACCCTGCTGTATGTAATTCACCACAGCCCTGTTGGTAATTCTGCTGTATGTAATTCACCACAGCCCTGTTGGTAAGCACACCCTGCTGTATGTAATTCACCACAGCCCTGTTGGTAAGCACACCCTGCTGTATGTAATTCACCACAGCCCTGTTGGTAAGCCCTGTTGGTAAGCACACCCTGATGTATGTAATTCACCACAGCCCTGTTGGTAAGCACACCCTGATGTATGTAATTCACCACAGCCCTGTTGGTAAGCACACCCTGCACCACAGCCCTGTTGGTATGTATGTAATTCACCACAGCCCTGTTGGTAAGCACACCCTGATGTATGTAATTCACCACAGCCCTGTTGGTAAGCACACGCTGATGTATTTGCAGCTGTAAATAATAAATCTAGCTCAAATGTATTTATTTTTTTACCTTATGATGAATAGATGGGAAAGATCATGTATGCGAGGTAATAAAGCATTTGCCTAAAACTGGTGCAGGTGTCCTCTGTGCTACCTGGTGATGGGTGACTCCTCCCTCAGCCCCGCCCACACGCCCTGACCAGCAGCAGCTAGGACAGGAGTACTAGTCACCCAACCTCATTCCCTCACTTCCTGCTCTGACACCCAACCTCATTCCCTCACTTCCTGCTCTGACACCCAACCTCATTCCCTCACTTCCTGCTCTGACTCACAGAAGTCTTCATCTGGCTTTGTGTGTCTGGCTCTGTGTGTTTGGCTGTGTCTGTTTTGTGTGTTTATGTCTCCGTGTGTTTCACAATCACAGTGAGTTCTCAGACCTGTGAGTTCTCGGGCTCTGTTGTTACAGGGAAGATTTCACCCTGACCGTAAGCGAACAGATCGTGTCGTGTAGAGTGTAGATTGGGATTACAGCGTCTGGTATGACAGCCTGCAGCACTGTGGACGGGTTTTTGTGTGTTTAAGAAGCTTCAATTGCACTCATAAAACATCCTGTCAGTGATGGTAAATCCTGACTGGAGCTTAGCATGTCTCCCTCTCTCTCTTTGTCTCTGTCCGTCTCACTGCAGTATGTCTTCTCTGCTGTCTGTCTCACTGCTGTCTGTCTCACTGCTGTCTGTCTCTGCTGTCTCACTTCCCTACATGTTCTGCTGTGCTGCTTCTCTCCGTAGAGCCAGAGTGCTGGCGACGAGGGCGGCGAGGGTGAATATGTCAATCTGTATTCATCCAGCCAATCAAACGGAGACGCGCCACTCCCTAATGGTGTAAGTAGGAGGAGCCACGTCTGGTGAAGTGACGCCAGAGCCCTCACCCCGCCCCCTCCCCCTTCTGTTCTGGTGTCTCCACTGTTGCACTTGTGGTGTTCTTCTGCACACTGAAGACTTGTGCCTTGTGGTTTGTTGTACAGGCTTCACATCACTCGGCCCTGCGGAGTCATTTGTCTATTAATGGCATTTCTGATCAGTTGGGTTGTACCGTTCTGAACATGTAGGCCTAAAGGGGTGGGGGGTGTTGGCCTAAAGGGGGGTGGGGTTGCAGTTTGCTGTTAATTACGTACCACAAAACAGTTCAAGAGTTGCTTTGTGAGTGAGTTTCTGATTGTATCGGTTCATGAAATGTACCCCAAAAGCACTGAGCTGGGATGTTGTGGGATGTTGTGCTGGAGACGCTGATAGTCCCAGCTTTCCCAGCATGCTCAGGGAGGCTGTGGCTGACCATAGGCTGTGAGGACATGATGGTCCAGGACCTCAGGATGCTCCTCTGGTTCCACCCAGGATTCTGAGGCTCCCACGACCTGTTCCTCACGCTGACCAGAGAAACCTCACATCTCCATGTCTATTTGCTTGAGCTGTGGTGTGGTGTTTGTGAGGCTGTGGTGTTTGTGCGGATGTGGTGTTTGTGAGGCTGCGGTGTTTGTGGTGTTTGTGCGGCTGTGGTGTTTGTGCGGCTGTGGTGTTTGTGGTGTTTGTGGTGCGGTGTTAAAGCCTCTGTGTGGTTGGCAGGACCCCAGCTGTGGAGCAGAAGACGCACTTCAGGACACGACCTTGGACCATGGCAAAGGGCAGGAGGATCCGGACAGGTACTCTACTGCCCCACTGCCCGCCCCTCTTTTGACAATGAATATGTAGACTAGCAGAAGGCTGTGACGTGGTTGTTGAACACACCCCTGATGTGCTAACGCATGTCTGTCCCTCACCCAGCTGGAAGCAGAACTGTGCGGACACCGGCCTGAGCCCCAAGGAGCTTAAAGAACTCTCGCTGGTCGACCACGAGGACATCATGACTCACATCACACTAAAACAAGAGGTATCAGCGCTGGTCATCCCACCCCGCTGTTTGGGAATGTTTCAGCAGGAGAACAGCTGGCGTTCTGGACTTGGGGACGTTCTGGGGATGTTCTCTGGCACCTGACCTCCTGCAGGGGTCATCGTCTGGTAGGCAGTGACCTACCAACGAGTGTCCGTGGTAGTGTTTAGCGTGAGCTAGGCTGATCTTGGCTCAGCAGCGCCCCCTCTCTGCACAGCGAGGCTTCTGCATCGCTGCGGCGAGATGGACTGGGTGGGTGCGGAGTGAGACTCCACCGTGGATGGGCAGGGGACTTCCTGAGCCTCCCGCACCCTGCGTGTGGGGTTTAGTCCACAGAGCTGTGTGTGGGGTTCAGTCCACAGAGCTGCGTGTGGGGTTCAGTCCACAGAGTTGTGTGTGGGGTTCAGTCCACAGAGCAGCGTGTGGGGTTCAGTGGCTTATGTGTAGTGGATGATTTGGTGTTTAAAATAACTTGCCTTCTCTACACTTTCCCTGTTTAAACCCTTCTCTTCCTCTGTGTGGATTTGAGTTTTTCTCTCTCCCTCCCCTTCCCCTCTCTCTCTCTCTCCCTCTCTCTCTCTCTCTCTCTCTCTCGCTCTCTCTCCCTCCCTCCCCTCCCCTCTCTCCAACAGCACGATGATGGACCTGATGTCCGTGCAGGATCAGGGGATATTTTATTAGTTCATGCCACCGAGACGGATCGCAAAGGTGCAGTAGGGTTAATCTAAGCTGTGTGTGTGTGTGTGTGGGGGGGGGGGGACCATGCAGGTGGCCAGGTGTGTGAATGTTTTTCCTCTGATTTTTAAAACTAGGTTGCAGTGGAATTTCACCTGGACAAAGATAAATAAATAAAATGAAAAGTGTGTAACAAACAGTGTTTTTGACACTACTGAATTAGGCAGGCATCTGAGAACTAGCCACCTGCTTAGCTTTGGCTTTTCAGACGGCAGTGACTGGCATGTGGGTGTGTGCAGTGGGGTTTTGGTTTGTTTTTGTTGTAGGTGGTGTTTTTCTTATGCTAATTCTGTGTTTTCTTTGTCAGATCTTGTTCTATACTGTGAAGCTTTCCTGACGACATACAGAACATTTCTAACCCCAGAGGACCTCATTAAGAAGCTCCACTACAGATATCCTTTCTGAGCTGAACACAGGGCCCGGTGTTGTAGAACACAACCGCATTTCCATATTAGAGGGATTTACACAAGAGACGACGCACATGGTGGTGACCCGTTTAGCAGTCCCATGAAATCAGTTACTGAGTCAACGTTTTATGATCTTAAGAACATCAACGAGATCCGAGCTTTCTTGACTTATCCAGGTCTAGAAGAAACGCATGTGCGTTTTTGTCTCCAGCAGAGTTGACTACGGTAAACACAGCTGCTCGAGTTCTCACTAAGAGCCAATAAAGAGCAAACGCCCCCCTGTTCATGTAAAGTCACCAGCTACCAGGACTTTAAGGTGTTTTGACTTGTCTATCAGTCGTTCAGTGGTGCAGGACCAGAGTATCTAATATGCTGCAGCGTACTGAGCTGGGCAGAACTCTCAGTTCAGCGGGAACCAGTCAGTCCTGCGCGGGGTAAATACTAAGATCAGCGGGAACCACTCAGTCCCACTCAGTCCTGCGCGGGGTAAATACTAAGATCAGTGGGAACCACTCAGTCCTGCGCAGGGTAAATACTAAGATCAGCGGGAACCAGTCAGTCCTGCGCGGGGTAAAGACTAAGATCAGTGGGAACCACTCAGTCCTGCGCAGGGTAAAGACTAAGATCAGTGGGAACCACTCAGTCCTGCAAGGGGTAAAGACTAAGATCAGTGGGAACCACTCAGTCCTGCAAGGGGTAAATACTAAGATCAGTGGGAACCACTCAGTCCTGCGCAGGGTAAATACTAAGATCAGTGGGAACCACTTGGTCCTGCGCAGGGTAACCACTCAGTCCTGCGCAGGGTAAATACTAAGATCAGCGGGAACCACTTGGTCCTGCGCGGGGTAAATACTAAGATCAGTGGGAACCACTCAGTCCTGCGCAGGGTAAAGACTAAGATCAGCGGGAACCACTTGGTCCTGCGCGGGGTAAATACTAAGATCAGTGGGAACCACTCAGTCCTGCGCAGGGTAAATACTAAGATCAGTGGGAACCACTCAGTCCTGCGCAGGGTAAAGACTAAGATCAGTGGGAACCACTCAGTCCTGCGCAGGACTGAGTAGGAACCACTCAGTCCTGCGCGGGGTAAAGACTAAGATCAGTGGGAACCACTCAGTCCTGCGCAGGGGTAAATACTAAGGGAACCACTCAGTCCTGCGCAGGGTAAAGACTAAGATCAGTGGGAACCACTCAGTCCTGCGCGGGGTAAAGACTAAGATCAGTGGGAACCACTTGGTCCCAAGCAGGGTAAATACTAAGATCAGTGGGAACCACTCAGTCCTGCATGGGGTAAATAAAAGATCAGCGGGAACCACTCAGTCCTGAACCCACTCAGTCCTGCGCAGGGTAAATACTAAGATCAGTCCTGGAACACTCAGTCCTGGGAACCACTTGGTCCTGCGCAGGGTAAAGACTAAGATCAGTGGGAACCACTCAGTCCTAAATACTAAGATCAGTGGGAACCACTCAGTCCTGCGGGGTAAAGACTAAGATCAGTGGGAACCACTCAGTCCTGCGCAGGGTAAAGACTAAGATCAGCGGGAACCACTTGGTCCTGCGCAGGGTAAATACTAAGATCAGTGGGAACCACTCAGTCCTGCAAGGGGGAACCACTAAAGACTAAGATCAGTGGGAACCACTTGGTCCTAAATACTAAGATCAGTGGGAACCACTCAGTCCTGCGCAGGGTAAAGACTAAGATCAGTGGGAACCACTCAGTCCTGCGCAGGGTAAATACTAAGCATGGAGCGGCATCGTTTACTGCAGTTGTCATTTCTAAAAGCAAGCAGATGTTGGAGCTCCAACACTAGGAGCTCCATGGTTTTTAAACCAAGGTTACAGACCTGGCTTCTGATTGGCCAGGGTTTTGGCTCAGGTTAGATATTTCAGTTTCTGTGGCTCTGCACTTTTAACTTTTAAGCACCACAGTTTTTTATTTACTTGTACTTTTTTTTTTATTTAAATCTGTGTTTCAAATTTGTTCATTTTAATCTTATTCAAATGTCTTAATATCTTAAAGACCTGCAGCTGATCACTACAGACATCATAAGACCTGCAGCTGATCACCACCACGGCTTCTGGTTGTTTGATCACCTTCGGCTCACCCTGTAATGGCTGGCTGCCTGGTGACTGTGACTGGTGTTAAAACCAAGCGCAGGAGTGATTTGAACATTTTTGAATGATGGAGGGTAAATGCACGCACAGATCGGACTTTGCCTTAACCCCTCAGCACATATACGAGGTTCTCTCACAGCAGCGACGCCGGTATGAAGAGAGTGAGCAAGAACACGTTCTTTGTGCTGGTGCGAGTCGTGGATGAGCTCTGGTGAGTGATGTTCCTGTACCTCACACATTCCCTATGATGACTCTGTATGCTGTTGTGTAGAGGGGTCGTCACTTTCCAGTCCTGGGGGGGGGTGTTCAGCCTTTCACAGCAAACCAGCTGTGCTGTAGTTCTGTTTTTGATGGCTTCTGTTCTGCGTCCAGCTTGGTGGAGCTGACGGAGGACATTCTGAAGCAGCTGATGGAGCTGGTCTTCAGTCTGGTGTCTCAGGGGGAGCTCAGTCTGGCCCGAGTCCTCCGCAAGAACATTCTGCACAAGGTGGAGCAGAAGAAACTTCTGAGCTACACGAACTCCCTGAAGACGCTGGCGGCCCGAGGCGTCGCTGCCAGGTGTGTCCTCACCCCCAGGTGCTCCCGGCCGTGCTGGGCTTCCTGCTGGGCTGGGAGAGGGTTGGGGTCAGCTTGGGTCCGCATGACATGGCGTATGGACGGGTTTGGGACGGTGGTCCAACGTATGGATGGGTTTGGGACGGTGGTCCAACGTATGGATGGGTTTGACGCTCCGTCTGTGGTTTGCGTCCCCTACAGGCCGGGAACGCTTCATGACTTCCGTAGTCATGAGATTGCAGACCAGCTGACGCTCCTAGACGCAGAGCTGTTCTACAAGATAGAGGTCATTCTCCTCCAGCGGCTTCACACACACGTTACAAATATCCCACCTCCGGTTAAAAAGCTAATGTAGCTTCAACTCTTACTTTGTCATGTTAACAAACAGAATCGAACTTAAACTTGGTTCTTTTCCTTAAATGTCTCAAAGTTTTCCTCAAAGTTCTGTGACACATTAAAGTGTGTGTGTGTGTGTGTGTGTGTGTGTGTGTGCGCGTGTGTGTGCGCAGATCCCGGAGGTCCTTCTCTGGGCAAAGGAACAGAATGAGGAGAAGAGCCCCAATCTCACCCAGTTCACAGAGCACTTTAACAACATGTCTTACTGGTAAGACAGAGTACTTTGTTGATAACGGTCTGAAGTTCAGGTGCACGTTAATGAGTGTGGGTGTCCATGTATGAATATGAAGACTGTCAGATCTAAATGCTTATATGCTGCATTAACTTGAGTTTGTAAATTCCAGTAGCTTACAGTGCTCAAAAAACTCGCCTCTCTTAACCTCCCACCTCTCTCTTAACCTCCCACCTCTTTCTAAAACTTTTTACCTGCCCTTCATTAGTTCTTAGGGGTTCTTTTCTGCTTGGTGAATTTTATATTGGTATGTATGGTGATCCTACCATGGAGTCTTGCTGGGTGATTGAGTGGTTCACTGAGAATCTTTGCTCCAAAGGGTTCGCTCCATCATCATACTACAAGAGAAAGCTCAGGACCGGGAGAAACTGCTCCTCAAGTTCATCAAGATCATGAAGGTAAAGATTCAACATGCTCGGCAGAAGCTTGTCTCTGCAGACCTGGACTGCCACTCCACAGCTGACCTCCTCCCCCACCCCCACCCCCACCCCATCCTCTTTCCACAGCACTTAAGAAAACTCAATAACTTCAACTCCTACTTGGCAATACTGTCTGCGCTGGACTCTGCACCGATTCGGAGGCTGGAATGGCAGAAACAAACCTCAGAGGTCGGCTGGCGTCACGCGGAGCTCTGCTTGTTCTAGAAAACAGCTCTGCATTGTTTGACTGTGTGTGTGTGTGTGTGTGTGTCCTCTCTCAGGGTCTGGAGGAGTACTGCACTTTAATCGACAGCTCCTCTTCCTTTCGAGCGTACCGTGCTGCTCTGTCAGAGGTGGAGGCCCCCTGCATCCCATACCTGTACGCATCACGTCGTTCACGACAACACCCTTCAGAAGCACACTGTGTTGATGTGTACACGTTTGCATTCAGCACCAAACGCTTTGTGTGTTTTGTCTCTTACTTAACAACATGTTCCCTCCCCTGGCGACGTCCAGAGGTCTCATCCTCCAGGACTTGACCTTTGTTCACCTCGGGAACCCCGACTTGATCGACGGGAAGGTGAACTTCTCCAAGCGCTGGCAGCAGTTCAACATCCTGGACAGCATGAGACGTTTCCAGCAAGTGTGAGTGTCCCGTGTGAGGGAGCAACCCTGGGGGGTCACGACCTCCTGGGGGGTCACAACCTCCTCTCTCCCCCCGACGGACATGGGCAGAGTAGACTTGATCTGTCAGACTTGATCTGCAGGCTCCTGGTCCTACATAAACGTTATTAACCCTTAGGATAAGTGAATACAACCTGCATGTGAACATTATCTTCATGCTTCCCTGTTGCATTCTGAATCGGTCGGTTTTCTCCTTCAGACATTACGACCTCAAACACAACGATGACATCGTCTCCTTCTTCAACGACTTCAGCGACCATCTGGCCGAGGAGGCGCTGTGGGAGCTCTCGCTGAAGATCAAACCTCGCAACATCACGCGGCGCAGGACGGAGCGCGAGGAGACCTAGAGGCTCCGCCCACCTGACACACGGCAGCGCGGACTCGGAAAAACACGAAAAGCAATTAGAAGTGATTGTGACGGCAGCTACTGAGCCAGCGGGACGTGCACTGCATTCCTACAGCAGTTTACAGGACCTGTGTGTGTGTGTGTGTGTGTGTGTGTGTGGGGGGGGGGCGGGGTTTAACGTATCGGAATTGCACTGCATCTAGACCTGTGTAAATACGCCAGAGGGCGCAAACGTGGCCGTCAAGAGTCACAGCTCTAGGAGACGCTCCTCTGGGTCAGATGTTTAACGAGATTTATGTTGGACGTTGTAGTGTGGAGCTCGAGGTGATTAGCCCCCTGCCTTTCGGATAACTTAGTGTTGCAGTTCAGGGCCAGCACTGTGGATCCATGCAGGCTGGACACACTGCGCCTCAATAGTGCCCTCTGCCTGTGACATGGTGCATCACTCCTGATCAGACCAAGGGCTTTGGATGGAGAACTTGTGTATGGGAGTTTTTTGGGGGGTTTTTTGTTTGTTTGTTTGCTGTTTGTTTGTTTTTATGAGGAAAAAATGCACATAAGATTGTTTACTGAGGATTTTGGAAGGAGTGATGTATGTATTTTCAATCCTGATTTTAACAGCTTTTACCGTTTGGCACTGGGTCTTGGTATCTAAGGACAGTCTTTGTTTATTGGTCCACATGCAGTGGGTAACCAGGCTTTGCACTTTACGGGGCTTCAGACATCCACCTTACGTTTGCTGCTGTCGCCTCAAACCGGTTAAGGTGGAGTTAGCCAGACCTCCATCTCCAGTCCCACACGCCTCTCTCACTCGCCCCGCCAGCGCCCTCTGCTGCTTCGCTGCGATATGCTCCGGATGCGTCCTCGCTAACAAACGCTTGTCTTGCTGTCCGTTCTACATGATGTCTAGAAACGAAAGCCACACTTTATAACAGCCCAAGTCTTCCAGCTATATTTATTAAAACTGTTACATTTTTCAGGGAAATATATTAGTGAGTCTCGTGAATTGTGTAGTTATGTGCAGTACACTCATACTTCTGGTGAGTAGTGTAGCTACATTTTCATATCTGTGGTTTTTAGAAGAAGAAAAAAAAAGTGTGGCATCTAGACGTCTACAGCTGGAACTCGCGCAGGAACAGGAAGTGCGGGAGAAGCCCGGGCCAGCGAGGCACGTGTCAGCGTTGGAGTGCCCCAGCGTACCCTCAGAGCCCCATACCTAGTGCCTAAAGCTGCTCACATGGTGGGCTGTGTCGTCATTTCGTTTTGGATAATGCATTTTTTGTGTGTGTTTGTGTTTTATTTTGTGTCTATTGTTTGATTGTTTTTAGGATTTTACACGGACATTTTTGAAGGTCACTCTGTCTCTGTGGTATGAAGCTCTGATATGTGCACTTAGGAGCCTTGGGTCATTAATAGCACTGACGTCTAGATCAGAAACCAATCAGCAATCGGTACAGCTGATGGGTCAAGACTGCGCATTACACCGGCGACTAAAGCAGTGGTAGCTAAACCGCTTGGCGATAGTACCCAGTGGTTATTTACGTAATGCTAACTGGTGGCAGTTTCATCTTACTTATTTTTAGTAGCAAACTAGTTTGCCAAAATCCATAAGATATAGGTACTTCTGCCATACTGTGTCCTAGGAAACACTGAGTCTGTCATTTGATTGAGACTTCAAAAAAACATGACTCTACCCGTCCAAATGGAAGCAGAGGGAAAATACTAAAGTTTGGTCTTTGTACTGTCTGAAATAAAATGAAAGACATCTGTGCACATCCATTTGAACCCTGCTTAAAAAAATATGCTTATTGACACTTTTTTTTTTTTTAGGTCACGTTTTATTGTTTTTAATGTATTGCCCCTTTTTTTAAGGTGTGGCCTTAAAGCCTCTTGGGTACAGGAGCCAGAGTGCTTCCTTAGTAGGTGAGGCACAGATGTGCCCTGGGGTTAGTGTGCGGTTCAGTGTTAGCGCCACCTTTAACAAGAACTGTTCATGCTATTCCACTGGACAAGCTTACAGAATTTCAACGGTGGTAACTGTAGCCATACAATAATAGTATTGTGATGTAATAGTACTGACGTTATTGTTCTGTGATTGTGGCAAACTCTTCAAGAAGAGTGAAGGTTATTTTTCCCACTAAGAGTGGGGTTTTCTGTTTGTTTTTTTTAAAGCACAGAAGAGTAAGTGATGTTTGCCTCTGCTTAGGAACTGTAGATACACAGTTGGAGGAACTGTTACTCAATAAAAAGGTTAAAGAGGAACTTGAGCCTCTGGATTTGTTCAGACAAGTAACAGATTAATCAAACGTGATTAAACCATTTTTGGGCCACATTACGTCATCAACGCGGCTTTTATTTTATAAAAATGAGCTCATGTTCACCCAGGTGTTGCAATTAAACAACACGGAGGACACATTTCACAAAGCACATTTTGTCGGTTTTCTTTGTAATGAGGAAAATTGTATACTTCTTTGAAAGATACTCTCGTTTGTCTTCACTGAAAACCTCTCGCTCTTCTCGGAAATAACATCTGCAGACTAGTGATCTGCACGTCACGCCCACGTCCTCGTGAGCGCTCACTGGTGCGACATGAGCTCGGAGACCTTTATTTTGAAAGGACTTTTTTTTTTTTACTGCCATTTTAAATTTTTTCTCGTTTATATTGCACCGTCTTCCGCTGTACGATTCTTCGTTTACAAACAATTTTTTTTACCTTTCTCGTTTATCAGAAACCAATCAAAAATGAATGTCATCGATCATGTGCGGGACATGGCGGCTGCGGGACTCCACTCAAATGTTCGGATCCTGAGCAGTTTGCTTTTGACCATGAGCACCAACAACCCGTAAGCGTCCGCTCGCGTTACCGACGGCCAACCCTTGTCAGCCGTCGCTTGTTGTCTTTAGGGGGGGAACATTCAGTACCAACCCCCAGTCTGTGGCACCCAGGATGTATTTTAGACGACGCATATATTTAAAATGACTGTTATTAGTTCAGCTAAGTTGGGTCAGTTGTCTTCTTTTTCCTTCCTGTCCACCAGCTAGCTAATGCTGTCTTAATTCCAGCGCCACGCTGCCCTGCGTTAACCGACGTGTCCGTGGTTTGGCTGACGTTTGCCCGTCTTGTCTTGCTTACATGGTTGCGTGTAAAACTTGATGCGATGTGCCCGCAGGGAGCTGTTCTCTCCAGCGCAGAAGTACCAGCTCCTTGTGCATCACGCAGATGCCATCTTCCACGACAAGGAGTACAGGAACGCAGCCTGCAAGTACAACATGGCGCTGCAGCAGAAGAAGGTGCTTAGCAAAACTTCTAAAGTTCGTCCGTCCAGCACCGGCGGGACGTCGTCGGTCCAAGCCCAGGTGAAGCGGCCCGTTCCGCGAAGGACGTTTATAACACGACGTGCCCCGGTGTATCCAATATATTGAAAACTGTACAGTTTGTACGTTTATTATGTATACATGCATACATTTATGTAATATTTACCCCCCCCCCCCCCCTGCTCAGAATTTGCCCTCAGAAATTGAAGTGAAGTACAAGATTGCGGAGTGTTACACTATTCTGAAGCTGGACAAAGATGCGATCTCCGTGCTGGACGGGATTCCCTCCAGGCAGAGGACTCCAAAGGTATTTTCCCTTTCGCTGCGGCTACCATAATGCATTCTGCTAACCAAATATCACGTATATTTGTAGTGTCCTCATACAGACTTCTCATTTTTGTTCATGGTTTGTGAAACTCCTGTCTGATTGCATGTTTGTTCCTAAACACACCAGATCAACATGATGCTGGCAAATCTGTACAGAAAGGCAGGACAGGAGCGATCTGCAGTCACCAGCTACAAAGAGGTCCTGAGACAGTGTCCCCTGGCTCTCGATGCCATCGTTGGTAGGTGAACGTAAAACCCTTCTGGACCTTCGTGTGGTTCAGGTCCAGTTCGCTGTGCCGAGTGGTGAGCTCTGTGTGTGGTGTCTTGTAGGTCTCCTCTCTCTGTCGGTGAAGGGAGCAGAGGTGGCGTCCATGACCATGGACGTCATTCAGACCATCCCCAACCTGGACTGGCTTTCTGTTTGGATTAAAGCATATGCCTTCATCCACGGGGGAGACAATCACAGAGCCATAAATACCATCTGGTGAGTAGCAATGGGGGGGGAGGTCTTAATCATGGTCCTAATCATGGTCTTTATCATGGTCCTAATCATGGTCCTAATCATGGTCCTAATCATGGTCTTTATCATGGTCTTTATCATGGTCTTAATCATGGTCCTGTAGATTTTTGATGTTGAAGTGCTTTTGGTAAGATCCAGGTGAGTTTAGGTTGCTTGGTGATGTTTTGTTCGATGCTGTTTTATCTGCAATGTTGACTGTTATCCTGTGGCTATTTTTTAATGTGCTGAGCCATTTCGTGTGCGTGTAGAGACCTGACAGGGCAACTCCTAACGGCAGCTGGTTCGTCTTCTACAGCTCCCTGGAGAAGAAGTCTCTCCTCAGGGATAACGTGGACCTGTTGGTGAGCCTAGCGGATGTTTACTTCAGAGCTGGAGACACGAAGAACGCCATCCTGAAGTTTGAGCAGGCGCAGATGCTGGACCCTTATCTGATCAAAGGTACGGCCGGCGTCGTGCTCGCTGCTCAGTACAGGGTACAGGTCGCTCTTCCTGGGTGTTTATCAGCTGTCAGCACAGTATGACCTGTGTCCGCGTTCTGGTGGCCACACTGACTGAGGTTGTGCTCCTTCGTGCTGCTCCGTAGGTATGGATGTGTACGGCTACCTTATGGCCCGCGAGGGGCATCTCGAGGACGTGGAGGTTCTGGGGGGGCGTCTGTTCAACATCTCCGATCAGCATGCCGAGCCGTGGGTGATATCCGGGTGAGCGCGATTCGAGGCTCTCCTGACACACACCTGCTTTCTGCTGACGGGGAAAATGGAGACTTTGAATTGTTACATATTTTTAAAAATATATATATATCTGCAGCCTACTTAGAATGTTTCTCTGTGGTGTATTTCCATGTAGATTTGATTGTGCTCTAGACTCCCGATGGCCGACCTCTGACCTCTGCACGGTCAGGCCCCTGCACGCCTGTGTGCACAGATGGGCGGGTGGCACCTTAAGGCGGGAACTGGGCAGACAATACGGTTGACTGACAGGTCTGGACAGCCAACCGCAGTAGAATCGCCCTCTAACCACGCCCCCCTCGTCTGTCTTCCGTCTTTCAGATGTCACAGTTTCTACAGTAAGCGCTACTCGCGCGCGCTGTACCTGGGGGCGAAGGCCATCCAGCTCAACAGCAACAGCGTGCAGGCGCTCCTCCTGAAGGGGGCGGCGTTGCGCAACATGGGTCGGGTGCAGGAGGCCATCATTCACTTCAGAGAGGCCATGAGGCTGGCGCCCTGCCGCCTGGACTGTTACGAAGGTGAGGGGGTCACGGGTCACACCTGCACGGTAGGGAATGAAGAAAGGTCAGGAGGTCACTCCCCCTCTCGAGACTATGAGCATCGCTGGAGATCTACAGCGGTTTACCATGTTGACCAAATCCTGGTCTTGTCTGAATAAGTTCGGCGTGATCCTCGTGGATCTGCGGCCACTGCGATTGGCTGCTTAAGTAATTACTATGAACTCTGTTGCAGCGCACCTGTAAGCACTCTCTCCGTGTCTGTACCGTAGGGCTGATTGACTGTTACTTGGCGTCCAATGGCATCCGTGAGGCGATGGGTATGGCCAACAACATTTACAAGACCCTTGGTGCCAACGCACAGACTCTGACCATCCTGGCCACCGTATGTCTGGAGGACCCCATGACGCAGGAGAAGGCCAAGACGCTTCTGGATAAGGCCCTCGCCCAGCGCCCAGACTACATCAGAGCCGTGGTGAAGAAAGCCGAACTTCTTAGTATGTGGCCCGTTTGTTCGCAGATAAGTTCAGAGCTGAGTATCTCAATCGCATTCGTTCCTGTCTACGTTCCAGTTGTATGTACCGTAACTGGACTGTGTGTTTTGTACTGTCCTTTAGGTCGAGAACAGAAATACGAGGAGGGCATAGCACTCCTGCGAAGTACACTGGCCAATCAGAGCGACTGCATGCTCCACAGAATGCTGGGAGATTTTCTAGTGGCCGTTAACGATTATCAGGAGGCCATGGACCAGTATAGCATAGCACTCAGGTAACCGTTACCTCTTGGGCGAGCTCTTCCTTAGCTAACCGTAAGCTATCCTTGGTGTAACCCATACGCTCTTCCTTGGTGTAACCCATACGCTCTTCCTTGGTGTAACCCATACGCTCTTCCTTGGTGTAACCCATACGCTCTTCCTTGGTGTAACCCATACGCTCTTCCTTGGTGTAACCCATAGCTCTTCCTTGGTGTAACCCATGGCTCTTCCTTGGTTTAACCATAAGCTATCCTTGGTGTAACCCATACGCTCTTCCTTGGTGTAACCCATACGCTCTTCCTTGGTGTAACCATACGCTCTTCCTTGGTTTAACCATACGCTCTTCCTTGGTTTAACCATAAGCTCTTCCTTGGTTTAACCATAAGCTCTTCCTTGGTTTAACCATAAGCTCTTCCTTAGCTAACCGTAAGCTCTTCCTTGGTGTAACCCATAAGCTCTTCCTTGGTGTAACCCATAAGCTCTTCCTTGGTGTAACCCATAAGCTCTTCCTTGGTGTAACCCATAAGCTCCTGGGCTCGCTGTCCACTGAAGTGCCAAACTTCCCCACAGCCTTTCTGTTGTTTCCATTAAATTAGTGATATTCTTACATTTGCTATATCATGGCATCAGCGATATAACAAGTTCAGCCACCTCACAACAAAGTCATTTACGCCCTGTGGAAACTTAATTAGGGTTCTGTGTGCATGAGCAGGGATCCATTGCTTTTCCTGAACCGGTGTGCGTAACCCATGCGGATTCCTCCTCAGCCTGGATCCGAACGACCAGAAGTCTCTGGAGGGCATGCAGAAGATGGAGAAGGAGGAGAGCCCCACGGACGCCACGGTGGAGCTGGACGGCGACGACATGGAGGGTAGCGGCGAGGAGGGCGACCTGGAGGGCAGCGACAGCGAGGCGGCCCAGTGGGCCGACCAGGAGCAGTGGTTCGGGATGCAGTGACGCCACACGGCGCCAGCGCAGGACCTCAGCAGGGCGTTGGAGCGCTCCCATTCTGACTCCACAGTAGGATCCCTCTCGGATCAGCACTGTTAACTCTGAAACCGATGCATATATATATATAGTATAGACCCTGGTGCAGCCAATAGTGGTGCAGCAGCACCCCCCGCAGGCTAGGAGAGGTACCTGAGCAGCTGTGAACAGAAATGGCTTGTTTTCTGAATGCGGGAGCCCATTGTGGTAGGCAGCGTTGTGGCGGCGCTTAAAGCAGCCATCTTCAGTACCAGAGACTTCACGTGTAGAGAAATGGAAGCACTAGATCACGAGTTGCAGGTCCAATCACGCGCGACGGTGTTAAACTGCCCCCTGCTCACGTGGGATGTCGGATACAGTGCTTGACCTCTGAATTTCACATCTCTCTTGGATGATCTTGACATTTTTTCTGAGGTGGTCGCATCGAGAGCTCTCATTTGTGCTCTCCCTGTCTGCTCCGCCCCCCCCCATGTTCACCCGGCCGTGACTCGTATGTATTCCGTTCCTGCCCCTGTAAAAGCCTCATTAGCTGCTGGCCTCTAGCAGAGGAGCCACTGCTTCCATTTTACCAAAGAGCAGATTGACTCCTCTGAAGATTTGCCCTGCCCTGCCCTGCCCCAAAACACTGTCCTGCCCTGCCCTGCCCCAGGAGTGCAGTCTCGACCCCCTGACCAGACCCTAATCCCCACAGTCATGCCCCATAGCCTAAAGTGCTCTCTTTGGTGTCGTTATTTTTTTAAGATGTTTATAACGTTGTATCGTATTGTGAACTGTCAATAATACTATTTTTGGAATGTTAAAATAAAAATCATGAACTGCTTTAGTGTACGTCTTTAAATATAAATGGTTAAGACTTTTCATAAAGTTTGAATTGAAAGCTCTCAGGGACCTGTGTAGCTAAACCACACACACATACCATGCACACAGTCAGATGCAGGAAAAGAGATGTCAACACAGTCAGGTATGATTTTATTGACCACAGATCATTGTGATAATTACAATGTGTCGACGCTGGATGGCCAGTGTCTCATCGCTGCCCCTCAGTGGAGAGATGGGATCGAGCAGCTATTGGCCACATGCCTCCGTGCTGAAACTCATTTGCTATACAACAGGACGCATGTCACTGTGCACAGTAATGACCACCAGTCATTTCAATCATTTGGTTGATGTACATCTCAAAAAAAGAAGAAAAAGAAATACCCTTGTATGCCCCTCACTAATGGCATCCTGCATTTCATATATATATATATATATAAATTAAGTGTTGCTGTGCTATACAAAAGCTTATAGTTTTATCAGCATCAAATGGTTCAGACGCATATGGGCCATGCAACAGGAACGATGCCTTTCCAACCTTCCAGAAACTTCTTTTCCACAGTACCACTCACTGGGGGGGGGGGAAAAAGAAGAGAAATCGAATCTACACTAATTCTAAAATGTTCCTGTTTTTTGGCCTTGGCCCAGATGGTGTGCAGGACTGATCAGAAACACACAAGCTAAACTAATGAAACCTGTACAGCATCTGCAAGGGAGACCGTGAGTGGAGCAGACTTACAGAGCCCGTGCTGAGGAGGGAAAGACAGACAGACAGAGAGAGAGAGAGACAGGTAAGAACAGCAAGACTGGCAGGTCCGAGTGACTAGAAAACAAATGGCACGGTCAATGATTTGTAATGAAAGCTTAGCAGATCTGCGTGGGAATAGAAGTTGTTCTGCTTTAAAGTCTTTGCTATTTCTCAGTTTTCGTTTCCTCGTGTTGCTCTAATACAGGAGAGCACAAGAGAAGCTGCACTACCTGTACAGGTACCTGTACGTCCCACCCGCATCCCATAATCCCTTAGCAAACTGAAGCTGAACTTCCTGTACAGGTACCTGTACGTCCCACCCGCATCCCATAATCCCTTAGCAAACTGAAGCTGAACTTCCTGTACAGGTACCTGTACGTCCCACCCGCATCCCATAATCCCTTAGCAAACTGAAGCTGAACTTCCTGTACAGGTACCTGTACGTCCCACCCGCATCCCATAATCCCTTAGCAAACTGAAGCTGAACTTCCTGTACAGGTACCTGTACGTCCCACCCGCATCCCATAATCCCTTAGCAAACTGAAGCTGAACTTCCTGTACAGGTACCTGTACGTCCCACCCGCATCCCATAATCCCTTAGCAAACTGAAGCTGAACTTCCTGTACAGGTACCTGTACGTCCCACCCGCATCCCATAATCCCTTAGCAAACTGAAGCTGCACTTCCTGTAATACCCCCCAAGGTCCCACAGCAAAAGAGGCCAGGACTCCTGCATATAAGGCAAATATATTTGAATCAATCTGAATGGCTTTAGCACTAAACTGCTTTACTCAAACTTCAAAACATGGATGGCCACAGCACTGCGCAGGTTAATCCTTGTTTTAACTGGTTCAGATGTGAAACCTGCGAAAACTAAATTCTAGTGCTTACAAAGTAACTCTACTCCAGCTGTACTAACTCCAGCTGTACTAACTCCAGCTGTACTAACTCCAGCTGTACTAACTCCAGCTGTACTATATGGTCGACTACCACAGACGATTTCAACGTTTCTGTTCTCAAACAAAAAGCACATATCAAACAGCTGGTCATCTCCACCCGGCTGGTCATCTCCACCCGGCTGGTCATCTCCACCTTTGCTGTGCGGCTCTTTGCTAAATGCACGTTAAACCTCAGCCTGTGGTAAACGACCATAAACCACAGATGCGGTAGATCTGAACACTGGCGTACGGATGCGAACGGCGCAGTGTGGCAGCGTCCTTGATCTGAAGGCTGGAAAAGCAGAGACCTTTATAAACAGCAAGTACCATTTTAAGGCTATAAAATGGAAGATATAAAACTGGAAGAACCTTCCTACAGAACCGGGGAAGAGCTGATGAGAGAAAAGGCAGCAGAGCAGCAGGTTACCGTGAGCGACACGCTCGCCAACGCCAAGCAAAGGGAGGGAAGACAGGTTAGTTTTTTTAGAGACACGTTTCCTGTGGCGCATGAGGGCAGGCCCGACTGGCCACGTTCTTTGTGTAGTTAATATTAAAAATATAGGGTGGATCTTTTGTGCTCCTAAGATCAAACAGTGCTATATACACATTTACACAGCCATACATCCTATAGGCCCTTTCTAAAGGCAGGACATACTATCCCAGAATCCTTTGTCCTATTCTATTATGGCAGATGTGCTTGTGCTGAAATAAGTCGTTTGGAAAGGACTTGAGATCATTTAAGTACTATATATACACACACGTGAATGTATGCACACATACACACATACATACAGCCCATGTAAACATGTTCACTGAAAAACTATGTAGGGTCCATATAATCAGCTTTTAACTCAAATACTACTACTAATAAACGTCATGTTAAATGTGAATTTCCAGTAAACATCACTTGGTACTGGAGCAACCCGATTCTCTCCTCTCTAAACACAAGTGTGTGTAAGGCTAGGCTGCTTCTCTACAGAGGTCAAAGCCATCGGGACATGTAAATGAGGTAGTCATATTCTGCCATTTAAGCAAAGTAATCATTGTTCCTTAAAAGAAATAAACTTCAAAATATTACAAATTAGAGTTTAAAAGAAAAGGACATTTGAGTAAGGTGATGAGGCGATCTGAGTTAAAATGAAATATTATTACAGCTCTACAGTATTATGATGTACGATAAATCCACATTCTGTCTTCTGTGTAACAGTAGTCAACTCAATGAAATGCCCCATAGGTCTATGTAATCTTTTCCAAAATAAGTTATTAAAATGTGTTAACGCACAAACTCTAACATCTAACTATGGCTTACGAGGGGTGCTGAGAATAATATATAATTGTTTAAAAATCGTAAATCCTCTGTACACAACAACAGCATGATTAATGGTAGTAGTCACTCTGGATTAATTGTAAAAAAATCTAAATGTTGACCATCTAAACTTCAACATGGTTAATGTGTTTCTTAATTAATGTTTTCTTTCCTGTTTTGAAATGTGACGTTAGTGTCACTGCAGTTCTCAGATCAGTCAGTGGGACAACAGCAGGGTACTGTTAGTGTCTGTACTATACAGCCACACCACCAGGGGGAGTGAGACAGCCACAAAGGGCCAGGAGATGCCCTGGGCGCATGCGCAGAGCGAGCAGGCTCCACCCCCAGGCGCCGGTTCTGGCTCGTTACCAGGCTCCAGGTAGTTCCGCGCGACGAACTTGAGTAGCTCATCCAGGAGGATAACGGGCATAGAGATCTTTAGCACCATCAACCACTGGGTCAAGTTCAGAGGTGTGATCTGGAAGATGACCTGAGGAGAAGGAGAGAGAGAGAAGGAGAGAGGGAGAGAGAGGGAGAGAGAGAGAGAGAGACTAAGGTTAATACAAAAGTGTCCAAAAATGTATAACACGGGAATGTTTCATGAATTTTAATGGTGTTCCTATAAACTTTTCAGAATATCTATTATTCCATAACACATGAAATACAAAGTGATCTGATTTTGAAATTTTTTTTACGGATCCGTCTCGGCTAGGAACGTCCCGAGCGAAGCGTTCCTACTCTCCCGGCCTCTAGGTGGCAGTCTTACCGGCAGAGGCTCCACATACAGGATGAGGAAGTGCAGGGACATGGAGAGGCAGATGGCGCCGAGCAACCACACGTTCTCCCACGGCGGCATACGCAGCAGAGACTGGTTCTCCGACAGACTGGAAGAAAGAGAAGAAGGGAGAAAGAGAGAGGGAACGACAGAATGGAAGAGAGAGAATTGTTTATCATAGGGATCTGAAGAGATACAGAGAGGAGAACTGCAAACAGCAGTTTGCTTCTGTTTGCTGATCTTAAACCGATCAAGCAATTGATCTTAAATAAATATGTTCTCTGTTGTGTTTTTCCCCTGAGCCAGACCTGTTGAGAGCGTTGCACATCTCGATGGTGACGAGAACAGACAGGGCCATCGTCATGGGGTACGGAGACTCAAACACATGACACTCCAGGTCGTGAAAGTCTGGATTATCAGGACTACACTGCAGGAAGTGACTCTGGAGAGGAAACATTGGGAAGAGAGGGAGTGAGAGAGAGAGAGAGGGAGGGAGAGAGAGAGAGAGAGAGAGAGAGAGAGAGAGAGAGGGAGGGAGTGAGAGAGAGAGTGAGAACGGGAGGGTGTGTGAAAGAGAATATATAGGGAGAAATGTGTGAGAAACAGGGAGAGTGAGAAATATTGAGAAACAAAATACAGGAAGAATAAAACAATTTAATGTCAATAAAACAAAACTGAACTAATCATGCAGCGCCTCAGTAAAACATGACAGAACACAGGACATGCGGGACAAACAGGACACACAGGACATGCGGGACAAACAGGACACACAGGACATGCGGGACAAACAGGACATGCGGGACATGCGGGACAAACAGGACACACAGGACACCCAGGCAGACGGCCGTACCAGCTGGTAGAGGGTGACCTGAGGTCCGTCATCCGCAACGGTGAACCACCAGGCTGCTGCTCCAACCGTCGCTGCCCCCACGTAGCCTGTGAGACACAGCGGACATGCTGGCATTACCACCCGTGTGCACCCGTGGGGCAGGACAGGGCAGGGCAGCCCCACCTGTGTGTCACTTAGAGCAGGATGCTATAACTGGTCCTACTTCTATTTTCACATCGTTTTAGCAACTGCATTGTTTACGTGCTGTGTGCTTTGCAGTTCTGCCATAATCCTTTCTGTCACAGACGTGCTGATGGTACTACAATTCCACTATCGGTTTGTGCTCTTCTGTCTGGTGGAGTCTTGGTTCCTCTCACGGTTCTTTCCTCGTGGTCTTAGAGAGCTTTTCCTTTGGCTTCCCCACTGGTGGCCTGGACCTGGTCTCTGTGAAGATGATGTCCTATATAAATACTTTTGGGTTGAGAGGACTCAGCGACTCACAGCCGATGGCCAGGTATCTGAAGAAGAGCCAGCCGGAGATGAGGGGCTCGCGGGCGTTACGGGGCGGCTTGCTCATGATGTCCAGGTCGGGTGGGTTGAAGCCCAGGGCTGTGGCAGGCAGGCCGTCCGTCACCAGGTTCACCCACAACAGCTGCACAGGGATGAGAGCCTCGGGGAAGCCCAGCGCCGCAGTCAGGAAGATGCTTGAGGCAGAGGAGACGAGGTGTTAACAACACAGACCAGAGGAGCGAGACGGCCACGTCTGAGCGCATGGACAAACATGGCGGGCCGGATCGAGTGAGAAGCGTATGATTGGACACTGACCAGACGACCTCGCCCACGTTGGAGGAGATGAGGTAGCGGATGAACTGCTTCATGTTGTTGTAGATGGCGCGGCCTTCCTCCACGGCGGACACGATGGTGGAGAAGTTGTCGTCAGCGAGCACCATCTCCGAGGCGGTCTTGGCAACAGCGGTGCCAGAACCCATGGCGATGCCGATCTCCGCCTTCTTCAGGGCGGGGGCATCGTTCACCCCGTCTCCCGTCTGCGGAGAGAGAAATCAATGAGGATGATGGTGTCTAGGGAACCTACCCAACACCACACACAATAAGATCCTACAAGTTGTAGTTTTATAAAATATAACAAGTGTAAAATTATAAAATTAACAAAAGACAAAACCGTCAATCTGCAATGGTCTAAGAATTAGCATCATCGTTGGATCTCATGTTCCAGAGTCCAGTCGCATCTGTGAACACTAAACGCTCAATAGCGTAGTCGGTTCGGAGGCGTTACCATGGCGGTGATCTCATCAAAGCCCTGGAGGAACTCCACGATCTTGGACTTGTGGGAGGGCTCGACACGGGCGAAACAGCGAGCGATCATAACGGCTTGGCGTTGGTCCTGGCCCGCCAGGTCGTCGAACTCACGGCCCGTGAAGGCCATGTGGTTGACGTCGTCGTCCTCGCCAAAGATACCGATGCGGCGGCAGATGGCGACGGCCGTGCCCTTGTTGTCGCCCGTGATCATGATGACCCGGATGCCCGCCTGTCGGCACAGCTTGATGGAGGCGGCCACCTCCGCCCGGGGCGGGTCCAGCATGCCCACGCAGCCCACGAACGTCAGGTCCGACTGCACAGAGCGGGGATGGACAGCCATGTTAGCCGCTGTTAGCTGCCGTTAGCCGCTGACTAGCCGTTGACCCTCAACCCCACCTCAGCCATGAGGCTATTAGCTGGGTGGGTGTAGCTAGCTGGGTGGGTGTAGCTAGCTGGGAGGGTGCAGCTAGCAGGGTGGGTGCAGCTAGCGGTACCTCATAGTCGGAGAAGCGTGCCGTTTCGGTCAGCACCATCTCTTCCTTCCTGAGCGGAGAGTCCCGTGTGGCCAGTGCTAAGCAGCGTAGCGTGTCCCGCCCGGTCCCGTACTCCCGGATCACAGACATCACCTTCTCCTTAATGCCCTGGGTGAGTGGCACACGGCTCCCGCCCACACGCACATACGTGCACCTGTCGATCACCCCCTCCGGGGCGCCCTGTGAGCAGACACCAGCACCTCAGCTTTAACAGGTCTACCTACCGCCAGTTAATGAAAGCAGATTGCGATGCTAATGCTAACAGGCATTCATCATTACCACCTTTGGAGTAACTTTGTCCTTAAAACAAACCGTAAAAAGCACTCTAGCCTGTTTCTGAATATATAGAGTATATATAGAGTATATATAAAGTAGGACCTTTTGCTAAATATCAAATAAAACTTGAGAATTAGATTTTGCCAAATTAGAATAGTAATTAGAATAGTTCTTGGCAGTGGACTCATGTAATCTGTGGCCTGTGTAATCTGTGCAATACAGATTCCCTGCTGAAAATCCTCCTTAGGTCTAAAATGAGTCTAAGGTCAGGAACCCAGCTGCCTGGTTCAGTCAGGCCAGCAGGGGGGGCTGTGGGTAAGGATGACACCCAGGGGCCCAGGCACCTTGATAAACATCTTGCTGGAAGTGGATTTGCCCTTGCTGGGAGTACAGTATACAGACATGGACTTCCTGTCCCGGGAGAACTCCAGCGTAAACTCCTTTTTCATCAACTGCTTGATCACCTGAGACACACACACACACACACACACACACATACACTGTAAGGTACAGGTCTTCACACAGGGAGTGGGGTTTGTGGTATGCTCGTTGATCACTCACTGAGTTGCAGGCATTCGCTCTCTCGATCCGCGACAGACTCCTGACATCCGTGTCAAACACGTTCATCTTCTCCACAAGACAGGTCAGCGCTGTCTCCGTGGCTTCGCCCACCTTTTCATACACACCCTTAGACTACACACACACACACACACACACACACACAGGAACAGGCAAACAAATATTTTACCAACTTTCAGCACTAAAAACAACTTGGCACCTGCTTCTGTTCTAATCTCTAATTGTCTCCATAAAAAATCTGGGTGGAACAGAATTTTCTTCAGATTCTAAGACTAAGACTAAGACTCCATTAACTGGCAGCCATCTGTCACAACTGCCCCCTTCATGGCAACGTAGTTTCCACAGTAACTTGTTTCCATGTGCTTTTGTTTTCATACTGTTGGCTCCGCCCCCTTATTTCTGCTTCCTGTTTTCACCTGTGTCAAGCTTGCATTCATAAGTCTTCATATAAAGATCCCTTGTTTTAATGTCTTCACTGCTGGTCTTTATAATACATCACCAACCCTGTCTGTAGGCCAGGCTTCTCTTCATTCTCTTCATCTCTTCTCTTCATCCATCTTCTCTTGTCATGGTTTACTTTGTTTTTTTCTGTTTACATATGGTGACTTGTTTTGGTTCGTCGTGTTCCGTTCTGCCCATCGTTCTAGGCACTTGTTTCGGTCGCTGCTTGACTCCGTGTTTTAACGCGATCGTTAAATCTGGTCATTTGAATCTCTTTAATAAGCGAAGCAGATCTCTCCTTCTACACGTATATATCCAAGCTGTCATATCTGACGGTCAGTTCATGTTTGACACTCACATCAAGAACGTTAATAAAACCTCTTTCTATGACCTCCACACCCTTCATCTGGTGCTCATACTCCTGCTCTTACCGAGCTACACCGCGTCCCTGTGTGTGTTCATGCCCAGTGTAAATATCTTATTTTAACATTTAACGCTGTGCGTGGTCTGGCCTGTTAAACTAGCGCTGCTACTTAAAACTAGTGTACCTACTTAAACTAGCGCTCCTACTTAAACTAGTGCTTCTATTTAAACTAGCGCTCCTACTTAAACTAGTGCTTCTATTTAAACTAGCGTTCCTACTTAAACCAGTGCTTCTATTTAAACTAGCGCTCCTACTTAAACCAGTGCTTCTATTTAAACTAGCGTTCCTACTTAAACCAGTGCTTCTATTTAAACTAGCGCTTCTACTTAAACCAGTGCTTCTATTTAAACTAGCGCTCCTACTTAAACCAGTGCTTCTATTTAAACTAGCGCTCCTACTTAAACTAGTGTACCTACTTAAACCAGTGCTTCTATTTAAACTAGCGTTCCTACTTAAACCAGTGCTTCTATTTAAACTAGCGCTCCTACTTAAACCAGTGCTTCTATTTAAACTAGCGCTTCTACTTAAACCAGTGCTTCTATTTAAACTAGCGCTCCTACTTAAACTAGTGTACCTACTTAAACCAGTGCTTCTATTTAAACTAGCGTTCCTACTTAAACCAGTGCTTCTATTTAAACTAGCGCTTCTACTTAAACCAGTGCTTCTATTTAAACTAGCGCTCCTACTTAAAACCAGTGCTTCTATTTAAACTAGCGCTCCTACTTAAACTAGTGTACCTACTTAAACCAGTGCTTCTATTTAAACTAGCGTTCCTACTTAAACCAGTGCTTCTATTTAAACTAGCGCTCCTACTTAAACCAGTGCTTCTATTTAAACTAGCGCTTCTACTTAAACCAGTGCTTCTATTTAAACTAGCGCTCCTACTTAAACTAGTGTACCTACTTAAACCAGTGCTTCTATTTAAACTAGCGTTCCTACTTAAACCAGTGCTTCTATTTAAACTAGCGCTCCTACTTAAACCAGTGCTTCTATTTAAACTAGCGCTTCTACTTAAACCAGTGCTTCTATTTAAACTAGCGCTCCTACTTAAACCAGTGCTTCTATTTAAACTAGCGCTCCTACTTAAACCAGTGCTTCTATTTAAACTAGCGCTCCTACTTAAACCAGTGCTTCTATTTAAACTAGCACTCCTACTTAAACCAGTGCTTCTATTTAAACTAGCGCTTCTACTTAAACCAGTGCTTCTATTTAAACTAGCGCTCCTACTTAAACCAGTGCTTCTATTTAAACTAGCGCTCCTACTTAAACTAGTGTACCTACTTAAACAAGGGCTACTACTTAAACTAGCTCTCCTACTTAAACCAGTGCTTCTATTTAAACTAGCGCTCCTACTTAAACCAGTGCTTCTATTTAAACTAGCGCTCCTACTTAAACCAGTGCTTCTATTTAAACTAGCACTCCTACTTAAACCAGTGCTTCTATTTAAACTAGCGCTCCTACTTAAACCAGTGTTTCTGGAGGAGGCTGACGCTACCTCGTTGAAGTCCAGCGAGGAGTCGTTGCAGAGAGCGCAGATAGTGGCCATCTCCACCAGGGCATCGTAACTGGAGCATCGCACTGGCCGGTTATCCAGGTACCTGTAGGGTAATGAGACCGTGAGCTGCAGGTGTGTGATGACTTTTTAATCACTGAATATTATTGAATTGTTAAATATTATTGAATCATTGCATATTATGGAATTGTTGAGTAATATTGAATCATCAAATATTGAACATTTCACCACTGAAACATAAGGCTTAAAGTGTCGGTAACTACATTTAAATGGAGGATACATGTTTAATTGTCTACATACATGCTGAAAAAGTGAATTAAATGAATCTGAGTTAAATAAATATGTAAGGTGAGTTGGAGCTACTCACACGTCTCCCTCAGGGGCATACGTGGATCCAGAGATGGTGAACTCCGTCAGAGAACAGCTGTCGTTCTCCACTTTGTCCAGGATAAACATCTACAAAAATAAATGTCATATATATATAATACACCGCTATTCTCCTACAAGCAAACAGGGCTATATACAGATTAACAGAGGCTCAAATCCTTCAGGCCCTTTCTGATGGCAAAATGTACTAACCCAGAATTATTTGCCCTATGCTAGTCAGATGCAGATGTCAGAGCACATACAGACTGACCTGACGAAGGATGGTAAGAGACTCGCCTAGCAGGCATTACAAAAAGGGTTATGGTCCTTTATGGTCCCTTCCTGAAGGATGTACTGAAGTACTGAAGCTTTATTTAATTGTTTTTTGCTTTTCTGTTGGTCTTAACCTGCTACTCCCAGCTGAAGAAACATCAGCATGCTTCTCACCTGCCAGTGCGCTAATGGCTAACTACTGGCTAATGGCCCGTTCAGTAAGGGACTCATCCAGAAAAGTGGCTATTAATGTTGCTAATGCCGCTGGAAAGCCAGCAGGGACCAGTTAGCATTGTACAGCAAGCCCAGGCACAGAGCCCACTCACCCTGCACACGGACATCTGGTTGGTGGTCAGCGTGCCCGTCTTGTCGGAGCAGATGACGGAGGTGCAGCCGAGCGTCTCCACTGAGGGCAGCGAGCGCACGATGGCGTTCTTCTTGGCCATGCGGCGCGTGCCCAGCGCCAGGCACGTGGTGATGACGGCGGGCAGCCCCTCGGGGATGGCGGCCACCGCCAGCGCCACGGCGATCTTGAAGTAGTAGATGGCGCCGCGGACCCAGGAGCCGCCGTGGACGGGGTCGTTGAAGTGTCCGATGTTGATGATCCACACGGCGATGCAGATGAGCGAGATGACCTTGGAGAGCTGCTCGCCGAACTCGTCCAGCTTCTGCTGCAACGGCGTGCGCTCCTGCTCCGTGGACGCCATCTCGTCGCGGATCTTGCCGATCTCCGTGTTCACGCCCGTCGCCACCACCACGCCCACGGCCTTGCCCGCCGCGATGTTGGTGCCCTGGAGGCCAGTGGAGAAGGAAAGATCATGTCAGTCACGGACGGCTCTCCTAGGGGGCGTTTTGGTCCCGTAAAAGATGGGGCAAGTCATTTTGGGGTTGCTTTACATGACAAAAAGTCAGATGACGTGGAGCAGCCTTCTGTTCTGGAGGGACATTTACCGAAAGTGGAAGAGAGGAATGTCCCAGAGGTCAAAGGTCAATGCTGGGCGCATCGGGACAGCACTCACCGAGAACAGCATGTTTTTCTTGTCCTGATTGACAGCGCGGGGGTCAGGGACAGGGTCAGTGTGTTTAATGACAGAGACGGACTCGCCTGTGTGCAGAGGAACAGAGCAGACGTGCATGTTCATCAGCAGGAACAAAGATGGTGTTGCGTTCTTATCGTAGGAGACGTGCATCACTGGCACTGGCCGACTACACCGTTAACCCGCTTGTACATAGACAAAGGTGCCCACGTCACTGCCTGTTACCTGTGAGGATGGACTGGTCCACTCTTAGTGTAGTGGACTTGATGGAAGAGATGCGGATGTCTGCAGGCACTTTGTCTCCCACTGGACACATGTGGGACAAGAAGAGAAAGACAAATTAGGGGAAGAATCTGATTTAGGTGGATTTGTGGCCCTAAACCCTGTAAAAACAGGAAACACTAAAGATATAGCATAGTACATGTAAATAGATTCCAGAACCAGAAGCAAGCTTTTCTATATTAACATACCCTGCCTGTATCACTACCTGCACTGAATCCATAACTACTGGGAAAATATCCTGTCACTTTGAAATGCAGAGATGCAGCAGTGCTGGGAGACATCTTACATCCCCACATCTCTCTCTTACCCGCAGAAACTAGAACCCATTTAAAAATATAATATAAAGTAATATATTTTTATTTAATCTCTAAAAGAGACCAAATATTAGAATTCCAATGGAGCGAAGTTCAACGTAGCCATCATAAAATCATCACCCAAACGACGAAGCTCAACATATGTCTAAGAGCGAGAACCACAGCAGTACCACAGCAGTACCACAGCAGAGCCACAGCAGTACCACAGCAGTACCACAGCAGGACCACAGCAGGACCACAGCAGAGCCACAGCAGTACCACAGCAGAGCCACAGCAGGACCACAGCAGTACCACAGCAGTACCACAGCAGGACCACAGCAGAGCCACAGCAGAGCCACAGCAGAGCCACAGCAGGACCACAGCAGTACCACAGCAGAGCCACAGCAGGACCACAGCAGGACCACAGCAGAGCCACAGCAGTACCACAGCAGTACCACAGCAGGACCACAGCAGTACCACAGCAGAGCCACAGCAGTACCACAGCAGGACCACAGCAGTACCACAGCAGGACCACAGCAGTACCACAGCAGAGCCACAGCAGGACCACAGCAGTACCACAGCAGGACCACAGCAGAGCCACAGCAGTACCACAGCAGGACCACAGCAGGACCACAGTGCCTTGCGTGGCCTTGGACGCGTTTCTGTGTGTGAAGCACGTATAATTCTACTCTATCATCTCATTAGCCGCCTGTGCATGAATGACTTCTACAAAGTATCAATGGCCAAAATAGCAAAGAAATGACCCAAGGCTGAGAGGCACAGATTCCCTTTTTCGGGGTGAAACGGACACACACCATCTCTGCTGCATTCCTCGTGCCCTTGAGCGGGAGAAGAGAATAGCATGGCGGAACAACGCACAGGGCCAAACATGGGAAACTATTTTGATCTGGTCCCCAATGCGACTCTGATCAGGTTTAAATGTGGACGTACGGGAACAGCTGCCCGCAACAGGAAGGACCGCAGGAGGCCAGAGAGCTTGGCTGGCCATCAAACAGGGTCCCCACACACTACAGGTCCACGATGGCCTTCTATACTGACCTCCTGTCAGCTCTCCCCACCCAAATCCTTTATAGACGATGCAGTACAAACTGTTCTCAGATCAGTAGGTTTCACCAGGTCAAGATGACTCCCATCCCCAATGATCAACTGAAACCAGTGCCCCCTAGTGTTCACCTATGCAACTGACAGCCAGGTCCCTTAAGGGGGCTCTAGCAGCGGACTTTGAATAAAAATATTTAACATATGAACATGAATCCCAGCATCCTGGCCGGCGTATTCGTCGGACTGATTACTGCTAAACATTATGACATCATTCGTCAGCTGGCCAGTGAGGTCACAGCCGACCCAGCGAATGATGGACGACGACGACGACGACGACGCTACGGCGTCGCATGGCACGTAGGTGCAACCCGATCTCGGCCCGGAGGATTTACAACTGACCCACATGTCAGGATGTGCGAACCTGTGGCCGGACGGGGCGAGGGCACAAACCCGCACGCGTCACCCTGTCCACCAGCGCACCAGACAGCCGCACTTCCCAGAAAGACTTAACACAGGCCAGGTGGGAGGGTGGGGGGGGGGGGGCATCTCTCAGCCTGCTAAATGAGGAGGAATGTACAGAATGGAAGGGGAGGGGCCTAACAGCTGAAGGTCAGCCGCATGGCAGACAGACAGGGTCCGTCTCACGCCACTGCCCCTCCTACAGTACCCGTCTGCACGCGCGTCAGCGCACCGGAAAATCCAGCAAGTACAGACATCACGCTAACATCATATTTCGCTGGTGCCAAAGCTCGATTTCCTTTGGTTTTTTTGCACCAAAGCGTCAAGGCTGACGTAGATAACAAGTAATGGATTTTCACAAACCGACAATTAGCATCATACAAACTGCTCATAATGTGTGTAGAACTGATCGGTAGTCTCCAATACCCTTACCCCCAAAATATTACAATGTCCAAAAAAATGGTATGGAGAATGCAAATTTACTCGGACAGTTTTGAGATATTTCATATATACAAGATATTTCATGTTTTGCCTGGCTGGTTTTATTTCATTTGTATATAAACATTTTGCCAATTTTGTCTTAAAACTCATTACAAGTTGGGACAGGCACCACGGACAGAGGTGAGGTAATGGGGACATGACATGGTGATGCACTCAACATGTGACCACTAGAAAGGTAAACATGGGCGGAGGAGTATCACTTTGACAGCACTTATGACATGAGAAATGACCGTATGTTTAAAATCAACGTTCATCAAAGAAAGTTAGGGGGGGGTTTGGATATTTCACCATATTTCACCATGCAGTGCATAATGTGCTTAAAGGGTTCAGGGAACTGGGAGGGTTTTCAGTGTCTAAAAGCCAAAGTCTTACAAGTCTAAACTGATTAAACGTGATCTCCAATGTCTCAGATGGCAATGCAGGAAGGACACTCATCCATCTGTAATCTACAAGATATAGTTATGTCTGAACAATGTCACTTAAAGCCTTGTGTTAATCATGTCCAGAAACACTGTCAGCTTCTCTGAGCTTGGAGACATATGGGACGAACCACTGCAATGTTGTCTGCTTGTCTTTTTATTATTTTCATTATTGCCATTGCTTAGTACGAGGTATACACACACACACACACACACACACACACACACACACACACACACACACACATAGGACAGGGTCAGCCATTGTACTGCACCACAGGAGAGAAGAGCATTAACTACCTTGTTCAAGGACCCAGTAGTGCCTCTACAGCTGGGATTCAAACCCACAACCTTCCAACCGATAGTTGAAAGCTCCCTACCTGCTAGGCTAACCATAGCTGGAGCAGTTGGGTCCTGGAGTGATCAAGCTTGTGATTAGGATTTGAATCATCTTGAGGTAATACAGTGTAATCAGCACAAAGGTGTTTGTTTCCTTCTCGTGTGCATTGCACACCAGCGTGAGAGACGATGTTAGAGATATGGAGGTGTCAGAAAGGCTTTTTGTTTTTGGAGACTGCGATCCAACGCAAATTCTTGAGTCCTGACGCACTGAGTTTTTGACATTACCACACAAGGAGCCTGAATGAACCAATATATATTTTCTCTGTGCTTAATTTACAGTGAAGACCTCTGACCTTAGCTGTATAAAATAATGACATCAGTAGGGAAATCTAATCTGCAGTCAAACAGGGAACTGACAGCCCTGTGAGACACTGATCCATGATCAGACGAATGAATGTGATGAAAGCAAATATATTTAACAGATTTATTACTTCTACCAACTAACAGACAAGCACAGATTAGATAATAAAGGTCCCAAAATCAAGCCTACAGACACTCCACATGGCACTGCATGGCACTTGGTGAAACAGTACTCACAACCACAGAAGCACCTCTGCTTTACATTATGCTAGATTACGCTATCCAGAATAACCTGTAAAGAACAAAAGTACATTGCATACTCCGAATGGGAGGAGCTACAGAGAGTGGGTGGGGCCACAGAGAGTGGGAGGGGCCACATCGAGTGGTGAGAAACAGCGAGGCTGAGGTCCTGTGGGGCCTCCAGATCTAGACAGATACGCAAGCAGTGGTGAACCAACCAGATCTTGTGATGGCAGATAAGAGGCAGAAACAGCAGTGGTAATAAACACAGCATTCCCCGCTGCTGGGAACATCCGAAGGAAGGAATACGATAAACAACAGAAATAACGGAGAAACAATGGAGTGAAAGAAAAAACAATGAATATGAGAAGCTTAATAGCAAGCCTGTCCCAGTGGAGCTAGGGACACATGTCCCAATGGAGGTAGGGGTGGAGTTGTGTCCCCGATGCTGGAGGAGTGGCTCCAACAGACTCCTCGAACGATAACATCAGTGCAATCCTAGGAACGGCCAAAACACTGTGCCTCTGACGTGTGTATAAACATACACACACACACACACACACATATTTGATATACATGCCACATTCCCTCACTGCTGAGGTGAGCAGGTTTTCATGTCACTGCTTCCCTAAACAAACACATAACAGGTGAGAATCACCTGTCGGAAGTCAACGACACTCTAAACACGCGGAAAGAAATCCAGCATATTTCAAAACGTTTCACTTTGGTCGGATTTCATTAAGAAGTTCTTCTTAAAGAATTCAAATCATGGCCTCACGTCCATCAAGGGCCTCAGTCCATCAAAGTCCGACAGACTTCCACTCATTCCAGCACAGACATTTGTATACATGTGTGTAGCTAGATTCTGCTAATAAAATTATACATCTGTAAATACCTTGTTGTGCCCCCACTGCATCCCATACACAAGATACCTACATGGCAAAAGTTCCACTAAAGTCTTGAGTTCTTGAGTGAAAACACACGTCTAGGGTCGATGATAGGACGGTGTCCACATTCGGGCGGGAACACAGGACTAGTGTGGTAACAAACATATTGTACAGGTCCATAGACGCCAACAGGCTAGAAGACGTAACTACGCACTTATGAAATGAACTTATAAGACAGGGGGACTCAGAGTGGTCAGGGAGTGTAAAGGCCGGTGTTTCACGTTAAGCGGCTCACTGGCTAATTTAGTCAGCGATAAACAAACCTGCTCACATACTGCAGGAAGACCTGATGGCTCTGTGAGCACTCAGAGGGAGTCGCGATGCTTCGTCAGGTGTGTGAGCTGCAGAATACCATCAGGCCTGAGCAGGTGACAAGGCTTCAGGGCCAAACTCACCAAGACGTCCGGTGTGGGGAAATAACTTCAGGGCTTTAGCTTAGCTTATTGAGGCTTTTCAGCAGGCCTCACAGTTCAAAGGTTAAGGCTTTCACAGTAGCACAGGAGCTCCTTCCTTCAACAGCAGCAGTAGTTGTAGCTGCAGCACGTCCACTGGGCCGCTGGTGGAACAGGACGCAAGTTCAGGCTTGTCCCTCCCCCTACCCCCCCGTTTCCCAAGTTCCCATTCGCTGGTTCTCCACCTTCTCTGCCCACACGTCCTCCTCCTCTCCAATCAACTGGGCGGCGAGAGTGTTCCTCCCTCTGCTGGGCCCACGTGGGACCCTCAGAACGCCCACGAGCTAAACACCACCAGCAGCAGAATGAGTCAGAGACGAGAGAAGTGCGCGGCCTCCGCCGAGGAGAGCGAACCAGCCGGCACTCGCGCCTCCCGCTGTAAACGTATCGGGTGGAAACACACAGGCAACACACACAGAAGCACACACCCACCCAAACACACACAACCGGTGTAGGTGACAGAGCAGGTTTAACACACCCCGTCGTGTTCTGCTTTGGGGTTTTTGAAGTGTTCTCGCCTCGATCCTTTCCGTCTCCCACAGCAAAACGCCAATAGGACTTGTTCTACACTGAGCTCTGATGTGAACCAGGCATGGCTGACGTCTCCTGTAGTGCACCAGAGAGAGGTATCTGTGGCCAGGGCTATAGCATACGGCACGGAGCTACACGCTGCTACCACAGGTCCCAGCAAACAGGAAGACACCAGAGGGCAGTTACCAACCTCACGCTGAAGCCACATTCCCTCACTGCTGAGGTGAGCAGGTTTTCATGTCACTGCTTCCCTAAACAAACACATAACAGGTGAGAATCACCTGTCGGAAGTCAACGACACTCTAAACACGCGGAAAGAAATCCAGCATATTTCAAAACGTTTCACTTTGGTCGGATTTCATTAAGAAGTTCTTCTTAAAGAATTCAAATCATGGCCTCACGTCCATCAAGGGCCTCAGTCCATCAAAGTCCGACAGACTTCCACTCATTCCAGCACAGACATTTGTGGCTCCTTGCTGACAGAAGAAGAGTATCGGACACCTGGCAGAACCCCTCCCCTGTAATGCTCCTCAGTGAGGGGAGATAGTTGCCAGATCCACCGCAATCCAGCATGCCATACGTAGTGTTTGGAATCCCAGCACACACGCATGGCTGCAAAGGGAGGGGAGGAGCCCCACTTGCTGCCCCCGGGCAGATGATTGGTGGAAAGATGGACTCCTGTGAGCACTTCCTTATAAGGTCATCTCTCTGGGAGCCAACATTAGGGCAACAATTAATAGTTGCCCTCGGCCGACAACCGAGGGCAGCTATCAATCACCACCGCCTTTGATGTGTGGGGTTTTCCTCCAGTGGAACAACTGTTACACGAGCAGTGAACCAGACACTTGTGAAGTTTTTATGACGTGGTTATTTCATCGGACAGTGAAAGTCTTCACTCAGTCAAATGAGAGAACAAGAGGACAGAGGACAATGTAAGCAGCCTAAGACGTGAGACTGGACAACACACCTTCAGTCAACAATGTAAATCACTGTTAGCAACACCTGCAACCATCAGATTTTTAAGAATCATTATCATAATGTGCCGTCTGACTGTTTGATCACCTGGGTCGTGTTTGCTGCCTCATTTTGAACAGTTGTTCTGGAGTTGTCAGCTACAGACATCAGGAAGGAATGAAATCAATGCTAGTTGTCAAATATGCATGTAAGGAGCCCAGTGATGAGACACACACACCCAGTAACACACGCAAACACACACACCAACACGACACAACACAGTCCTAACAGACTCTGGGATGTGAGGGGTTGACAGTGAGGGTGGTATTAGCTGTGTTTGTAACTGTGTTTGTAACTGTGTTCATAGCCAAGTTACTGTCTCACAGACCCTTACAGGCTGTATACTGTGCCATCTCGCTCCCAGCACACGCGTGGAGAGAGAGGGGGAGGAGAGGGGACAGGGAGATATCACAGATGTCATGTTATGAAATATTCTCCAGATACAGCCAGAAACCCTAGGTGCCTCTTTGTGTCTGAATTTATCACCAACCAGTTTGCATCCATTATCAAATCCTCCACATTAGTACGCAAGTTACTGACATAGATGCTATAGTGTGACCCCTGTGAGTGTGCTTTAACTACAGTGTGCTTTAACTACAGTGTGACCCCTGTGAGTGTGCTTTAACTACAGTGTGCTTTAACTACAGTGTGACCCCTGTGAGTGTGCTTTAACTACAGTGTGACCCCTGTGAGTGTGCTTTAACTACAGTGTGCTTTAACTACAGTGTGACCCCTGTGAGTGTGCTTTAACTACAGTGTGACCCCTGTGAGTGTGCTTTAACTACAGTGTGCTTTAACTACAGTGTGCTTTAACTACAGTGCTCTCTGTGAGTGTGCTTTAACTACAGTGTGCTTTAACTACAGTGTGACCCCTGTGAGTGTGCTTTAACTACAGTGTGCTTTAACTACAGTGTGACCCCTGTGAGTGTGCTTTAACTACAGTGTGCTTTAACTACAGTGTGCTTTAACTACAGTGTGCTTTAACAGTGTGACCCCTGTGAGTGTGCTTTAACTACAGTGTGCTTTAACTACAGTGTGCTTTAACTACAGTGTGACCCCTGTGAGTGTGCTTTAACTACAGTGTGCTTTAACTACAGTGTGCTTTAACTACAGTGTGACCCCTGTGAGTGTGCTTTAACTACAGTGTGCTTTAACTGTTGTGAGTGTTTAACTACAGTGTGCTTAACTACAGTGTGCTTTAACTACAGTGTGACCCCTGTGAGTGTGCTTTTAACTGTGAGTGTGCTTTTTAACTACAGTGTGCTTTAACTACAGTGTGACCCCTGTGAGTGTGCTTTAACTACCCCTGTGAGTGTGCTTTAACTACAGTGTGACCCCTGTGTGTGCTTTAACTACAGTGCGCTTTAACTACAGTGTGCTTTAACTACAGTGTGTCTATAACCACAGTGTGACCCCTGTGAGTGTGCTTTAACTACAGTGTGCTTTAACTACAGTGTGACCCCTGTGAGTGTGCTTTAACTACAGTGTGCTTTAACTACAGTGTGACCCCTGTGAGTGTGCTTTAACTACAGTGTGACCCCTGTGAGTGTGCTTTAACTACAGTGTGCTTTAACTACAGTGTGACCCCTGTGAGTGTGCTTTAACTACAGTGTGCTTTAACTACAGTGTGACCCCTGTGAGTGTGCTTTAACTTTGCTTTAACTACAGTGTGACCCTGTGAGTGTGCTTTAACTACAGTGTGCTTTAACTACAGTGTGCCCCTAACTACAGTGTGCTTTAACTACAGTGACCCCTGT
>JAGXOD010001358.1:342500-392500 GCA_020368025.1 Brachyhypopomus occidentalis | reverse complement strand
CGCCTCTCACTTGGGGGCGTGGTGGTCATTAAGTTTCCCGCCCCAGGTCAGTTAGTTCAGCCGCTGAGACAAACTGCCTCCCAGTGAAGGTCAGAGGCCATTTTTGGCATGAGACGTTGTGTTCAGCTGGAGCTGTCAAAGAGCGCAGGCCGACACCTCCCTATCTGTCCGCTGAACGGCGGCAGGGGCCAACTGGCATGCAGCACTGCTGGCCTGGATGACGGAACGGCCACGCGGTCGAGTGCTCACCCACCACGCATGCAGGGCTAACCGGCTCTAAGGACTGAGGGTAATACACGCCAGACGCTCGCAAACACCACGAACCGCAAGTTCAGGATTACATGCGTCAAACTAAGTAAAATTGAAATACATTCAGAGTAGAACACAATTAATATTCAAGTGTAAATATAAATATTGTCCGCGTCCTTGGTTTATACTATTGTTTCCATACCAGAGGCTAGCATGTAGCGGCTCAAACGGTGTGCACTTTCACCTGAACACCTAAACACGGCCAACAGCATTTCTACACACGGTTCAGGCTAATCAAAGCTTTCCGCTTCAGTCCTAGAAAGCAGCAGTTGGCTCAGGCGTCTTGTTTGGCGGATGGTGACAAGACACTCGATCCCAACGCATGCAGTTGTCACCATAACTAAGGAGCAACAGCTTCCTCAGCTGTTTAACCTCCTGAGCTGCGAGGAAGCGGTCAAGATACATGATACTAACAAGCCACGTGTAGTTAGAGCAGCAGTAAACACACACGCGCGCGTGCGCTTTGATTGTTACAACAACTGCACACACAGGAACACAGATAATAAGCTGGAACACACAATTAGCAAACATATAAAAAAATCATTCAATTTAAAACAGAATTATACATTTTAGGGAAAATGCAGTTTTAAGTGGTGTATCTGATATAACGTGCATTTGTCTTGTTTAATATTATTTTTTTTACTTACGAATGATATACAAGCTGCTAGCAGAAGAATCCGCACAAGTAAGTCCTCGAACTGCTCCACGACCAGCTCCCACAGAGACTTCCCTGAGGACGAGACCGCCTGGTCAGCAACAACCGTTACAGCAAACACCAAGTCCATTTCAATAAACACACGACGTAAAAGGGACGATAATTACCTTCCTCAGCGGGCAACTCTGCACACAAACAATTGATGGTAAAGAGACAAGAGAAAACAAGAGAAGTCAGTCACGTTAAAAACACTGAAATATACTTCAAAGCAAGGCTATCACTGACAACAAATACAAACCAAAGCCAGACAGCATTAGTTTCGATTCTTTAACCACTATTTAATATACAAAGGCCATCTAATACTATATACACACTCTTGACAGTAGGCCAGCCATTCGCTACGGAGAGCTGCACCAGAGAAAGGTTCTGGTTGTCGGGTGTTACTAATGAGACTTTCTCACTTCTTCCTCTAAGAGCAGAGGGTCTGTTATTTTAGACTGCAAAAGCTTTATCAGATCTACAATCTGGAACAACTCTAGAGCTGGAGAATGTCCCTGAAACAGAAAAAAAGCTACTTAGTCCTAATGTCAGAAGGCCAATCCTCTCTTAGGTCCAGTATCAACACCGAGGGGAAATCAAGTCTTAGGTTCGCGTTCCTCTAAAATATTACACTATATACCACCATGACCTGAAACACCTAACAAAGTATTTTAGCTTAAAGTGTCGGACGTTGTAGTCAACATCATGGCCTGTGAGACAAGACAGTCCGGAATTAAAAAGAAACATGGAATTGAAACATTTTAGCACTGTTATAACAGGGGTAGCAGCTGAAACCCCATTCAGACTGCATTTCTCGAGAACAAATTCACTGTCGCCTCTGACGAAAGTTAATGTATCACAGATCCGTCAGCTTGGATTACACCTAAAGTACAAACAAAGATAAGGCTATGGAGACCAGCATCCTCGTCCCTGAGCTGCCCAGCTCGTCAATTACCAAGAAAAAAAATCACAAGGTGTGTGATGACGTCAGCGTTTTTACAATCCGTGCCGGGCTGTGCAATTGAGAAACGGGGGATTTGTCTCGCACATCTGTCAGCGATGTTTTTTTTTATGAAGCTGATGTGTGTGAAAGCGGTCAATAAGCACAAAACGTCTCACGTACCATTTGAACCCCATTTCTCTCTCTGCCGTTTCACTTGGTCTGCAGTCAGTCCCGTGTTTTCGTTGACGCTGAAATGGCTATAAACTTCATCCACACTCTTCGTGTGAGCGTTCTCCATGGTTAGTGATCGCCTTCTTAGGACGGCTGAAATCTGAAGAATATCCTTCTCCGTACAAAAATAATCAAAATGTATTGTTTGCTTCAGTGAGTGCCGTATACATTTACATAAATACAACGTCCATCAGCCGTAAAAGCAAACATGCGTAGACCAAAACTTGCGCTGTTAGGACGGAGAATGCACCTTCCAGGAATCTATCCTTGGTACACACGGGGAAAAAGGGGGGAGCCGTTCACCTTCGTCGTATCTTCTTATTCCCAAAGAGGTGAGCGCCCGGATCACACCGCGTCCTGCTTAGTACATCACATCTATTCGGTCCAAGCCTGCGCGTGCCTGGAAGTGTGACGGTCAACCTGTCCGCCGTAGTCCCCCGGTTCAATGGCAACTTCAAGCGGCGATTACTCCGGTTTTATCGCAGGTGTCTCTCTACTGCCCCCTTTGCCTATAGCGCATGCGGAGGCCACCCATTGGATGGTGGGCGTCCGGAAAGCTCAGAAAAGGTCTAACCGGTATTCCTTGACTTGGAATAGAGACCTGGTCGACAGTGTTTATAAAGGCACGTAAAGGAAGTGAGACCAGTGCAGCGTAAAAAAGAGCAAATTCCATCTAGATCCTGGAATATTTACTGTTGATCAGTAAAGTAATAGTAAAGTGAGCTGGCACAAATAACAAGGATCCAGTCTAAGGTTTGCTTGCCAGTGTACATACCTCAGTTCACGAGTGCATCCACCACTAATGCTTAAAACGACTTTAAGTAAAGTCTCAGTAAAAAAAAAAATAAAGTCAAAGATTTTACACTTCCACTTTCAAATTGGCTTTTATTATATAACGGAATGTAACTTACAGCTGTCCACAAGCAAATTCTCATATTTATATATATAAAGTAATGGCAATAACCATAGGAAAATATCAGGGAAACTAGGAGAATCTTGGTGCCTGAAGGTGCAGTGTGAACTCCTGTAAGGGGCAGTGAACTTATCTGGACCAGTGTGTGTAAGCATGTTACGTTATTCACAGAAAGCCTGGCTGTGGAGCTACTGCCGTTCCACTGCTTTGACTAAGCCAGTGTAGGACAAGGTTCTGCATCAGGGTTGGCAAGACACTGTTTATTCTTACAGGTGTGTTTGTCTCTCCTATCTAGACTGGTGCATCATCCATGTGGACATAAAGGTGTGGACAATGTACATTTGCAATGTCCACAATAGTGAAGATCAACATTTGTATTGTCCATACAAATAGTGCAGAAAGAGACAAGACAAGTTTGAAACTCCATAATGAAACGATGGTCTTTCAAAAAGCTTTCAGAACCTCCATGTCAAATAATGAGATGAAACATCTGTGAGTTTTCATTAACCTACATTGAACATTTGATCAAATTGTGCATGGAGTTATTTTAATGACAACTAAAGGTAGAGAAAGGTCTCCGTTTAGCCTTAATGAGAGATATGAACATTTTGCGATAGCTTTTAAAACTCAAACTATGCATGAACCACCTTGCTATCCAATATGTGTGAATTCAGGCCCAGCAGTATATACAAATCTGCTCGCTGGGTAGTGTGGAAAATGTGCAGTAGAACTGATATTGTACTGGGTTTGTCCAGCACAAAGTGAGGTACCATTTCCATTGGTGGAAAACACAGGTGAAATTAAAACGTACATCAGGAAGTAGAAGCTGTAATTGTCTACAGAGAGGAAATGAGCTCGTGTGCCGACTGTGTAACGACATGGATTCAGTTCCCAGAGCAGCAGGGCTGGATTCACCACACGAAACTCTGCTGCCATGTGACCACAGAACCACACGCATGTGAGGGAAACGGACCCGTTTATTAGGAGTCCCACGAAAGCCCAACAAGTGTCCTGTGCGCTCACAGGTAGGGGGAGGAGTCAGACGTGTGGTGTTGATCACCCCCGCCCCTCAGTAACAGTAACAAAAGGGCCCTGCTGAACACCTAAATTGGGCAGCTCTTCTCTCCAAGGTCATGACTGCTGCTTCCAAAAATAAGCAGGTGCTGGCGCATGTAACACTTTGTTCGCCGTTATCTGCAGACACGCGGACCAAAGCTCTATTCTTAAAGACGTGTCAAACTGGGGACTTGTTTGAAGTTAGCGAGGGAAGATTTTTCAACCTCTTATCCATGGGACACTTTTGAGAACATATGTTCCCACTCCCTCAAATTCAGACGGCACCGCCACTTATCTCCCCCCACACATGTCCAAAAAAGGAAGAGTTACTCTGTTTGTAAAAGTAAGGCTGAAAGGATTATTGAGGAGTACAGAAATAACGTCTAAGTAGCATTTTTGTAATAGTGGAAATTTCTCTCTCTGGGTTATATTTCTCTACACACCTGCTCAATACGTACGGCACAGACATTTGCTCTATCAAACACAGTAAAAAAAACTACATATACATACCAATAGATATACACACAAATAACAACATGTGTTTAAGACTGTCTGGGGGACGCTGGGGAGCTGAGGTTTGGGTCCCGGGGGGGTTGGGTCAGAGGACCAGACGGTCCTCCCCGCCGTCCTGGATCACCTGGCCCACACAGGCCTGGCTCTGGGCTCGTAGGTAGCACTGCGTCTTGCACTGGAGAAGCTGCTCCAGGTCCTTCCACATGCGCACCTGCCTCATGTTGGGCGCGTGTGTGTCCCGCACCTGCTTCTGCTGCTCACGCAGCTTCTGTCAGCACACACAGGGAAGCACAGGGCAGCGTCAGCACCCTGCACAGCTTTATACACAGCCAGTACTAACTGTGTTAACAGCACCCTGCACAGCTTTATACACAGCCAGCCAGTACTAACTGTGTTAACAGCACCCTGCACAGCTTTATACACAGCCAGCCAGTACTAACTGTGTTAACAGCACCCTGCACAGCTTTATACACAGCCAGCCAGTACTAACTGTGTTAACAGCACCCTGCACAGCTTTATACACAGCCAGCCAGTACTAACTGTGTTAACAGCACCCTGCACAGCTTTATACACAGCCAGCCAGTACTAACTGTGTTAACAGCACCCTGCACAGCTTTATACACAGCCAGCCAGTACTAACTGTGTTAACAGCACCCTGCACAGCTTTATACACAGCCAGTACTAAACTGTGTTAACAGCACCCTGCACAGCTTTATACACAGCCAGTACTAACTGTGTTAACAGCACCCTGCACAGCTTTATACACAGCCAGTACTAACTGTGTTAACAGCACCCTGCACAGCTTTATACACAGCCAGTACTAACTGTGTTAACACCCCTGCACAGCCACAGCCAGTACTAACTGTGTTAACAGCACCCTGCACAGCTTTATACACAGCCAGTACTTACTGTGTTAACAGCACCCACAGCCAGTACTAACTGTGCACAGCACCTTTTATACACAGCCAGTACTAACTGTGTTAACAGCACCCTGCACAGCTTTATACACAGCCAGTACTAACTGTGTTAACAGCACCCTGCACAGCTTTATACACAGCCAGTACTAACTGTGTTAACAGCACCCTGCACAGCTTTATACACAGCCAGTACTAACTGTGTTAACAGCACCCTGCCACACTACACTGAAAGCTACACTACACCCACTACCATACTACAACTTCTACACCCACTGCTACACTACACCCACGGCTCCACTACACTACTCTACACCCACGGCTCCACTACACTACTCTACACCCACTGCTACACTACACCCACTGCTCCACTACACTACACTACACTACACCCACGGCTCCACTACACTACACTACACCCACTGCTCCACTACACTACACCCACTGCCATGGAGGAGCAGAACGGCTGTGCAGGCTATAGCTGACACATTCCTCTCCATCACACTCCCTTCCTGAGATGCGGCTCCAGTGAGAACACAGTGCTGGACCTCACACGCTGGACCCGTCTCGGAGTGTAACGGCACATCGGCTCCAAAGGCCTTGGAGGAATACAGCAGAGATAACCCCTCCCCTCAGAGATAACCCCTCCCCCGCTACCCTGACCTAACCAGGCAGGAAGACAGGGAGCAGGAAGACAGACACGTCACAGCCAGTCCATGTCCTTACCTTGCCCAGAGACTCCTGCTCTGCTATGTTCTTCAGGAACTGCTCCCTGGAAAGAGGAGGTCTTTAAATCACCATCACCACACTACAGTTGTACACTGCAACTGTAGACTACAGTAAACAGATCACATATATGGAGCTTACTGCTCACGAGAAGGAGACGGGTGTGTGTCCCTGTGTGTGTGTGTGTGTGTGTGTGTGTGTGTGTGTGTGTGTGTGACAGACCACGGCAGCTGGGCGTCCCACCTGATGGACTTCTTGCGTGTCTGCGGATCAGAGGACACGTACACTTTCATCTCGTCCGACGCTCTCTGCATTTGTGTCTCGGCGATCTGTGGTGGCATTGGGGGGAGGAGGGGGGGTGAGGGGGGTGAGGGGGGTGAGGGGGGGTGAGAGAGCAGAGTGAAGCGGCAGCGCCGGGCGGCGTTTTGGCCGCAGAGCTGAGCGGATCCCGGCGGCCTTACCGCTCGCATGCAGTGGACGTGGTGGTAGCGGTTCTGCTCCTGAGCCGTCTCCTCCCACAGGGCTCTAACCTCCTACAGCACACCAGCACATGCAGACATCACGCTGGGGTCGTCTGTGGGACGGCCACAGGCCCTACGCTGAGGCTGTGTGTGTGCGTGTGTGCGTGTGTAACCACCATACCTGCTCCAGCTTGGACCTGTTGCTCTCCAGACCAGCCGCACACGTGTCATACAGAGCCTTCTTCACCTCGTACTCTTGTGAAAGCTCCTATTACACAGAAGCACAGACACCATATCGGTGGATTCCGGCCGTATAGTCGTCGAGCCGCCTGCTATTCGTGGCGGGACAGCAGCGGTTTACGTGCTGGACGCTCACCTGGCACTGCTGTCTGAGCGGCCTCAGCTCCTTGATCAGCGGGGACAGAGCCGACTTCTTCTCCTCTATTGCCAAGTTCAGCTTCTTCACCTGCACCAGACACATAAGTAGACACACCTGAAACTCACAACCTCTTCCTAGAGAGGACGCATTCCTGCGCGGGACGCCCGAGTTGCCAGGTCTACCTAAACGCCTCTCTGTCACTCCACATAAGAAGAGCAAATGACATACGAGGCTGACGGACAGGAGAAGACCGGCCCAGTGGCACAAGCGCCGAGTCTGTTCAGAACTGTTCAGAACTTACAGACGACTCCGTCCTACCTAAAAGGCAGAAGATCACGTGACACACATACACCCTGTTCACCCTGGTGCTGAATGTGTCGGGCGCAGGCCCAAAGGCCAAGACCTGGCGCGGGTCCAGCTATGGGTGTGGCTGCCTCACAGTGCACCAGCAGGTTGTTCCTCTGTTCCCTCGTGCAGCTGAGGCGGAAACGCACACGTGCACTGGGGAAGAGCCGCACGCCCCCTGCATGGTGCCTCCTACGAGCACGAGGAAAGTCAGGATGTGATGTGGCGACGGCGTCCCAGGGGGCCGCGGGACCCCGTAACACGCCCGACGGGGTTCGGTGCGCGGGGTTCTCGCACCACACATGCCGTCCCAGCAAACAGCATGTGCGGCAAACGGCACTGAGGCCTTAGAGATGAAGAATGCGTGGGACTGTGTGTGTGTGTGTGTGTGTGTGTGTGTGTGTGTGTGTGAGATGAGACAGGCGCGAGACTCGTTCGAGCCTTGCTCACCATCTCCGACATGCCGTCCAGCGTCCGGCCCTTCAGCTCGTCCAGCTCGCTCTTGATGGCCGACACTCTCTCCAGCTCCTCCTGGGTGTCGCTGAAGCCCGAGACCCCTCTCTGAGCCTCCAGGGATTGCTGGGAAACGGGGAGACACCCAGTCATTGTCCCCCTTCGGATGAGACCACCTGAGCAGTTACCCAACAGTATCAGCGCAGATGGAGACGGAGGGACAGGAGAAGAGCTGAGGACAGAAGGCTGTGAGCGGGACAGAGGACGCCTATGATGCCGGGAAAGGGGAGGACCGGGGTGGGGGCAGGGGGGACCAGGGAAGGGCCGCTGACACGTCTCAAGGGCCATGTTCACACATTCAGGGCTCACATCTGCATCATAATATAAAACACTCTGTTCTCTCTGGGCACAAGCAGGAGACTTCACACCCTGCACTCACACACTCACACACACACACGCAGAGTGTGTGCATTAGGGACCACAGAGCTGCCGTGGAATCAGTGTGTGAACAGTCTGATTGGAAGAGTAATTTATTACTGACAAGGGAGGGGCAGGGGGCTCCAACCTCAGCAGTATGTCTGCTGCCTCTGGACTCCATCTGACGCGTCTTCATCCAGGGAGTCGGGACTACTGTGTCTAGAGCATCAGTGTGTGTGTGTGTGTGTGTGTGTGTGGAGAGGGGGGGGTGGGGGGAACAGCTGGCAGGAGGGGGAAGGCCCAGGCTTGTGTGACCCACCCCAAAATCCACCCCCACCCCCCGTTTGAACAAAGGGACCTGCATGCCGCTCTGGAGCAAATGCTGTGCTCACAAATAGCCGCCGGGTTCCTGCGTCAAACCGGCCGTCAGCGAATGGCCAGCCGGGAGGGGCGGGAGGTGTGAGGTCATTTCCAGGAAGGTGCTTCAGCTTCGCTGGTAATGCGGTGCTGTCCGAATGGGCACGGACGGGGGAACGGGACGGGGACGGGGACGGGCTCGGGGACGCCGCGCCAGCTGGAGGATGGCAACGAGGGGCGGGACAAAAGGGTCGCGGCATGCCGAAGAGAGCGAGACCAAACGCATCAGCTCTGAGTAGGAGGACCAGGGAAAAGGGTGTAAAAGTGATGGCGCGCATGCCAGAAAGAGAACGTAGTTCATTAGACTGGATCACCCGTGCAGACGTGGGGAGGGAGGTGGGGGGGGAATGCAGGAGAGGGAGGGGGGTGAATGCAGGAGAGGGAGGCGTGAGGAGGAGCCACAGGGGGGCGGGAGGAGGAGCCACAGGGGGGCGGGAGGTTACCAGCTGCTGCTGGCCGGCAGCGTGACGCTGGCGGAGGATCTCCTCGCTCCTCTGCAGGATGCCGAACTCGGCCTTCAGCTCTGCCATCTCCTGCCGCTTCTTCTTGAACGTGATGTTCTTGCCACGCATCTTGGCCACGTAGCGTTTGAACTGCGACCAGAGAAGAATAGAGAAGAAATGTAAAATGCAGGAGGAATCAAACACCATTAGCATGATGGTTTAGGAAGTGTGGTGGCAGATGAACTCAGCTGTGTCAGCCTGGAGAAGTGGGAGACAAGAGGAATAAACCACACCCACAACCACACCCACACCCACATGAGAGCCACTTAACAGAGAGGACCAACCCTTCCTGACAAGACTAATAACTCATTCACCATTCTAAACTGATTTAGTACCATCACCCGGGCCTGGTCATCCAGCGTGGAGCATCACAAGGATACGGAACCATAGTAAGACTGAGAAACGGGGGGAGGGGAGGGGGGGTGAAGAACTGCTGAGAGGATCTGGTGGAGTGCCTCAGGAGGGACGTCTCCTCAGCCCACAGCAAAAGCAACCTGACCCCGCAGTAACGCAGCCAGGGACACAACAAACCATTTTCATCTGGCAGCTTCTGCAGAAGGCCGTCGCTCAGAGCGCCCTGATGCCAGGGACTATAAACGTAGACAACAGCCTCAGAAATCACACGATGTGCTGCATGTCGTCCCGGGGCACGCAGGGCTTGTGTGGAAGAGTTTACGCTTCGTGTATTTCGAGCCGTCAAGGGCAGACGAGGTTGTGAGGATTAGGGCGGCAGGCCTGCTGGGTGGCGTCCTCTCTTACAAATGGCCATCAGATGACAGGGGCTAAATTAACCACCACGAGCAGCAGTGCTCGTCATCGTGAAGGAGAACGGGTGGAGGGGTTTGGGGTCTCTCACAGTCAAGTGTAGAGGAGGCCTCAGGCAGGGGGCACGACCCTGGCAGGGAGAGGGCACAGCGGCTCAAAAGATGGGCATGTCATCCCTGTGGTATCCACGACACGCCGTAATGATCGGTGATAGATGTGTGTTCTGTCAGTAGTCACAAGAGATTTGTGAACCATCTTACGGTAACATTTCACGCAGTGAGAAAGGAATTGCGCTGTCTGCGGCTTTCGCGCGTGAAGATTAACAGTTCAGGGTTAAAGATAGAACCCAAGCCTGATGAACCAAGAAGCACAACGGCGCGTTTTCCTGATTAAACTGAAACAGTGTCATAGGGTTAATTGAAATGTCAGCCATGTAAGAAAGAGGAGCGCGACTCATCTACCCCAAAGCTTGACCAATGAGGGGGCAGGAACCCAGGGCAGCGGATCACACCACACACCCATTCACACGCTCGTTATTCACTTGTTTCAGGGTCTGGCCCAGCCGCTGGTGAGAAGCCTGTATTTACACGCACTGACTAAACTAAACGTTGGTTTCATTACAACATCTCCAACACGCTTCCCCCTCCACGTTCAAGTCAGTACTGTGCCAGTGCATGACCATATATGGGCGCAGCCTATACCAGCAGCTCAGAGTTAAACAACCCCCTTCTCTCTCTCTCTCTCTCTCTCCATGACTCTCTCTCTGTCTCTCTCTCTCTCCTCTTATTCAAGTGTCTGTCTTTTTTATTGAGCCCTAACTAGTGTGTCTCTTTCTGTCCATCATTCTCTCTCCTTCTCTCCATCATTCTCTCTCTCTCTCTCCTTCTGTCTCTTTTGTTCCGGTTATCAGGGATATTGCTGCTGCTCCCGTGTCAGCTGAGCTATGGGCAGAACTGAGCGTTATCAGACGGGGCAGACGGGGCAGGCAGGGGCAGGCAGGACGCTGGAGGAAGGGAGCAGGGCTATTTTAGCCAGGCTGCCCCGCTATCTGCTCCCCCCGCCCGTCTGTCTGCATGGGGACAGACGGAACATCTGCTCATAAACCAGACAGACAGACAGGCCGACATCAGAGAGGAGAGCAAGACAGGGGACATTATCACCACAGCGCACTCAGACAGGCCGACATCAGAGGGGAGATGACCCACTACACACAGGCATTATCAGGTGGGATCAGGTGGATTAAAGCCCCAGTTGGCAATTCCTGTATTCCTGCAACTGAGGTTCTGCCAATGCAATAACATTTTTTCCCCTTACTCATATGCACACTCTTCTCACTTACACACACTTACACACACACACACACACACACACAGTGTAATGGTTTGCAAAAGCGGCGTTTGTTCTGAGCGTGCGTGGCGGTTTGGGTGTGTGGATGCGTGCGTGAGGAGCTTCACCTCCTCGGTGCGGTTGACCTCCACTCCGCCCTGGCCGCGCGCCTGGCTGCTCTTAGCGCCCAGCTGCCTCGTCAGCACCACCAGCTCCTCACGGGCCTCCTGCAGCGCCTCCGCCTTCGCCTCCTTCTTCCGCACGATGATGGAGGCCTGAGAGACACCACGGGCTTTAGGTCAAACCCACGAGGCCCAAGCCCCTCCCACGAGATGGAGATGACCTCTTACATAGATCAGTGGAAGCCAAGTGAACCGCCATGATCACCCAGCTTGGGCTCTTCTCCAACACACATTAAGTCTACAGTCTGATGAAATCACAATGCCAAAAGTGACACACTACCGAAATTCACTTTCAGTCTATAAGAACACTTGTCCTCTGCTAAACCTCTACGCAACAGAGTCTCCTTGAGTAGCTGTACATACGGTATTTTATTATCAACGGAAAACTCCTTATCCTATCAAAACATCGAACTAACATTAAGCAGTGATGATACACATCCATCATGGAGCATGAAACAACCACAGATCTTTGCATTTGCAAATCAGGGACAATCCATCATCGTCTCCAGCTGAGAGCTGTGTGGATACATACAGGAGAAGCACAGACCCCATCAGCTCCCCTCACTGGCTTGACCGACGCAGCTCTACAGCTCACAGTGCTGCACTTCACTGCTCCTGCTCATATTCTTTAGGCTTCAAACGTCACAAGCGAAACTCTTAATTAAACCGATGGCATTTCCCTGAGGCGGTAATGGACATTTCGCTGAAGATTTGTGCATCATTAGCTGACGGCCACCAAAGCTCCCACCTGCTGTCTGTACAGAGTGAGATTATCATCCAGGGGATTGCTCCTCACCGTCCTCTTCTCCAGTACCTGGTTCGCCTGACTGAGCTGTTTAATCTGCTCGGAGGAGGACATGGAACAAGGACAACAAAGACGCTTTCAGCTGAGGTCCATCTGAATCCACCTCTGACATAAGAAACAAACCAGTGCAGTCATATGAACAGCAGTTCACAGCAGAAGCATGGATATATAGATGCATTGGGGATGTCATTAGAAGACGGTCCAGTGCTTAATGCTGGTAAATTTGTGTATAATTACCCCTTATGGGACTAAAACAACTATATATAACTCTTCTTGTAAAGCCTGCTTAAGGATATGTGGGTCTAAGCAGTAGGTGGAGTGTAATTTGTACAGTACCAGTCAGAAGTTTGGACACAGATGACTGTATGTATTTAAAGTCTTAAAGGCAATTTTAGCAAAGAGTTTATGCTTAATTTGCTTCTAACACAAATGATAAAATATGAATATTTAATGGTGATGGCCTACATATGGTTTTCTCCCAAAACAATGTATACAGTATATGATTAAAATAATAATAATAATAATAATGAAATTTATTAAACCATCTGTTTTGGTTTAAAACAGCGTAGTCATGTGTTATTTCATTATTTTGATACCTTTACTGTTTCTTCTAAAAATGTAGAAAATATAAATAAACTAGGTGTGTCCAAACGTTTGAGTGGTAATGAAGCCCCAGACATGGGTTCTGGGTCCGGGAACCCGTGAGAGCGGAGCAGCCAGCACACACCTTCTCCTCCAGCTCGGACAGCTCGGCATGGCCCATGGCCGGCTCGGACACCACCTTCTGGAGCTGCTGCACCACGTGGCGCTGCCTCTCCAGCTCTCTGGGAAGCTTCTCTGACACCATGTAGGAGTTGAACTTCATCTCCTCCTCTAGCCTCTTCACCAGACCTAGAGCGACGGAGCCGCGTCACGGGGGTGGAGCTTACAGCGGCGGGGGGGGGGGGGGTGGAGCTTACAGCGGCGGACTGCCGCGCAACACACAGCCGCACGCAACGCATGTCGGTCGCTGGCAAAGCAACGTCACTGCGTGTTTCAGCAAAAACGTTAGCGCCGAGAACCGAAGAGAATACATACTGCACAGGCGTTGGCGTGTAATGGCGTGCAATGGTGTGTTTTGTGCTTTCTACTACTAATCTGAGGGGTTGACATGGAATGTCACGACTACAAACCAAAGATGCTTCAAATTTGTTGGTTTGGTTTGAGCCGAGGGGTGTGGTGGGGTGTGGTGGGGTGCAGCGTGGCCTCGACCCCCTGCCACACCTACACAGGAGCGTCTGTAACACCCTCCCAGGGCCGACTCACTCTCAGGCTGGGCGTCCGCGGCTGCCTGCCGCAGGTCTTTCAGCTGGAGCTGACACCTCTGCAGCCGCTGCTCAGACTGGAACAGCTGCAGGAGGCAAGAGGACAAGCGGAGAGCCAGACGTCACCTCACACACGCAGTCAAGGGGAGAGGAATTAAGGCTCAGCTCAGCCTGACGGGAGAACACGGGCAACAGCACCGGTGGACCGGGCCGCTCAGGCCAAAGCGTCAGGAACTGGTGGCACCTGATTCTTCTGCTCTTGCTTCTGATGAGCCAGCGACTCCTCCCTCTCCTTTTCCACGCGAAGAAGCCTCACCAGCTCCAGCATGCGCTGATGGCTGGACACAGACTCCACCTTGTGGACAAAAGATGTCTTACATACTGTGATGGCGTGGATGTGACTGTGAGCTCTCCATTCACAGCCATTGAGGTTGACGTGCTACAGACTTTCTACACTCCTTTCACCCAAGAATCAGGTGCGACGACCAGCAAATGAACGACATTGTGATAAAGTGGCCGGGCACATTCAATTAACTACCAATCGCAATGAAATCTAGGACAGGGGTTTATATCTGGATATCTCTGGTCTAGCAGAAGAACTAATTAGAGAATTCTCATTTCAACTCATAGTGCGTAATGGCGTTCTTTAGTGAAGCTGGCACGTTCTCCAAGGAGACAGATTAAGAGGAAGATGACGAAGAAGGCCATTTCCTCCAGCAGGGTTCCTCACCCGCTTCCTCAGACGCTCCACTCGTTTCATCAGATGATCTTTTTCCTCCTCCATCGCTGCAATATCCTGCAGTGATAGTTACATCACTATAATTCAAAGCTCCGAACGATACCCAAACATGACATCTAAGACACCAGACTCGCAGGAAAACGAGTGGGAAAAGGCAGTTAATGGTCATCCTACCCGACGAATGTCCGCTGTAGAAAACCCAGAGTTTCTCAGATGTTCACATTCTTTGTGGTAATTCTTGAATCCCTCCACCAACTCCTCATACTGCAGTACACGATCACAACAGAAAAAGACAAGAACAAAATCCCAATTTTTACACTCATCTCAAATGTTTATATCTGAATTAAAAGAAATTACCTGAATGAACAAATTTGTAATTTATGTTTTTTCATTCTGTGCACATATCTTCAAAGTACTCACAGTTCTTGCAGTTTCCTTTTTATCTAAAATGTTCTTTTTTTTTTTTTTTTTTTCTACAAGTTTCCAAAAAAATCAACTATGTGGGTCTCTGGTATGGCTAAACTAAATCACCATTTGTCATTACAGTGGTAATAGCTTCAGCTTTTGAATGATGACCAATCACAAATCATATATATTTATATTTCAGAATTTAACACAAACTGCTCCAGGTCTTTCTAACAGTCTGATTGGCCAGTCTCTGAGGGAAAGGCCGAGGTCAAACCTGATGGTACGTCTCAGCGATACCATCATCAGCCAGAAACTCTCCAGGCACATGGAGTTTGATGAGGAAGCGAGCTAGGTAGGCCCTCTTCTTCAGCTCCGGGGCCCTCTGGAGCAGCCAGTGCAAGACGGGGTGGATCACAGGCTTACTGCCCGTCACCAGGCCCTGCCGAAAACTGCTCCTGGAGAGCAAAGAAGAACCACATCATCCTCTCTGTTCTGATCACAGGCTCTGCTACATAAAAATCCATTCAGCTCCACACCACGAGTTTGAATAATACCTGTTCAGAGTCAATTATAAAATAGCATGTAATTACACACTAGATGAACGCTTCACTCAAAAATTGTAATGTCAGTAACAGTGAGTAATAATTTGCACTCTTGGTCAGACATGTTAGTATTTTGGATTTACTTTCATTTAATGGCTAGATAAATATAATCTGACCTTAAAGACGACCCCTATTCTGATATTGACCCTCTATTCATGGACTTACGCATCCGGACGTCCCCCGGGAGGTTTGTATTTCAGCATTCCCAACAAAGTAAACATTCTTTTGGCTGTCTGGTCAGGCATTTCCTCTCGAATATCAATTGCTTGCTGAAATACAAGAGAAATAGAACAGTTATATGTGAGCACACTAAAAAAACAACCTACCCCGTTGTTTCTCTGTAGGCCTTATTCAGCCATTTTTACATCTCAAAATCATGATTAAATTATGACTGACGCAATGAAAAAATAGTCTTTGAATATTCTTTCAAAAATATATGCTTTTACATTTTGGTTTAACGCCCCCCCCCAAATTAAAGCATTTTGAGATGTCTGACGACTCAAAATAAACCTTTCCATCATTTCAGCTCACTTATTATAGAGATTTGATAAACTGTTCAACAAGTTGATTGTAACGCAGCTTGTAAAAATTTCACCTTGGAGTCAATTTCGGACAAAACCTCATTAAGCGTCTGCAGTAGCTGCATTGGCTCCAGTGAGTCAAAAGTAATTAAGTTGAAGTTTTTCTTGAAAGGCTCTCGGTTCAGCTGTTCCACTATGAATTTTATTTGTTCGCTCATCTTGACGCAGATTTGACAAGTTTTTGTCTTCCAAGCTTCCTTGCTAGTTTGTTTGTTAGTTTGCTAGCTAGCTAGCGTTAGCTAAATTGGCTACAAAACTAGTACGCTACGCTTGTAAGCCAATAAATGCTCCGTATGTGCACTAGCCTTAACACTGTTGGATGTTTTATATCGGCTCTCACTACATTAGATTTCACTTAACTTAAAATATCATTAGCTAACCAGGTAACGTTAGCTAGCTTCTAATGATAATCCCTGGGAGCTTCAAAAACCTGCCTAGAAACCGAAAAGCTGATCCTGGTTGCCAACAGGAAGTTCTCACGAGCCTCGCTATTTGTCTTCTTCAAAATAAAGGCACGAAGCGTTTCTCTTGTAATTACTGTCATGAGCTTATATTGGTTAGTCAAATGTGTGAATAGGATGCATAACTATAAATGGAATAGTTTATGTAAAATAATTTTGCCCTATTATCAACTATCTGGTATGTTTCGGCTCAACTCCTTAAAATAATATGACCGTAATATAATATTATCATAATAAAGGTAATTAATTTCCTTCTAGTGTCACAAATCAAATATAACTTCAGAATTCAACTTTTCTTTAACCATACGTAAATAAAATATGCGCTTGAATCATTATGTACTGATTCATTGACGAACCTTTTTTTATGGACTAGCTTGTATCATTCCTTGGGCAAGCGCTGTATTCCTTGCGCGTGGCTGCTGTCTACAGTCAGAAGCGGGTGCATGCACGGTGGAGAGAGAGAGAGAGAGAGAGGCATTATCTTTAATTTCTGACGGCGAAACCATAGCTGGCTAACACTTTGCAATTTGCAGCATGCAGAGGTGAAATCAGACGGTGTCACCGATCGAGGTTTACATCCTTGACGGTATTTAATATTCGGTGTTTTTTAATCAGATATTCCAAGACAACGTCCACTCATGCATTCGAACAGAGGATTATCGCGGAGGAACTGCCTCGATACCATGAACTGGAGCTGGGGTGCGGAGCTGTGGGTATGTATGGTCGATGTGAGGCTGTGATGGACGCCTTCTGCAGAAGCTGCATTATGGAAAAATTACAGAGCTTGATGCACCGGAGCAAAATACACTCGGGTCTATAAAACTGCATCAGTAATCAGCAGGTGTACCACTAGTCTACAGATAGCTAGCAAGCTAGCGCTATCTAGTCTGGGTCCCAGCCGCCTACCTAGCCACCAAGGTAAATGGTCCGCCCATTTTATGAGTCGTGCAGGCGAGGAATTATTACGTTTACGTTGAATCAAATCTGATTTTATTCCTTGTTTTGGGGCCCTCCTTATACATATCATGCATATTTTAACCATTCCAAGTTGAATCAGTTATTTGCCAACACAGTTGGCCAAATTCTCGATCAAGGAATAATCCGTAGCTAATGCCTGTCCCTAAATGTATGCAAAATGCACGCGAAATATTCCAGTATTTCTGTATCGTTGTGACAGGTGCATATGATTACCGCTGAGCATTATTCGTTAGAAGTTCTCTATTAATGCAGACAGCTAACGGTGTTGGATATGCTGCTCCCAGTTAACAATGCATCTGGCACTTTACTGCACACGTGTGATAGAGCCGAACAGACTCGGTCTGAATGTTCACCATCGTCGTAGGTGTAGGCCTAAATATCCTTGTTCCCCGTGTCGTGATGGAAGGGATTCAAACGCTGGACTTTCTTTATCCTGTTGGAATGTGTTAGCTACAAGTTAATAACATCTGTAATAGAGCTTTGTCAAGCATGTGCCCAAAAACGTTGCGCTTGCGGACTGGATGTCAGTAAATAAACTTTACATGAGTGGGAAGGTCAAAATTCACTGACTCTAAAGCAAACGCCTTCGCGTGCGAGAATACACCTGATCCCCCGTGATAGACGCGGTACAAACGAGTAACAAGGCATAGTGGACCGGGACCAGACAATTTCAGCACATGTTGCCAGTCTGATATAACCGATGGGGTGACTAATTGGTGGAGAGGTGTACAGACCTCGTTTCTTGCGTACTCAGTTTAACCCAACAATCTCGGGCTGCTCCACACCTCACCCAAACCTCCACTCCCTCTTCCCACAATCTTCTCTGATCAGGTCCCTTTAGCTTTTTGCTAGCCAGTCCTTGGATCTGGGTGGTTTAGGTTCACGTTTCTGCCGTAACACACTTGCGGGGCGGACAGTAACCTGCGCAGTAGAAACGTCCTTCAGGACCGAGGCTGGTTAACGCTGGCCTAGATAGTTCCGCTCGCGTCTAGATGTTGGAGCGCGTTTCCCAGGAGGCGCACAGCTGCGCTTCGCCGTCGGCGGGGCACAGCTGTACCGCGGGCAGCCGATGGCTCTGTGCGGAAGGGGAAGACTCTCCTTACTACTGCTGCACAGCATCCGCCCGGCTGCTGGAGGGGCAGGAGAGACAACGCAGCTCTCTTCTCCAGCCATGTTAAGAATGGCAAGTAGTTTGAAACAAGGTAATGGCAGGTTTAATATATACGCCTCCCAAGCTGTAGAACGGGGCTAGTGCAACGGGCGGGGTGCGTTTGACACACAGTGAATAAAAATAAAGAAATAAATGTTTAAAACGTGGAACATTTGGAGAAGTTGGTCTCTTTGGTGTGGCTGTTGTACAAACGTTCAGCTTTAGGTGTTCTGGGTATACACTGTGGGAAAGACCGTAAAGGGATCAGTGACCCCTGACCTCTGAATGAGCTGCTACAGTTCACAGTGCTTCTCTCATTCGAGATTAAAACTGGGAATTCAAATCTATATGCATCTGTTTATGTATGAAAGAAAACGTTACACCTCATTTAAAACTATTTAATGACAGAAGGCTCTAACTGAACGTTGTCTGGCTTGTCTATTTGAAGAATCATTTACAGGAAAATCCCTGGTGTTAACTCCTGATTGCTTCCAACAGCTCTTACAGTGTTAAATGAACTCCTGCAGTTTTAAACATGGGCCCAGAGGAGTTAATTTGGCCGTGGAGATTTTTGTGCCTTAACCTTTAATTAGAGGAATGTGCAACTGTTCAAAGCGCTTCTTCTTCTGTTTTCTCAGGATCAGTTTGATAACCTGGAGAAGCACACACAGTGGGGCATCGAGTTTGTAGAGCGCTACACCAAGTTCGTGAAAGAGAGGTCCGAGATCGAGATGAGCTATGCCAAGCAAATGAGGTACGAGGAGAGGGTGTGTGTGTGTGTGTGTGTGTGTGTGTGTGTTGACGTTTCTCTCGCCACACACGCTTTGATTTACTGCTTGTAGAAAAAAAAAAAGGCTTAGGTCGCGATAGCAGAAGCTGCTACTTGATACAGGTGGTCCGATCTCAAAGTCTGAGTCACCGAGGAACTCAGCATGATGTAGATTATGAAACGATTTAAAGGTCATGACTTTTATTATTGTAAGTCCTGCAATGGTGACCATTTCATAGGCTCTGGTTGTTGTTTATGCGCTTACATCAGGACCATCCACGTGTTTTTAGGTCCGCACACAGGACTCTCTGCTCACGCTGACCAGGTGCTGAGACCACAGAGCAGCAGTGCGAATCCTTGCGGCGTTAGCGCCGCAAATCAGTTTTTATTCAATGATGACTAAATCACATTAGATTAGATATTACTCGTTCTAGCCCGTTTTTGAACAATGACTCTATTCACTGTAGAACTTACTGAACATATTAAGCTGGACATGTTACATGCCAAGCGCACATTGCCATGGTTACAAGGGTTGCTACGGCATTGACCCACATTCTACTAGTCACTCTCTGGTTTTGGTGGGTCAGTGGTTTAGAGGTGTATGAGTCAGTGACTAGACAGAGACTCACAGACGTGCCCGCTCCTGCACGTGCACGTGCACGCTCTCACACACACACACACACACACACATGCTGCACATTTCAGCTGCAAACCTTCTGAATTCATAATTGCACACCCAGCTGGGGCTTACTGCTGTTACATTGAATGTCCAGAAGCACAACACAGACCCTTTCTGTGTGTGTGTGTGTGAGTGTGTGAGTGTGTTTGTGAGTGTGGGTGTTGGTCCCATACCCACATGAGAAAATCCGTCTTTTACAGCTTGTCAGTGCTTTGAGATTCCTGTGAAGCCTGCCAGACAATATTTGTATGTCCCTCTGCTGAGGGGAAGGTCTAATGTCTCCCTCAAACTCGTTATTCAGCGCTTAACAAAAAGTAAGGATTTATCTGACACAAAGTACCTGTTAGCATTGACCCACTCAGGAGCAACAGTGGTTTATGAGGCTGCTGGGGGCTTGTCCTTGTTGCCAGGGGTCCTGGGTCTGGCCCGGCGGCTCCTGGCGTTCTGCTGAGCAGCCCGTCCAGAGCGCTGGTGCTTCAGCCCTCGCTGAGCTCACGGGGAGACAGGAAGCGGCAACGATCAGTGCAGCTTTGGCAGGAGGCTGCAAGATGGTGATCTGCCTAGCAACATTTCAGCCTATGGGGAGGTACAGTTGCGTGTGTGCATGGAGACAGAGAGAGGGAGAGAGAGGGAGGGGGGAGAGAGAGAGAGAGAGAGGATGAGACAGAGAGAGAGCAAGGGAGAGAGAGATACAGTGAGAGGGAGAGAGAGTGAGATGCAGACAGACAGAGAGAGATGTAGGCAGAGAGCAGTGAAAAGAGAGAGAGAGGGAGGGAGAGAGATCGATGCAGAGGTGGAGGGAGGGAGAGAGAGAGCGATGCAGAGGTTGAGGGAGAGAGAGAGAGAGAGAGAGACAGAGAGCACTGCAGACTAGAGAAGGGGTGGCACTGTCAGGATCATGAGCACTGTGGGCCTCTTTTCACATGCATATGAATGAGTCCGTGGAGTCCTGCGCTCAGCGTGTAGGACAGGGGGCTCCACCCGCACGTCTGTCTGCTGCACGGACACCACGTCCGTCCTGCTCACACTGATTAACCGGAGTCAACAGTATGATTGAGCTCTTGTCTGACGGCAGGATCAGGAGTGTTGTGGTGGCTTCAGCAGTAGGTCTTGTTTGCATTGCACCCTGTAATTGCTTTAATAGACAATATATTAAGGTAATTTAAAAACATTTGTGTGAATAAAAATTTAAAAAAGCATCCTCTGAAAAAACTAATTCCAAACAGTGTATGGAAATGAAGGGAAACCTCTGTCTCTGTACACCTGTTTCATCTGTGGTATACGGTGTTATAAGTCTTTATAAAGGTTTTCTTCAGGGTACACAGGGCCATATTAGCATGATATTTTATTGTCTTTTATAACCTTATAACACAGATGACACAGGCTTACAGAGAGAGATAATGTATTATTGTATAACTTATTATATTATTGTTATGCAAATTTATATTCTAAAAAATGATATAGAATTGTTAAAATCTGTATAACATGTAATCATAGATTGGCTAATAATTTGCATAAAATATGCAAATGTAATAGACAAAGGTATTACACTTACAACAGGAAAAAACATGTAAAGTGTAGGGTGTTGTTTGAGTAGAAGCAGGATTGCCTATGATCTCAAAGGCGTGTAATGTATTATGTGTTCTGCTCTGATCATAGAAATCTCTCTAAGAAGTTCCAACCCAAGAAGAACTCGCGAGAAGAGGACGAGTACAAGTGAGACATGTTTCCTGTCTGCTCGTGTCCTGCACTAGGAGACACAGTGTCCACTTCACCGCACCTCTGTATAGAAACGCAAGATTCATTCTGAGAAATTAATATATTTTTAATGCAAAACCACCTTTTTCAGTTAATGCAATTTCAGTTAATTAGTATGCAGATAACTCTACTGATAGCTGGTTTATCATCATTATCGTCATGGTAATGATTATTATTTATCCTGTTTTCTCCTGCACTGCACAGTTTAATATGGTTCCATCTCCTGACCTGTTGCAGCTCACTGTAGAACTTTTCAGGAGTGTTAGAGCATCAAACATGACCCTGTTAGAGTAATGCCAGTTCAGAGGTCATAGGTCGTCCACGCCTGGTGCTGTGGCGTGTCTGCTTTGACACTGCGTTTCTCTCTCTCTCTCTCTCCCTCTCTCCCTCTCTCTCTCTCTCCCTCTCTCCCTGCTCTGAACGTTACATCAGGTACACGTCCTGCCGCGCTTTCCTTATGACCCTGAACGAGCTGAACGACTATGCCGGGCAGCACGAGGTCATTGCTGAGAACCTCTCCACACAAATCATCTCAGAGCTGACACGCTACATCCAGGAGCTCAAGGCAGAGCGCAAAGCGGTACGACCGTGTGTGTGTGTGTGTAGATGAAGAATGTCAAATATGTTATAATTTTGATGAACATTTCATGACGCAGCACAGCCATATGTGGGTCAGGCATTGGGGTCACTAGAGTGGGAGGAGCAGACGTTGCCCACTCTCAGCCCCACTGAAGCGCCTCTGTCTGAGTGAGCTGGGCTGAACCAGCACCACCAGGCTGGGGGAGGGAGTGAGACATGACTACGCAAACATAGTCCAGCTCGGTTCTGAACCCCCCGATGTTCTTGGCACACGGTTTTGTTGTCTGCCCTTCGCGTCCGAGTGCGTGGCAGCGGGAAAGTGCCCTTTATGAACACAGAAAGGCATCCTGGGAGTGGGAGGGGTCAAAGAGGAGTGGGGCGGAACCGTCAGTGACGACAGAGGGTCGTGGCACCACGACCTCCGGGACATAAGCAGACGTTATTTTGTTACAATGAGAACGTTGTGGGATCTGTTTGGGGCAGAATGCACTGTGGCTTCGTTTCAGATGGTTTCACATTTCATCTGCTCAGCTGGGCTGGGGACGGAGCGTCTCCAGTGTTGTCTGGGCCAGGCTGGGTGGTGTAGCGTTTGTTGGGTGGTGTAGCGTTTGTTGTGTCATCAAAAATCAGGACAGCTTTTAATAGCGCCCAGCGGAAACAAAGCTTCCTTTCCTGTTCAGAGAAGAAGTTTAGGTTCCTCGTGTGGATTAGGGTTAGGCCTGCCCTGCACCGGTTATGAAGGTTCCCACTAATATGGTGTTTTTATTTTTTGTTTGTGTTCGAAAAGAGTTCTCTGAGGCAAATATAAGGGACTGTGGTACAAATGGTTGCTCTTTTCTTTCTCTTCATCGTCTCTTTCTCCTCATCGTCTCTTTCTCTAGCAGCATTTTCACGATGGCCGCAGAGCCCAGCAGCATATTGAGAACTCCTGGAAGCAGCTTGAGTCGGTGAGTCTCCCGCACACACAGGTGACATGCAGACAGGCCCCTCCCACACACACAGGTGACATGCAGACAGGCCCCTCCCACACACACAGGTGACATGCAGACAGGCCCCTCCCACACACACAGGTGACATGCAGACAGGCCCCTCCCACACACACAGGTCCCACACACACAGGTGACATGCAGACAGGCCCCTCCCTCACACACAGGTGACATGCAGACAGGCCCCTCCCACACACACAGGTGACATGCAGACAGGCCCCTCCCACACACACAGGTGACACACAGACAGGCCCCTCCCTCAGGTGACACACACACAGGTCCACACAGACAGGCCCCTCCCACACACACAGGTGACATGCAGACAGGCCCCTCCCACATACACAGGTGACACACAGACAGGCCCCTCCCTCACACACAGGTGACATGCAGACAGACCCCTCCCACACACAGACAGGCCCCTCCCACACACACAGGTGACACACAGACAGGCCCCTCCCTCACACACAGGTGACATGCAGACAGACCCCTCCCACACACACAGGTGACATGCAGACAGGCCTCGCTCTGTATTATGCTCTGATTGTATTCGTGCCGTCCTAAAACCCCGGGGCCAAGCCGGTCAGTGTGACGCCCCCTCTCCTCTGCGTCGGCCTGCTGCTGGTTAACGAGGCGATCTGGTCTCACGCAGAGCAAACGTAGGTTCGAGCGGGACTGCAAGGAAGCCGACCGAGCCCAGCACTACTTTGACAAGATGGACGCTGACATTAACGTGACCAAGGCGGACGTGGAGAAGGTAAGCACGGCGCTGGTTGCCAGACGTTCTCTTAACCCCCGTCCAACCCGTATTCGGTCTCCTCCTCTAGCGAGCCAGGATTGTCCTTCTCCCGGCTGTGGGCTGGACTGTAGGGAGACGCTGTGTCTTCTGCGGTGTGTTTGGGCAGGATGCATGGTAGTGATGCACTTGGCTTTCATTCAGTTCCTCCTCCCAGCACCCCCAGAACATCTGACTCCTCCTCCCACCAACCAGAGCCCCTCCCCCTCTGGGCGTGTGTTGTGAACCCCTGCAGGGAAATTGGACAGTTGTTGGGACCTAACTAGCTGTGGACAGTTTTACAGGCCATGACATCAGTCCTTTTGATTCATATGAGCTGATTTACACTGGCAAGAAAGACACTACTGTACTATTAAACGCACTGCCTGTTCAATTTGTTTGGTTTTATAGTAGTTACCAAAAAAGGAATAACCAAGGTAACTCAAGTGGTAATTATAAATCACACTGAAATTGTACAGTTTTGCAGCGGTTTTGAAAAGGGCAAAATCTTCTGTATCCACTCAGTCCTTGTTGAGGCCCCAGTAAACGCTTCCATTACAACACGGCAGTTACTGAGGAATTAGTCAGAAGGTTGTTGTTGTTTTGTATCTCGTGGGTATTATTTTATGAATAATAAACATCTCTGCATCTTCAGACTTTTAGTCTGAAGATTTTCTCCGAATGAAACTTGCGCTTCGGCATTGGCGAACATTATAAATACACATTGGCGTATTTCTCACGTTCTGAGTAGCAGTGCAGAGTGTTGTGGGACTAATGGACTGTGTTTCTGTGTTTCTTAACATGTCTCAAAGCGGTGTTCACTCAAGGTAGGTCCACAACCACGAGTCGTCTCTGTCTGTGGGGAACTGTTAGCCTGTTCACTGTGCACCCATAGACATCGCACCAGCGTAAACGTGTCTTTAGCAGAGTCTTTCCTCTGTCCAACTCTCCTGTTGTAAACCCTCCCCGTGGTGTGAAACAGGACTGGCCCCTCACATCCCACCTGCCTACTGACGGCACCGTTCAGCACATCATCAACATTAACTCTTCTCGTTAGCAATTACGGCGACCTTGTCACAGAAAAAACTAAACAAAAAAAAATTGTGTCACCAAATCCCGTGATTTAAGTGGCAGAAGTCGGCGCTCTGCTTCCGAACGGAGTCGCTCCGGGCTGTGGGCGCTACCAGCCAATCTCTGTCCGTTCTCTGTGCTGTGTGTCTTGGCCTTTGTGTGCTGGTGTTGTGCATGCTGTATGGGTCTGTGTGCCGGAACCTGCTGACGGCGGCCCTTTTCGGAGTCCTCGGCCAATCAGGCTTCGTCTCATTCGTGCGTGTTGTGTCCGTGCGTTACGACCGCAGGCGCTGTGCGTTCCTCTTCCTGTTCTCCATCTGATCCTGGGCCTCCTTCTGCCTCTCCTGCTGTCTCCATGATTAGGCCTTAGGAGCTACGTCCTGGGTGTTGGGGTTCGGGTGGGGTTGGAGAGATGGGCCTCTGCTGTTGGATCCTGCAGGCGTTCCCGTGGTCACTGTTACCGAGTTACTGCACAGTGCTCCAGTGCTTGAGCGGTAATTCCCGAAGCTTCACGGACGAGCCACGCCAAAAGAGCCGTCCCATAACACATCTGCAGCCGGAAAGCTCTGACGATCCACCAATCCCTCGCTTAGACGATCGGGTCTCACGCTTGCTTCGTGAAATACCCCCCCCCCCCCCCGTTTCGTAAATAGACTGCATGATATAACGTGAATTTCTGTGGTTCTTTTTTGAGCTGTCGCTTCTGTTTTGTGTTTGGTTGGGTGGATTGTTTGGAGTGTTTCGCTGGGTTTCCTCTGTACAGATGTGCAGGATCATTCCACAGCTGTGTGAAGGCCGCTGATACGCAGCTGTGCTGGGCCCTCGCTGGGCCCTCGTTGGGCTCTCATTGGGCTCTCATTGGGCCCTCCCTGGGCTTTCCCTGGGCCCTCATTGGGCCCTCGCTGGGCCCTCGCTGGGCCCTCCCTGTAGTAGCCCTGGCCTCTGTCCGTCCCACAGCACCTGGCCTCCTCTCTTCTTCCTACCTGTGCTGACTTTCAGTCCCAGGCCACAGATGAAGTGTTCTGCACTGCTAAAGCGCTGTTTGACTCCAGTGTACATGTTTGTTTATCTGTGTGTTTGTTTACATGTATTTGACAGCAATGCCGTGCAAAGGATGCTTTAAACATGTACTTGTTGAACATTCTCTTTATTACCTTTCTGTCTCTGTCCCTCCCTCTCTCTCTCTCTCCCCTCCCCTCTCTCTCTCTCCCCTCTCCTCCTCTCTCTCTCCCTCTCCTCCTCTCTCCCCCCTCTCTCCCCCTCTCTCTCTCCCTCTCTCTCTCTCCCCTCCTCTCTCCCTCCCTCTCTCTCTCCCTCCTCTCTCCTCTCCCCTCTCCCTCTCTCTCCCTCTCTCTCTCTCTCTCCCTCCTCTCCCTCTCTCCCCTCTCTCCTCCCTCTCCTCTCTCCTCTCTCCCTCTCCCCCTCCCTCTCTCCCTCTCCTCTCCCTCTCTCCCCTCCCCTCTCCTCTCCTCCCTCTCTCTCCCTCCCCCTCCCTCTCTCTCTCCTCTCTCTCCCTCCTCCCTCTCTCTCCCCCTCTCTCCCTCCCTCTCTCTCTCCCTCTCTCTCTCCCTCTCCCTCCCTCTCTCCCTCTCTCTCCCTCCCTCTCCTCCCTCTCTCTCCCTCTCTCTCTCCCTCCCTCTCCCTCTCCCTCCCCCCCCCCCCTCCCTCTCCTCCCTCTCCTCCCTCTCTCCCAGGCCAAGCAGCAGGCTCAGATAAGGCACCAGATTGCTGATGACAGTAAGAACGAGTATCTGTCCTACCTGCAGAAGTTTAATAAAGACCAACATGAACACTACTACACACTTATCCCACACATCTTCCAGGTGAGATGTTACACAGTCACGTAACACATGACACACGTAACACACACATACCCCACACTCATATACTCTGCACTCACACACTCACACTCACATACTCCACACTCACACACTCACACTCACATACCCCACACTCATATACTCTGCACTCACATACTCCACACTCACACACTCCACACTCACACACTCCACACTCCACACTCACACTCACACACTCCACACTCACACACTCCATACTCACACTCACATACTCCACACTCCACACTCACACACTCCACACTCCACACTCCACACTCACACACTCCACACTCACATACTCCACACTCACATACTCCACACTCACACTCACACTCCACACTCACACTCACACACTCACACACACTCACACACTCACACACTCCACACTCACACACTCCACACTCACATACTCCACACTCACACACTCACACACTCCACACACTCACACTCCCCACACTCCACACACTCACACTCACACACTCCACACTCACACACTCACACACACTCCACACTCACACACTCCACACTCACATACTCCACACTCCACACTCACACACACACACTCACACACTCACACACTCACACACTCCACACTCACACATATGGAAACCTCTTCCTGGACGAGTCGCTTTTTCCAGAGCTGAGGTGATAAACTGCGCCATGCTTTTCCTTTGCAGAAGTAACGGTGCTCACAGCGCACAAGCGTCGAAGGTGCTCGTGGTGAGCGGAACATCTCAGTGTGTGTGTGTGTGTGTTTGCAGAGGATCCAGGAGATGGAGGAGCGGCGGATCGAGAGGGTGGGGGAGAGCATGCGTAGCTACGCCGAGGCTGAGCGCAAAGTCCTGCCCATCGTCACCAAGTGTCTGGACGGGATGACCAAGGCGGCAGAGTCCATCGAGCCCAAAATGGTGAGCGGCACTCGGGCCCAGCAGACCTGCGTCTGGACCCCCCGGCGCCGTTACACTCGTTACATCACTATGAGGAATGTAAACGTACACGAGTACTACTGGTTATTAACAAATGTATAAAAGGATGCATTTAGTTTTACACAATGATGTGGGCTAATTTTTCCTAATAAATAAATTTGCTGGAATGTTCTGGTCCTCCTCCAAATCAGCGCGCACTAAGTAATCCCCGTTCAGCGGACACATTAACGATGCACGGGCACAAAACGCTGACTCCATTACTCTGATTGCCTGGAGGGGCCCACTTTCATGCTAATGAGCCGTGGTGGTTGCTAGGCGTTGCCGTGTAGGCTACTGTGAGTCACACAGCTGTGGGCGGAGCAGTGCTCTGACCAGCTCTGCGTTAGCGTGCGTGGCTGCCGCTCGCGGGGAGCATGGCGGCCCTCGGCAGGCGGGCCCCGCAGATGGGGGGGGGGGGACCCGTGGTTTGGCCGTCTGTTCTGGCGCCTTACAGAGCGGGCGTGGGGCCTCGGGCGTGGCAGGGGTGTAGGAACACACTCCAGAACAAACCCTGCCTGATTCTCGCTGCTCCAGATGTTGTGAGAATGAACACGTGTGCTCCACAGATCGTCCACAGTGTCCTCCACGAACAGTGCCATCGTGCGTTGTGCCGCCACGTCTCCATGCCGACGGGGAACAGACGAACGGGTCTGTGAAACGAGCATAAATTCACATTTGTGTTGCAGGATCAGCTATAGATTTTTCCGCGTGAAAAGCCCCGCTATTCACGTGGCGCAATACCTTTGACATAAATAAGCAGCTTAAGAAACTAGATTAACTTGAACAAAACAGCAACACAATGTAGTATGCAAATTGCTATGGAAATCAGACTCTGCATCATCTCTGCTGACAGGAAGTAATTCTGGTGAAACTGGTGTGTGTCGCCTGCGCCCCCCAGGCAAACAGATGAGGTCATGGTGTGTTTGCATCACGCCATCATGCCAAGTTCAGCAGGACTGACCAGAACCCCATGTAGATCCTGGACTCAGCACTAATCTCCTTCTCAGTATCTCTCTCTCTCTCTCTCTCACTACAGCGGGGGGTCCCAACTCCAGTCTGGGCGGACTGGACACCAGGATATCACTTCAGTCACTGCTTAGATACACCTGTTCTTTCTGCTGATTACCTGACGAGTCGAGTCTGGTGTGTTTGCACGGAGAAACCACCAGGTGGTGCTGTGGCGCGTGCCGTGCTGAAGGCTCAGTGTCACCGCACGCGTACTGGGGAGGAAGACACACATTTCTCTTCTCTTTCTTTGCACCCAGGACACCAAACAGGTTGTAGAGACGTTCAAGTCGGGGTTTGAGCCTCCGGGGGACGTGGAGTTCGAAGACTACAGCGTGTCCATGAAAAGAGCCGTGTCCGAATCCAGCTTCCTCAACGCCCGCGGCGAGAGCCGCCGTAGAAGCCGGAGCAAACTGTGGCCTTTGATTAAGAGGAACAAGGTACAAACTATGGTGTCCACTATGTCTGGGTGTGGCCTTGACTCTGTCTGGGTGTGGCCTTGACTCTGCCTGGGTGTGGCTAACTGTCTGGGTGTGGCTGACTGTGTGGGTGTGGCCTTGACTCTGTCTGGGTGTGGCTGACTGTTTGGGTGTGGCCTTGACTCTGTCTGGGTGTGGCTAACTGTCTGGGTGTGGCCTTGAGCTGATTTTTACAGACACCCCAAAATCTCTCAGGCTCTCAAAGCTGGCTTCCTAGTCTTAGACTGATATGCCTAAATCACTGCTGGAAATCTTTTTTAGTCTAGGATTAGGCTTAATCTGGTTCTGGGAAACCATCTCCAAGCCTGTAATGTATCGCAGGCGTAATCTTTGCGTCTGCAGTAACAGCCGTAAAGTCTCTGAGACGCCAACACGAGCACTAGCAAAAACAGACCAGGAGCAGCTGACTGCATTATTGTCCACATGTTACAGAAAATCGCCATCTGGTGGACACAAGGTGTCAGCGCAACCCCATTGCTCTGAGCAGGGACAACAGAATACACTTAAGCACAGTTTCCCTGACAGGTCGGAACATAATAGTTACACGATAAATTCTATCTGTTTAATCATTGATGCACTCACTGATATATCCTGAATCTGAAAAGTGAAACCTCAGACAGACTTGCACCACCTACACCACCCTGGCCAACCAGCTGGCCATTAAAAAACAAATAAATCTGAAAACATGAGGCAGACAGAAACCGAGGAGCCCAAGTGGTTTTTTTTTTTACCAGACCGCAAACTGAAACAAACAGCTCTACTTCAACACACCTGTCTGTGTTCAGTCAACACGCCTGTCTGTGTTCAGTCAACACACCTGTCTGTGTTCAGTCAACACACCTGTCTGTGTTCAGTCAACACGCCTGTCCGTGTTCAGTCAACACGCCTGTCCGTGTTCAGTCAACACGCCTGTCCGTGTTCAGTCAACACGCCTGTCCGTGTTCAGTCAACACACCTGTCTGTGTTCAGTCAACACGCCTGTCTGTGTTCAGTCAACACGCCTGTCTGTGTTCAGTCAACACGCCTGCCCGTGTTCAGTCAACACGCCTGTCTGTGTTCAGTCAACACGCCTGTCTGTGTTCAGTCAACACGCCTGTCTGTGTTCAGGGCTCTGTTTATAAAGCATCCTCAACAGTTCACTCTTGCCCGTTTTTAACGGTCTTTTTTTAAAACAGCAGAGCTGGGTGTCTCTGTCCTCACCTGTCCTCACCTGTCCTCACCTGTCTCCCCCTTCACTCTCCCTGCACCCCTCCATGTTATCTGTCTAGCTCATGTCGTTGCTGGCGTCGCCCCGACAACCCCCACCCCCTCCTCCCACGTCGCCCTCGCCCGACGGCCTGGCCAACGGCCCACAGTCGCCACAGCAACCCAAGGAGCCCCTGAGCCAGCGTCTCAATGATTTCATGAGCTCCAAACACAAAATGCAGTGTCTGCGGAGCCTCAAGCGTGGGGTAAGAGCACGAGTGAGTCACCCTGAGCATCATGGGAGATGTAGCATGCTTAAAAAATGTGGAGAGCACTTGTATAATTGCTTATTTATTTATTAAATGCAGTTGTGTTTGCTCTGTTAGACCAATAAATAAATACATTTATTATTATTATTATTGTTATTATTATTATTATTGCCATTAACAATAAAGACCTTTTTATACAGTACCTTTCACATTGTTCATGTTAATCATGCAAGTTGCTGGTCTTGCTGTCTGAAGGGGCTGATCTGAGGGAAACTGTCCTCTGTCCTCTGATCTGATGGAAACTGTCCTCTGTCTGTCCTCTTATCTGAGGGAAACTGTCCTCTGTCTGTCCTCTTATCTGAGGGAAACTGTCCTCTGATCTGAGGGAAACTGTCCTCTGTCTGTCCTCTTATCTGATGGAAACTGTCCTCTGTCTGTCCTCTTATCTGAGGGAAACTGTCCTCTGTCTGTCCTCTGATCTGAGGGAAACTGTCCTCTGTCTGTCCTCTTATCTGAGGGAAACTGTCCTCTGTCTGTCCTCTGATCTGAGGGAAACTGTCCTCTGTCCTCTTATCTGATGGAAACTGTCCTCTGTCTGTCCTCTTATCTGAGGGAAACTGTCCTCTGTCTGTCCTCTGATCTGAGGGAAACTGTCCTCTGTCCTCTGATCTGAGGGAAACTGTCCTGTCTCTGTCCTCTGATCTGAGGGAAACTGTCCTCTGTCTGTCCTCTGATCTGAGGGAAACTGTCCTCTGTCCTCTGAACTGATGGAAACTGTCCTCTGTCTGTCCTCTGATCTGAGGGAAACTGTCCTGTCTCTGTCCTCTGAACTGATGGAAACTGTCCTCTCTCTCTCTGTTTCTGTTCCTGGTCTTTTGTCCCAGCTCTCGCTCAAGCTGGTAAGTGCATCAGTTCTGCTCTGATCCCACTCTCCATCTCCATCTCCATCTCCTCCATCTCCATCTCCTCCATCTTCTCCATCTCCTCCATCTTCTCCATCTCCATTTCCATCTCCATCCCACTCTCCATCTCCATCTCCTCCATCTCCATCTCCTCCATCTTCTCCATCTCCATGTCTATCTCCTCCATGTTCTCCATCTCCTCCATCTCCATCTACTCCATCTCCTCCATCTTCTCCATCTCCTCCATCTACATCTCCTCCTCCCTCCACACTCTCCATCTCTTCCATCTCCTCCTCACACATTCAGGGGTTATTAGCAGCGTAACAGAATGCTCTCCCTGACCTGATGTGGCACACAAATGTTACTACAGCATAAACTGCTGGTGTGTTTGCAGAATATTCAAGTGTGTTCTAGTTACAAGTGTGAGCAGACTAGGGAAACGCTGCAGTAGGGACAGAGCTAAATGTAGCCAGTCTGTTAGCACTGCGTCTCCTCCTCTACCTGCTCATTACTGAGCATCGCACTGAACCGTGAAGCAACCCTCTAAACTTTTGTGTGCAAATATTGCATGTGTACACATGCGTGCACAAATCTGTGTACATGTGCATGATTGTCTGTGCATGTGTGTGTGTGTGTGTGTGTGTCAGGGAACAGTTCAGGAGGATTACAGTCATTTACCCCCAGAACAGAGGAGGAAGAAATTGCAGGCCAAGCTTAATGACATCAGCAAGGAGATCCAGAAAGAGATGGATCAGAGGTACACACACACACACACACACACTCTGCTGTAGTCACCATGAAAAAGCTGTAGTTTCAGCACTGGTCCTTCATTTGCTTCTTTCTCGCCGGCCTCAGGGACGCCCTGACTAAAATGAAGGACGTTTACATTAAGAACCCCCACATGGGCGACCCCAACAGCGTAGACCCGCGTTTGGAGGAGGTTCGCCAGAGCATCGAGAAGTTTCAGCTGGAGGCACACAAATATGAGGTGAGGCTTCTGCAACCATGGCAACACCTCAGCATCGCTCCACAATGCCATTGATCAGTATACAGAATATTAGTGTGTTAGCGAGGGTTGTGTTAGCGAGGGTTGTGCTAGCGAGGGATGTGCTAGCGAGTGTTGTGTTACTGAGTGTTGTGTTACTGAGTGTTGTGTTAGTGAGTGTTGTGTTAGTGAGTGTTGTGTTAGTGAGTGTTGTGTTAGTGAGTGTTGTGTAGCGAGTGTTGTGTTAGTGAGGGTTATGATAGCGAGTGTTGTGTTAGTGAGGGTTATGATAGGAGTGTTGTGTTAGCGAGTGTCATGTTAGCGAGGGCTGTGTTAGCAAGGGTTGTGTTAGCGAGTGTTGTGTTAGTGAGTGTTGTGTTAGTGAGTGTTGTGTAGCGAGTGTTGTGTAGCGAGTGTTGTGTTAGTGAGGGTTATGATAGCGAGTGTTGTGTTACTGAGTGTTGTGTTAGTGAGTGTTGTGTTACTGAGTGTTGTGTTAGTGAGTTGTGTTACTGAGTGTTGTGTTAGTGAGTGTTGTGTAGCGAGTGTTGTGTTAGTGAGGGTTATGATAGCGAGTGTTGTGTTAGTGAGGGTTATGATAGCGAGTGTTGTGTTAGCGAGTGTCATGTTAGCGAGGGCTGTGTTAGCAAGGGTTGTGTTAGCGAGTGTTGTGTTAGTGAGTGTTGTGTTAGTGAGTGTTGTGTTAGTGAGTGTTGTGTAGCGAGTGTTGTGTAGCGAGTGTTGTGTTAGTGAGGGTTATGATAGCGAGTGTTGTGTTAGCGAGTGTTGTGTTAGCGAGTGTCATGTTAGCGAGGGCTGTGTTAGCGAGTGTTGTGTTAGCGAGTGTTGTGTTATCGAGTGTTGTGTTATCGAGTGTTGTGTTAGTGAGTGTTGTGTTAGTGAGTGTTGTGTAGCGAGTGTTGTGTAGCGAGTGTTGTGTTAGTGATGGTTATGATAGCGAGTGTTGTGTTTTTGAGTGTCGTGTTAGCGAGCGTCGTGTTAGCGAGCGTCGTGTTAGCGAGCGTCGTGTTAGCAAGGGTTGTGTTAGCGAGTGTTGTGTTATCAAGCGTTGTGTTAGCGAGCGTTGTGTTAGCGAGTGTTGTGTTAGCGAGCGTTGTGTTAGCGAGCGTTGTGTTAGCGAGCGTTGTGTTAGCGAGGGCTGTGTTAGCAAGGGCTGTGTTAGCAAGGGCTGTGTTAGCGAGTGTTGTGTTAGCGAGCGTTGTGTTAGCGAGGCTAAACTGACACCTCTGTGCCCTTCCCGCTCTTCCTCCCAGGGCTGGCTGACGGACGTGGAGAGGAAGCTCCTGGAGTCCGGCGGCTCCCAGCGCAGGCAAAGTGCCCCTTTTGATTCGCAGGGTAACGCGCTGGTGGGCAACAGCTGTGCCCAGAACAGAGAGAGGTACTCCCGGAGCCACGACAGTCCACCTTCTGCTGTTCACCTGCACCTTCACTGTATTCATTTGGCCTCTTGTACGTATTATATGTGTTCTGTGCCCAGTCCGGATGGCAGCTACACGGAGGACCCCAGCACCGAGACCGTGCAGTTCAAGTCGCGCAGCACCGAGTTCGACGACGAGTTTGACGACGAAGACCCTTTACCCACCATAGGAACGTGTAAAGCGCTCTACCCTTTTGAAGGTAGCATGTGCCTGGGAAGGCCATTTAACATCTTTTGTAGATTAATTTCAAGGATTAATCAGATAGGAGTTTCATCACTGAAGCGCTGCGCTGTTAGGACGCTTCCTGTGCCACACTCCAGCGTTCCTCCCTGCTGTCGGGAGATCGCAGGTTCGAATCCTGACAGCAGCGCAGCTGCCGGAGTGAGAGCGGCGTGTGCAAGCCGTGTGCTCCTCGCTGAGCAACCTGCTGTCGAATGACAACTGTGCGAAGGGCAGAATGAAAAGGTCACGTGGTAAAGGTCACAAGAAGAAGCCTACTAGGCAGTGAGAGGAAATCAAGTAAATAAGCAACTTTAACATTCGGCCAAAGAAGCAGTTTCGCTCCAAACGCTAGTGCAGCTAACTATAAATAAACGCGGTGAGTCGGCTGGAGTGCAGTCGCTGGAGTGCGGTCGCTAGTGTGCGGTCGCTAGTGCGGTGCGGTCGCTGGAGTGCGGTCGCTAGTGTGCAGTCGCTAGTGTGCGGTCGCTTAGTGTGCGGTCGCTGAGGCGGTCGCTAGTGTGCAGTCGCTAGTGTGCGGTCGCTGGAGGCGGTCGCCAGTGTGCGGTCGCTGGAGTGCAGTCGCTAGTGTGCGGGTCGCTGGAGTGCAGTCGCTGGAGTGCGGTCGCTAGTGTGCGGTCGCTAGTGTGCGGTCGCTGGAGTGCGGTCGCTGGAGTGCGGTCGCTAGTGTGCGGTCGCTGGAGTGCGGTCGCTAGTGTGCGGTCGCTGAGTGCGGTCGCTAGTGTGCGGTCGCTGAGAGGCGGTCGCTAGTGTGGTCGCTTAGTGTGCGGTCGCTAGTGTGCGGTCGGTCGCTAGTGTGCAGTCGCTAGTGTGGGCGGTGAGTGCGGTCGCTAGTGTGCGGTCGCTGGAGTGCAGTCGCTGGAGTGCGGTCGCTGGAGTGTGGTCGCTAGTGTGCGGTCGCTTAGTGTGTGGTCGCTTGTGTGCGGTCGCTAGTGTGCGGTCGCTGAGAGCGGTCGCCAGTGTGCGGTCGCTGAGTGCGGTCGCTCAGTGTGCGGTCGCTGAGGCGGTCGCTTAGTGTGCGGTCGCTTATGTGCGGTCGCTTAGTGTGCGGTCGCTTGGAGGGGTCGCTAGTGTGCGGTCGCTGGAGGCGGTCGCTAGTGCGGTCGCTTGAGTGCGGGTCGCTGGAGGCGGTCGCTAGTGTGCGGTCGCTGGAGTGCGGTCGCTGGAGTGCGGTCGCTCGTGTGCGGTCGCCGAGTGCGGTCGCTGTGCGGTCGCGGTCGCGGGTCGCTAGTGTGCGGTCGCTAGTGTGCGGTCGCTGGAGTGCGGTCGCTGGAGTGCGGTCGCTAGTGTGCGGTCGCTGGAGTGCGGTCGCTAGTGTGCGGTCGCTAGTGAGCCGTCGCAGCAGTGCCTGTGTCTTGTCTCCCATCTCCGTATCTCCTCTCCCATCTCCAGGTCAGAACGAGGGCACTATTTCCATGGCGGAGGGCGAGATGCTCTACGTGATCGAGGAGGACAAGGGCGACGGCTGGACGCGCGTGCGCCGCAACGAGGACGAGGAGGGATACGTGCCCACGTCCTACATCAAGCTCTGCCTCGACGCCAGTGCCAAAGGTGCCATGACCTACATTTAACCTCGCTGCCCGTCTAGAGTGAACCCACCTCCTCCCCACCTCACGAAGCCCCGCCCCACCCCTTTCCCCCTCCCCCGCCGACGCCCACCCGCCCCCCATGCTCGAGCGTGAGCGCAGAAAGGCGGGATTCGTTCACTCTAGGCCCGATTGTGGTTAATCTCTCTTCCTAAGAGAACCTGAACGAGAGAGCTTGGAAGGACCATGAGTTGCATACGTCCACGTGAGGTACTCCCGATGCCACCTCTGCCCTGTGGGAGCGGACGTGGCTGTCGTCTCCACGCGCGAGACCCCATGTAGCGTAGCGGGCGATTTGTGTCTGCTTTTATAAGCTACTTTCTTTTCTTCTTCTTCTGTACCCCTCTGTGTGAAGAGGGAAAAAAAAACATTGTGTGTGTGAAAGGAGGAGACAGGAGGGTCTCTGCTACGGTGTCCTTTAGCCACAGGTAGAAAAAGCTGCTTACTCTCAATTTCATGTCAAAGCTTTGAGTATTGTGCTTGTTTGGTATGAAACGTTTCAACCTTGTGTTTTTGTCCACAGTCTAGCTGGAATAGCTAGGGATGAGTTACTCTTTGGTAAAGAGTGGAACTCTCAAAAAATATATGGTCCGACCGAAATGCTGAGACTGACAGTTCTAGGTCTTCGTAACCTAAAAACAGATGAGGCGTCCGTCGAAAACCGCCGGCCTGAAATGAAACAATATAGACTTTTGTTGGTTTGTTTGTTTTTCATTCAGATTTTTTATCAAAGTTAAACTGTGTTTCTATACCTAATGTTTAAAGTCTAAAATGACATGGCTGTAAATAAGATCCGTGGAAGACGGATGGCATAGCCTAAAGTTTACTCAGGTACTTATTTTCTTGTATTTCTTTCATTAACGAATATACAAGAACTCCCCCAACTCTTACATTTAAGTGAAAAGTGTAAAATAAGAAATAACATAGCTACTGTAATTCTTGCATGCTTGTGAGAGATTTAGATTGACTTAGCTTCACATCCACTGCAGCCCAGAACCCTTCTCCCTGGTACCTGACCCATAACAGCACCTAGGGTCCAGCTCAAGTAGTTAGAACGCTTCTGACGTCTTCCACGCTGCATGTGCTTACGAGATTATCCCTCAGTGAGGGGCGCAAACAACGCTAAACCAACAGATGCATGCGGTTCTTAGCTTTGGTTGGCATGGTAAACGACAAAAAAAACAAAACAAACAAAAACAAAAAAACAAAAACAAAGCTGTTGAATCCAGATTGTCATGGGGACTGAGGCTACAGAACAAAGCACATTTGGTGATTTTCTGGATACAAGTGACTGCGGCTGATTCAGCTTGCGTAGACGCGTCGTAACACCCCCCAGTGCCGTCTGTGGGTTTGGTCCTAAGACAACAGTAGCTGTGACTCGTGCATAACTGCATACGTAGACCGCTAAAGGCGCCCGTGTCCACTCCCCTGCGTCACCTTCGGCTCACGGCTTCTAGGGAGTGTGTGTGTGTTCTCAGACGCACTTCTGCGCCCCACCGCTGCGTCTGCTCTCTGCCTGCTGTGTCTCACGCCCGTGACTAAAGGGCCGCACGAGTTACTCGGGGAAAACAGGGATTGTGATTGAATGTCACGGGACACATTTCTAACATTGTGTGATTTTTTTTGTTTGTTTGTTTTTTTGTTCTTTTTGTTTTGTTGTTTCTTTGCTTTTTTTTTGTTGTTTTGTTTGTTTTTTTTTTCTTTGCAGATCCCTAAAAGCGATTGGCTGGCACAGGCTGGGCGGGGCAAGCGTCCGTGCGTGAAACATCTTCCTCTTTAACCTCTAGTCAGAGTTGTGATGCCAACCTGACAGGTCCGTCCGGCCTAAACACAAACTCTCGAACGTCCACGGCAAGAGGCGAACTAACTAACTCCATTGGACCGTTGTCTGCGCTTCGTCTGTGCGTCTGTTTTTCTGATGACACGTTTGCTGCTGCTTTGCGGAGCTCGCTTTCTCGTAGGGACCTAGACCTTTAACCCCTCGTGCGCTAACTGCTCGCCGTGACGACAGAGCCCTTAGTTACGCCCTGCTGACGTCACGGGCAGACGCGGGACTGCGAGGGTCACGTGTAGTCGTGGCGTCACGGTCGCTACTACTGTTCACGCCTGCAAAGCTCAAATCCTTGAGAATGTTTTTTTTTTTTTCATTATTATTATTATTATTATTTTTAATGAACCTTAAATGATCCCAGAAGCGTCAGGAGTTTTGATTGGCCGGGTCAGACCCCGCCGTGTTGCTGTGAGGGGGGGGGATCTGACAGGCAGGCAGGTCGTAGGCGTGTGTGGCTGGCGAGCGGGTAAGCAGGTCCCAATCACGAAGCGCCCCCCCCCCCCTGCAGTGTGTGTGCTCAAACCCCCCCCCCCGGCTCTGTCCCATCTCTCTCTCCCCCCTCGTCCCCTGGTATGTGTCTCTCTGGACGTAGTGGCCGTGTCTGGTGTGGGTATGGTGGTACCGTGTAGTAGGTGCTGCTGGTGTTTGAGGCTGCCCCCGTGGTTCTGCGCATGCCTGCTTGCCCTGTGCTTCTGTCTGTGCCAGTCGCAGGGCCCCTGTCCAGCGAGCTCTGCCCTTCACTCCGATTGGTCAACTCGCTTCCTCGGTTGTGTTCGTGCCTGTGGGGTTTTCTTATTACTTTTATTATTACTAAAATCGTTAGTATTTTTTTGTTTTGCTTTTGTTTTTCAGTTTCGTTGGATTTTATTGAATTTTAGATCTGCCACCTATGCATGGCCACTCACTTCATGCCACTAAGTTATTATTATTATTATTATTATTATTATTATTAATCTGCGATTTTCTTTTGAGTCTATTTTCAGTGGTTGACCTTGTTTACAGTATTTACAGTTTGATGTTGAACACAAATATTTACCTCATTTCAAAAGGATTTTGGGCTGCTGACTGAAGCAGCTTGGACTAACACTATCGTTGTTATCTTCATTCGTGAGGAGACCCTGGCAGTGCTGAGAAGTGTGTATTCTCCGTGTGTGTTGTGCTTTGAAGACCCTCCCGTAAACATCGGACAGCCAGACGAGGTGTCAAGCTCTGGGAATTCAGTGCTGGCCACAGTCAGTTGGTCCCAGGTTGTGTTTACTGGTAATAATAGAACTTAGTTATACTTCAATTTTCAAAACAGAAACATTGTGAAATGCATAAACTTTTTATGTGGAAATTTAACAAATTAAAGACCATTGTGAAATATCTTGCCATACGTGTCAAACTGAGAGCACCCTTTAATAAGATTATTAAAATCAGACGTAGGTGTTTATGTGAGCTGATATAATACTGTGTTATAATATGTGTAATATTTTTATGCGCCACTAGATGGCAACAAAGCGCAGTCCAAAGTTACGCAGACTGAGCTGTACCACGTGCTTCGGGTCTCATTCACCATGAACTATTATATGCTGTATCAATCATAGGTTTACAGACTATATTCATTGCGTCTTCGTCCTGAAAATATTTAATTAATTAATAGTTAATTTTAACATTTATACAGAATTTAATGTTAAAATGGAGAACCTTTGGAATATGGAGGCTAAAGAAATGCCACTGTCAAAAAGGTCTTTTGTATGTTTTTTGTCCTTGTTATATTTAAAAGTTAATGTTTATTAATGTTAAATATTAAAGTATGCAAACAAGCAGGTGATATTAAGTTGCACCCCTGAAGATTTGAGTGCTTACATTTGCAAAAAGTGAGTGTTTCTCACGCCTTGTTCTGGCAACCCACCACATGAACAGCGTCTCAGGAGGACAGCTGGACACCTGCACACTGTCCCTGGTCCCAGTTTAGCAGGGGGACATGTCTACAGCCCTTGGACCACAGTAAGCTTTCGTGTCTTATACCCATGGGACATCTCATTTGTACAGTCATGGAATTTCACTAATTCCAAAGAAAAGTACAAATAGCAAAAATCAATTGCTTAATTCTCCTTTATGACACTTTCCTTTATGACACTATGATGTTTACAAGTTACAAATACAAGACGTTTACAATAAGAATGTCTCGTATGACTGCTCTAACAGAAGCAACGAATGTTGAACAACTAATATCTCATAAGACATTATAAGATTAAACCAGTAGCAGGTCTGTCATCTGTACGCTGGCGTGAGCACATGCACTGCACTCCCTACTCTATGAACTCGCATTAAAAAGGTAACATGTTGCTTTTTTTGTAAACACAAAAGTCCTCGTTTGGTTTAAAGAGTGCAAACAGCCGCTGAGCTGCAGCCGTGTAGCTACTGCTGTATGTGAGAGGCACACAGATGAGCGGGGCCCTTCCTACAGGGCCCCCGCGGCCCCGGGAGAGGGGGGTGGGGGGTAATTAGTTCAGCAGGTGAGGACTGGGAAGGCCTGATAAAGAGCAGAACTCCTTACATCACTTCCTCTGTTTGTTCTAGACCGTATTTTCTAGCTATGGTATGCGATGCCTCTCAGAAGCTAAAGAATTCAAAACAAGTCCATCAGGTCTAAAGGGCTTTGTTTTCTTTTTTTTTTAGGGCTTTTTTTTAAAAGATATGTTTTGCAACCCCACCCAAATATCACAAGACTGCCAGAGACCCCCCACCCACGCCCCGAACCCCCACCCATCCCCCACATTTCTCAGAATTCATTTCCTACCTAATAGTGGGTCATTCTTTTTATCAGGATTATTCATTGGGTTACAGGTCTATATCGATCTACAACAAATCTGAACCACTTAGCTGATTTGCTACATTTCTGTAATAGTGCAATGAACCATTAAGTGGTGTGTACACAGAGAGATTTCAGTCATCAGTGAATATTGATGTATGCTGAGGTATTCCATCATTGGAATTAATTGTGTAAAATTACAAAGAAATACAACTAATGAAACATAAGGTCTGAAGTCAACCTTCCAGCGGGAATCTCAATGTCCTGGTCATTGCTTAAACGTCAGCTTGTGCATTTGGAAGAAAAGTCATGGAAGGTGAAATGTGACACACAAGATGACACACAAGACTCCGAAGAAAGAATTAGAGAAAAATGGACGTCCTTGCGCTGACGTCCTCGGTGGCCTCGGACAGGTTCCTCAGAGCTCAGCCCAGGAGAGGGAAGTGTGGGAGGAATCTGTCCCAGCTAATCGAGATAAAATCTTCTGCTTAATTCAGAAGGGAAATCAAAATAATTGGGCCGATAGTTAACCTTAAGAAAGCCAAACAGGTTGCACACTTGATGATCTTTCTTCACTCAAGCAGCACAAGGCAGATCCAGCGTGATGGCTTTTTGCAGGGAGGGGTCCGAGATTGTCAAACATCGCCTGCATTTATTTAAGTAATCTCTGGTAAACAAGTGAATTAATTTTCAGCAGTTATCTCAGTGCATGTTCTGTCTGAGTGGGGGAGTTCTCTTCCTGGTCCTACCAGGCATTCTGGGAACCTCATGGTCCTCCACCACCCCCTCCCAGACAGGTCAGGGCTCACTGCTTCACCCACGTCCAAAATATTGTTAGGCGTCACATCTAATTTTGCTTCTCCGTGGTAACTCCATGCCACAGACTGCATCTTTCGCTAAAGCATTTCTCGGTTTTAAAAAAAAGATAAAAGAAATACCGGGAGCGCATTGTACTTGGTGATTTTAGGTAGAAACAGAGATTCTCCGGACTCTGAGGGCTTGGCAGCGCTTGGCCTTTCTAAAATCTGTCAGTCAGGTCTGACGCAGATCCGTTTCCTGAGCCGGTGAGATTTTTATTGTTCTGACTTTGCAGACTCCTGTATCTCCATCCACCAGCAACTTCCTGCTTCCTCTTACACAGGAAATGCTTCGCTGCTCTCCCCACTCCTTACGCAGCCCTCTAGACATCAATTTAACTTTCTTGCCCTGTCATTGCAGAGCGCCATGTTTCTTCCACCTTCGCTGTAGACTGGTGAGCATATAGTTGTGAAAATAGTACAGGAGATGAGAATCATGAGATCATGAGAATCACCATTGTCTCAGCTTTATGAAATGTGCGTTTATTTGAGCTTTTTACATGTTTAACATAATTTGCCCACAAGGTGATGATGAAATTGAGCCCTTCCACAAAAGCAGATTACATATAAAAAGTACTTTTAAAGTGCACATTAAAAGTTGACTCCTTATTAAAATATTTTTTAAACATTTGACCAGAAATAATTGGCCCAATATACTTATATACCTAATGCTTTTCTGGGGTGTAAGTACTGGAAATTATATGTTTAATCCATTTAGAGGTATTTCTAAGAAATAGCAAGTTGTGAAGAATGTTTCTTACAACACAGTCACCAGAGGACTAAAGACATCCTGCAGTGTGTACTTCTACAGATCCCATATGTGATAGGAAGCGCAACGATTCCAGTAAGAATCTCTGCAAAATCATTACAAAAACAGTCAAATAACTTGATTTTCTCCGTCAATGATAAACGTGAACAGAATGTTAGCAGCAACTCTGTGGATAAAGACTCGTGAATACTGCGAGCAGGATGGAGCCTGTTCTTTGCGGCCGTTTTATCAGCCACAAACACACACAGGAATTCCGGTTTGGGAATGACCGTCCGATTCCCTACTTCCACAGGAAGAGGGAATAAAAAGAACCTCTTATACGACTAAGGCATTTCATTCCTCTTTAGTTCGTCCAGGGACATAAAGCACTGTCCACGCGCACCGCGAAATGTTGGAATGGGAACACAACCAGATTCTTCAGATTAACGGGTTTCTTGCAATCGACCGCCTCGTGTTTGGAGATTACAGTAACAGGTAGAGTATATCACTGGCATTTCTTTTTCACATTTTGTCATTTGAAAATACGCTAATTCTTATTGTATCCCGAGAAACGCTGACAGGTCTAAAGTAGCACCTGTCAGCTATCTTATTTTGTAACTGTTACTGCGTTTTCTTAATTGTCATTCAGATCTGTGCGCGCAAACACGAATCGTCATTCTGACCAGCGCCACTTGTATTACGTCACTCAAACTATTTCGATGATCGCCTTTAATGACCTTTAATGAACATAACTGTTATCATTACTAATAAAAAATCAAAGAGGAAAAAACTCTTAGTTGTTGTAGAAAAGTTTGACATCGTCCTAAAAAAAGAAGTGATAATTCACGCTCCTAGTGGTGCTTGGCTTAATGACAAAATGCTAAACTTTTGTAAAATAGCGCCATCACTTGGCTTTATTTAAAACAGACAATATTACCACCTACGTGTTTGAATGCACGGAATGTTTTTTATTTGTACGTCTTACACATGAGTAACTTTTTTTTTTACTTTTATGTTGAAAAAAAGATCTCACAGAATAAACTACATTTTGAGTTGCATTTTGCTTTTACATTTCCCTGAAAAATTCAATAGTAAGCATTATCCTTGCATGCGTGTTGTTTTCCCATGTTCTCCTCTCATTAACACTGCAGACTCTGATGGAGCGCACAGACGGGACGCATGGTCTATATGGCTCCTCGTGCATCACTTTGTTACTGAAAAATGCAATTTGTGTGTCCCGTAACAGATCTCTCTGTGTGTGACTAACACGGTACTGTTAGACGTCCAGTGTGGTCTCGGAAGAGGGAAACTGGCTTGCTTCACGGTTCATTATTACTTTTGGTACGCGCTAGGCATGCCTCAAACTCGTACCGTGAGTAATAATGCACTGTGGCGGGCGGTAGACAACCGGCACCGAGACACTGCAACAGCACGCGGGGTTTGGAGCTCGCGGAGGGCGTCGACTTGCACCCAACTGGATATAGTCTAACTGGACTATATAGCCGAGGTCATTGCGTTGTTCTGACGGAGTGCGATGTAATGCGATTATCACGTTCTGGGCTTTTGTCTGAGCGTGTCGTTTCTTTTAGTGTAAAAACTTTGTTGGTTAAACACAATCATAAGATCTGGTAACGACTGAGGAATAAAACAAAGTGATCAAATGTGTGTAACTTGTGTGTAACACATGCGTGATAATAAATGTTTTGTACGGTATGGTTTTGTATTTTTATTTGATGAAGGTATATTTTAAAAGCACGCACGACACACAAACTATGATAAATTAGGAGTACATAATTTTCATGAGGACGTTTAATCATAGAAGTGGAAGACGTGTACTACATTCATATTTACATTAGCCTATAAGACCAGCTTGGGGAAATGAATGGTGATTTTGAAACCATGAAACACAGTTAGTAGGTTAGCCTTTAACGTCATTATTAATCACTATTGATCCTCGAAAGAGAAACTTTCTCAATGCTTTATATTATTCTTTGGAATAAACGTCTTCTTTTAAATGAGTGCGACGTCACGTGGTTACACTGTTGATAGCAACCACTGATCGAAACTCAGTCTAGGACGCGTCCAAACTGGTCCACAGTTGAGAGTTAAGGTAGAGCCGACCGTGACATGGACAGAGTGTCTTCAGAGGACGAAATCGTCCCGCAATTGTCTGATAAAGAATCTGGCGTGAGAACAGGCGACGTTTACAGGGTGAGCAAAAATCTCCCAAAACGTTTCAACCATCCAGACTGTTTCAAAGGCTACGGGTGAGTTATACATTCGTCTGTGTTTGCATCGTAAGTAGCTAGCCAGCCACAATATGGAAACCTGGATGTATCTTGCTTCATTCAGTTAAACAAATATAGAATTTTGAAGTAATATGTAAATATTGTTAGATGTTCAAAACACACTGTTCACTCCCCCCGTCCATAAAGTCCATATTAGACGTGGGTAGTCAAAACCAGAGGACGCGGTCAAAATACTTGTATTACAAAGTATTTATTGTTTTAATGAAAATTAATAAATACTCAAGTAAAAGTAGTCGATTATTACTTCAGTAAAGATGTTAAGAATACATATTCTAATTATAATAATTAGGCCTATATAACCAACAGTACAATATACAACAGTATAACTAATCAAAATATAGACTTGGTCCAAAAATGTACTTTCTTACTTCTTCTTAAATCAGTGTTACGGCTGTAATATCTACAGACTTCTTCAGATATGAAATTAAATATGTACGGTGATGAAGGAAGTGGTCATACATAACAACGAGCACGTCATTCTTAGGTCATCTTTAACTGCTGAAAGTGATGCTGTTACGGATATCCATCCGCGGTCTCCCCTATACTGCAGCGACAACAACGATAAACTATGGGTGACAGAGTAATTAGGAAAACATTTGTTTAAGCAGTGTGATCAAAATAGATATTCAAAAATGCAGCCTGATCTAGGCAGTATACAGAAACATTGCTAATACTTAATTTTGTTCTTGTTTAATTGCACCTCATGGGTAATCCTAGCTCAATTTTCTGAACTGAATGTAACCCGAAAACGGCATTGGTGGAGCTAGTGTTCCACCAATAGCAAATCATATTTCAGCTCTGTGTTTTTTTGTGAATGAAGCACATTGTGACCCTCATTTCTGAATGATTGGCTGCGCTTTACTGCGCTTTACTACACCGCCCTCAAAGCCGAAACAAGAACAACAACGTAAGTGGGTTTGCAGTTTAGATTCCACATCAGGACTATACAATGTATTTTGAAAACTGTATTTTGAAGGAAGAGTGTATTGTAGTGTTTTGAAACATTAATATTTACAGCAAAGGAACTTCAGCTTTCCATGATAGGGGCTCTGTAGTGCATTTTAATGTGCGGTTTAATTTTTTATGACCATGTCACACTATTTGAATAATAGCAGTCTTGTCTTCTTCTACAGGAGGAACATTCACCCACTCTATCAAACAACGAACCAGACTTATGGAAGCCAGAAGCCTACGGTTCACGAAATGCCGGTAACGTCTTCTCCCCATACAGGAAAATCTCTTTTTCAGTCTTAATTCTTAACGCAAGAGTGACATCCTGTTGTGCGGGTATGGCCTGTGTCATTTCAGACAACCTTTCACGGAAGTCGGCGGACGTTTTCGGAGGATATTCTGAAGAGTGGTATGTTCCGAGACAATGGCTTCAACACGTCACTGGAGAAGAGTTGGATCTCTGGGCCAAGTACGGTCGCGATGCTCCACGATAAAATCATCTTCCACCTTTCACACCACATCACCAGAAGCAACGAGACAGAGTCTAGCGCGGACTAAACGCCGCAAGGCTCACGTCACACTATTCTGTGTCGCCCGTCTGGTCTGTCTTTAGCTCTGTGCACACTTTTTTTTGTTTAACGAATAAATAAATGCAATTTGAATTATGTTGCGTTAAATACACGCAGAACATTCCCTTTGATGTGTGTACACTTTGGGAACAGTCTGAGCTGGATAACTCGCTTCCAGATTTCAGCATGAACTTCAAAGGTCAGCTACAGTACGGCCGCAGCATGGCATTACACACACGCCACTTCTTCATGGAACCAGCTCAACACGGTGCTTGTTTTTGCTTTTCACACGCCCAGTTATCCTGTTGCGAGTGTCCTTTTCAGAGAGGCTACACTGTAGCCATGGCTAGTGGTTGGGTTTCACAACGCTGCTGCAGCATTCAAACGATGTTCATGTTTCCACATGTACTGCATTTTAGCCACGTGATTGGGTGTTTGGAGTAGAGGATGTTTTGCATTAATGAGTAGGTGTACCTAATTAAATGGCCACTAAATGCAAAATAGGCCTGGTGTCAAAGAGACGAGTTAAAACAGATATTTGGACACCTTTACTTTGTGAATCACACGTACAGACGTAATAAGAACACACATGCGTGTGTGTTTGTCAGATATCTGTGTGTTTGGCCACGTAGCCTCCGGAAGTTTCTGAAATAGCCCAAGTTACAGCCGCTATATTGAAATGTTGTTTATTTGGTGTTGTACAGTGAAAGTGAACAATAGTGGAATTGAATGGTGACATCCAGTCAGAACTCACATTCACTGTATAATATCAACACAAACTGGAATGAATCCAAACATTACTCATGAGTTATAAAGACCAACATACAACGAAGAATATTAGAACTACTGTGGGGAATGTAACAACTGTGACAAAAGCAATTAGAACACAAAGCAACCTCTCTCTCTCTCTCTCTCTCCCTCTCCCTCTCTCTCTCTCTCTCTCACACACACACACACTTCAGCCAGGTTGTGAGATGCTCTTAACAGACCTTGTTCACTCCTGGCGGGCGCTGCAGCAGATGGTGCGGGTGGGTGTGGCAGGTGAGCAGTACTGCAGTATTAAGGGTTGTTGGTGTTGTGTTTTCCCTGTTCCTCCTTGAAGCTTGTGAGCAGCAGAACATTACTGTCCAGAGAGCGTAGCCTCCAGAGTTGACGGAAAGCAAAAGGCACTTCAAAACATTGTAACAAAACCCAGTGTATTGTATAATGTAATCACACACTCGCATCGATCTTAAACAGCAGAATGAGGAAGGCCAAAGTGTGGGAGTGCACAGTCCTTAAGAGCGGCCACTGCACACTGGTCTGGGGACGTTTGGGGTCGTCTGGCTCACAATGCAGGACCCGGTAAGAAAATGCTGGCCTGCACACGCACGGCAGACGTAAGAGAGTCCCGGAAAGAAGTTTCAGTTGCCACACAGAAACTGAGTTGCATAGGCAAGAAACAGAGTGTCTACACTCCTTCCACATGAAGGAAAAGTCCACTGGCATAAATATATATTTTATATATATTTAGATATATATATATGTTTTAAGGAAAAAATACATAAAGAGACTCTCCATATGGACGGAGAGTCTGACTTCCTTGAAGTGAACAGAAGAACTGAGTGGAAATGGCTTTGTGTAGGAGCAGCTGTCCGGTGTGTGTGTGTGTGTGTGTGTGTGGGGGCTGGTGTGTGTGTGGGGGGGGGGTACTGAGCTGAGCCCAGCCAGCAGCCTACAGCTCCGTGTCCTGATATTTGTGTGTGCTGGAGTAGTAGTCTCGCTGGTCCTCCAGACGCCGCCGGTAGTCTTCCTCGCCAGGGTCGTCTTTGCCTGGGCTGGGCTGGTAGTTCTCCAGGTACGGTGGCCTGGAGGGAGGCGTATGCAGCTCGGGCCGTGCGCTGGACCTGCACGCAGACACGTGGAGGGCTCTTAGCCTATGCTGCACAACGCTAGCACCATTGCTGCTACTGAATCCGGCACAGGGCTGGACAGACATAGCAGGAGCCCCGAACAGATGTCTTTTCTGGGTCATGCAAACATTTCTGATGCCCGGGGGAAAGACAGACTCTTACCCAATAGGCTGTGGTCTGCTGTGGTCCAGTTTCTGGGATTTTATTGGGACAGCATAGATGTCTGGGTGCTTCTGGGCAATCTCCAGCTATCAGGACAGCAGACATTTTTTATGCACATTTCATATGCCAATTAATCATTTTTTTTAACACATTATATTGCTTGATTAGAGATGGGCTGTAGGTCTGCGTGCACATGCACACACAGCACCGTTACCATGGCATTCTGGGCCTCCTGCAGTTCCTGCATCCTCTGTGCCCGTGCAAGGTGGTCCATCTCCTCGAAGGCTTTCACTTTGCCCAGGAAGGACTTCTGGGAAGGGTCTTCTGGACTCTCGTCCGAGGGCCGGCGGACCCTGAGGGGCGGGCTGTCCATCCGGCCTCTGGGGGATCGGGGTGTGGAGGGGGTCTTGAGGGCGATCAGCGGCGGCGGACGTCTGGCGCTGGCAGGGGACTGGGTGCGGAGGTGTTCGGTACTGCTGGGGTTGCTGGGGTGGGACTCGTGGAACTGGGGCGGGTCCGTCTGCTCGCATGGCGCCTCACCTGCCTTCACCTGACACACATTACACCTGCATGTTGAAGCCAGAAGCGCTCTCGGCATTTAGACCAATCATCTTCCAGCATTCATCAGCCAGCACACACATCAGCCAGTGATCCAGGGTTTGGTGTTTGCATTTGTACAGTGTAAAGTAACTGACAGACTGACTCACTGTCAAAACAACTTCCTCCCATTACCACATAGTGTGTAATGACAGAGCCCCCAGTCTCACTGACACACCTGGAAATGTCTGAAACACTCCAGAACAGACCATACACCTGCGCGCTAATGACTACACCACACACCGGGGTCGTTCACAATCTACGTTTTGTTTAACTGTTTATGTCAAGGTTTAAAAAGTGTGTTTTCATTGTTCAGTAAACACCTGCAAAATCCAGTAATCCAGTAAATCCAGTAAACCCTAAACCTAAACGCTAACCCTAATGCCTACGAAATCCAGTAATCCAGTAAATCCAGTAAACCCTAACCTTGACCCTAACTACAGTAGAGTACTGCATAGGTGAAGGTGATTAGTAGGCTCTTTCTGTGTCACTTCATAGCAGTGATGAGTAGTATCGTCCCTTCCTAGCCAGTCAGGCCAGATTACTTGAATAGGATCATCCCTATAGCTGGGTCTGAAGCCTGTTATTACATTACAGGACTGCAGGGGGCATCAGAGTATCAGAGCATACCACTCTAGCTAGGGGGGGTCACTATATTCACTCAAGATCATACCATTCTTAAAAGGGGAGCAAAGACCACGATGTCAATTTATTTATATAGTCATGGTTCTGTACTATGTAACTGGGCACAACCTGAACACTCAATGTAAAGTGACATTAAAAGCATGCTGACTCTACAAACACCTCTGACAACCGCTAACATACTCATGCTGTGGTGAGAGAGACCAAGCAGAAACATGGCCAGCGTCTCTGGAAGTGTCACCCTGGGGCACCCCCCCGGCGGGGGACTCACCCGAGACGGCTCCGCCTGGAAAGTGGACATTACAGGAGGGGCGACGTCGCTGGGCGTCTCTCGGCTGGTCGGGGCAGCGCGCGGTGCCAGTCGGATCTCTGGACTGGACTTCCTGAGGATCTGCAACGCAGGCAGGGACCAGGGTAGCGGCAGCATTCATACGTGGGCCTGGGCAAGGCTGGTTACCACGGCCACAGTTGCCCCGGCACGCAGCAAGCTCCAGAGCCACAAACGCTCGAGGTACAACACACTCCTCACTACTGGGATCGGCTGGGAATAATTCCGAGCAGTT
>JAGXOD010001358.1:317500-337500 GCA_020368025.1 Brachyhypopomus occidentalis | reverse complement strand
CTGAGGGGCCTGTAATGTACTGAGGGGCTTGAATGACTCCAGAGCAGAGGTGTATTTCCTGCCATTTTAACTTTACAACTATAACAGTACACTGTTGTTTCTGGCTGCTTTCACTAGTATTTTAGGTTTTTTTCAGATGGTCTCTGCTCTATCTTTACCCCTGAGGAGCGTACCTTCTCGAAGCACCACCCGTTCGTAGGCGGGGAAGCGGGTGGAGGAGAGTCCGGTGCTCATGTCTTCACGGCCTTTGCGCACATCTTTCTTCTTGGACGCCCTCTGACTGCGGAGCCTCCAGAAATCGGCCCTGTCACTGCCGGAGCCTTTATGGGTGTGCTGAACATTAGTCATCTGGTCAGCTCTGCTCACACGCACAAGGGGGAGAGAGAGAGAGAGAGAGAGAGAGAGAGAGACAGAGGGAGAGGAGAGAGAGGGAGAGGGAGAGAGAGAGAGAGAGAGAGGAGAGAGAGAGAGAGAGAGAGAGAGTTGAAGACAAGTGGGAGACACAGAAAAAGACAAGGGGTGTTGAGGAGAGACGATGTCGAGGCAGTTGGGGAGATAAGAGGGATAATAGACAGTGAGAGGGAAGAGTGTGAAGGTCCCACATCTCCCAGAGAGAAGACGGTTACTGAACCAGAAGCACAGCAACCAGGAAGCCTATCCTTAGCACCACCACCTCCACGATCCATACGGAGGGGCTGCTCTGTCTTCAGGGTCCCTGTCTGGGGGCGGGGCTTAGCTCACCTGCTCTTGTTGGGGATAATACCCTTCTCCAGCAGCTGGTTGTCCTTGCCCACGCGGATGGCCAGCCAGTTTCCCAGCTTGCCGTCATACAGAGTGTCCACCACCTTGAAGATGTCGCCTCGAGAGAAGCTCAGGCACTGGGGCTGCTCCTTCTCGTATCTGAAGTGCGTCCGGATGAAGAAGGAGTCTCCTCGCCCGGATGCCAGGATGTTTTCATAAACTGGGACGCAGAGAGGAGCACGTTAGGGTTGTGTAGCTGCTGCTCTTCAGCTTTAGCACCACACACACACACACACACAATGTGGTGTATGTCTGTATGAGTGTGTGTGTGTGTGTGGTATGTGTGTGTGTGTGTGTGATATATCTATGTGGGTGTGGTTAGAGGGTTAGAAGGTTAGAGCCTCCACTGTCAATGGCAGAGATCATATTCACACAGTGTGATCTCCATGGTAAATACAGTATAAATATCCACGCAGCATACGGGTGACTGGTGAACTGCAGGCCTTGCGTTACAACACCAGTGATTAACTGCTTAACGCTCTGTCTACTGTCTGCTCTCGCCTGTCTCCTGCGTCACCAGCCGTAAACACACACAGACCACAACAGATGCTCACTTATAGGAACCGCCAGCGCTCCATAAACCTCCACAAAACACTGCATGGCACGTAAACATGCAAACCACCAGCTACAGCGTACACACACACACACACACACACACACACACACACAGACAGACAGCAGGACGAAAGGTAGCTGTATGTCAGTTTTATGTGGTAGAGTAGGTCAGTGTTAGAGAGTGTGTGCGTGTGTGTGTGTGTGTGTGTGTGTGCACATGTGTGTGTTTGTGTGTGTGTGTGTGTGGACTTACCCTCTGCTTTACTCTGGGCTAGTATAGTGATGATCTCTCCCCTGGGGAGTTCCAGTAGAAACATTACAGCCTCCTCACGAACAATGTTTGTAAAGTCCACATTATTCACCTGCAGGAGAGCAACACACACACACACACACACACACACACACACACATCATCATCATCAGGCAAGCACACACACACACATCTGCATGCGTACAGTTACCAGAACGAAAATGTCAGTAACGCGAGCACTAAAGTGTGTGAGTTCATGTGCAACGTCCGTGGGCTGGTGTCAGCAGGACACCTGTATGCACCTTTCAGATGGCGCGAGTGCTTTGGAACTCTGATGCGCTGCCTTGGCAACGGTACCTTCAGGATCTGGTCGCCCACACGCAGTCCTTCCTCTTCGGCAGGGCTACCCTCCTGGACGCCTGCGACGAAGATGCCCACATCGTTCCCACCGGCCAGACGTAGGCCAACACTCTCACCCTTCTGAAAACTTACCATCATAGTGTTTGGCCTGAGGGGGTAGAGCAAAAGAGTGAGAGAGAGAGAGAGAGAGAGAGAGGGAGAGAGAGAGAGAGAGAGAGAGAGGAGAGGAAGAGGGAGGGAGAGCAGTGGAATTAGTTCATATAAAGTTCATATTGAACACTTCACAACGACACTAAACCGCCCACCCTTAAACGTTCATTCCCACCGGACTAATAAGCAATGCTGACGTCTTTATAACTAGAAAGAGAAACATCTGCATTCATTAGTTTATTTATTTCTTCTTTTACAGGGACAAGCATGTTTTAAAGAGGTACAGAGCATAAAATGTACAGCTATCAGTGCTGCCTTAAACACTGTCAGGCGGGCCGCAGTACTGCATGCAGATCTGTTGTTCATTACACACCCTGTTGGTTGCCTTCAGCTGATCTTCATTAACTGCTAGAATGTGAAGTTCACTTGTGCTGGGTAGAAGCTCAATGTGTTAAAGAGCTCTGGCACTGTGACAAATCGTTTCCATCAGCAGGCACAAAAATACCCCCACCCCTCCACTGCCCCAGCCACACACTTTCTGTCTAATGAATATGCATGACACTGTTGGTGGTGTGATCCGGAGAGAACAAGGAAGAATATGGAGCTGTTTAATGTCAAAACTATAGTGTACAAAAAAAAAAAAAAAAACACAACGTAAAAAATATATCAGTCTGCGAGTTTTTTGTCCATACGTGTAAATATCACACTCACAAGCGTAAATGTGAAAGTCGTGAGCAACGACATGTGAACTGTGCGCATATTTATCACATTCAAGCTGTCTTTTTTCTTTTTTGAGTGGTTACGTTATGTGAACCATAACCTGAAACACAAAAAATAAACATTTTTTGAACAATGTTTGGCAAAAGAATTTTTTTGCTATTAGCTAAAGTAACATTTGTAATGTTAGCATTACCATCTTGATACCAAAGCCTGAATCCTGAACTAGTGTATTATACTGATGTTTTCTATGGTACTGCTAAATAAGGGAGTCAGTAGTTTGCTTTGTTAACCTTTACTGGAAATTTCCCTGGACCATATTTAAAAATATATATAATAATACAGTATATAATAAAATCCTATGTTGTAGACCCTTTATTTGGCTGCCTATTGCTTTTCAGGCCTTTTGGTGTTTGAAATGCACAAGCTTGCATAAATAATTTTATGGTATTATATGAGTAACATGCAAAAAACCTGAAAAGATTCCTTCTTTTGTTTGCTCATGTGCTTGAGGGGAGGAGGTGGGTGCACGAAATATAATCCTGCTGGTGCAACTCATAACTGATACAGTTAGAAGACTCGATATAACTGATATAAATGATACTGTTAGATCACTAGATACTACTGATATTACTGATACAGTTAGATGACTTAATCTATCCTGTTGTGAATCTATTTATTGTAAATGAATTCCCATTATATTGCAGGTCTAAACACCATAGCAGGTGGTGTAGGATAACTAAATAAGTTAGCTAACCCAGAACGTTTAAGTACTAGAAGCTTCAGTACAAAACTCTATGAACACCTTGGTAATACTTATAAGTGGCAAGTGGGCAATGAATGCATGTTTACAGTCCGGAAAATTACGTCTGACTATTATTATTATTATTAAATTAGATAAATCGAAAAGTTTTAACCTAACTAGCCTGTTTAAATTCCAGTTTTGTTTGCTATATTTGTTTTCTGAATATTTTTCGTAGTGTTTAGTTAGTAACAAAATCGCCCAATAGCATCCGCTGACAGAAATGGCCAAGAGCCCGCCCCCAAACTGTCAGAACCACCCTGAGCCCGCCCTCAAACTGTCAGAACCACCCTGAGCATGGCCCCAAACTGTCAGAACCATTCCCATATCCACACTCGAGCGCAGCGCAGACAATGGTACATGACATGTTGCGTGAGGACAATGTTCAAATCGAAAAGAAAAAAACTTTTTGAGAATGAAAAAGAGTTTGAGTTCATTATTAAGGATGTGCGTTTCTTCTTTCTGTTTCACATCTGCGTTTGCAAGTGGGATCTTTACATGTGCAAAATGCTAAAACCCGCAAGTTTATATTTTTCATTAAGTTTTGCCCCCTCTAATTTTGACAATACAGTGACTCCATAGTCCAATGATGAGGAGAAGTGCGGCCTAGTGAGGTGAGAACCCCCTTTTTATCTCTCTCGGTTTGCTTTTCTCACCCCTTCAACCCTCTGTCTCCCCGATTAAGTACAGACACAGACTGCTTGGTACTGTACATTTTTGCAGCAGGTTGTGTGTGTGTATGTGTGTGTATGTGTGTGTGTGTGTGCACTCACCCATATAGCTCTTCATCTTCAGTACTTGGCCGCAGCAGAATTTTGGGTGTTTTCATGGCTGCTACTGGAAGAGAAACATCGTAGCCCCATTAACTGCAGTTTGACAGACGTCTCCAGCTTCTCCCAGGAGCCCTGAGAGAAGCTACAGCGTCTAGTAAACTGTAAACAAGCTGGACACAGATGCACCGCCCATATAAGGCATGGCGGCGCGTCTGCACCGCGAGCGCTGACAGCAGCGCGAGTGCACATCTCTACCCGGAGGCTCCTTGGGTTGCGAGTCTCCTCGCGTGTCCTGCTCCGCAGATGCTCCTCCTGCCAGCCTGTGAGGGGAGGACACAGGGGCCATCTTGCTCCCTCTGCTTGGAGGCTCCTCCCTGAAACCGTGAGAAGCACCAGATGTTCAGGAGACCTCGTGCCGCTCCAGGGGGGCTCCTGAAGCAGCCGGGCCAATAGACATGCGGCGCTTCATTCATGCTCCAGACTGGGCCGAGCCTGGTGTCTGCTTTACAGCTCTAGGGCCGTTACTATGAGTCGGCAGTGTCAGCCTTGCAGCACGGGGAGTATACTCGCCATCATCCATTCAGGCTCTCATCACCTGGATTTTTATTGGCCTGTTTAATTTCTAATGTAACGCCGTGAGGACGTTCTGCACACCGTCTGTGTCGCTGGGCGAGACAGGACCGTGTCTCTGTCTCTGATTGGCTATAACAGCTGTGACCTTGGTGGACCTGAGCGTGTTTTCGCTCTGCGGCAGCCGTGAGCGTGAGCGGTTCTGAGACCCGGGTCTGTGAGCAAAGCAGGACACCTAGCTGAACCCACACACCTGGTGCTGTCTCGCGGCACCTCGTTGGACGAATGAGAGGACAGGTCGGACTGGCGCGACCGCTGGTCGTCCTGCGGAGAGTAGGAGTGGCATGACTCCATCTCGGAGATATCTGAAACAAGAGGTAGACGGAAGAGGAGTGAGTGTGCCGGGCAGAACCGCTCCAAACAGCTCCAAAACCCCTCCACCGGACGACACCCAGGGGTCGGCGTAAATGCACCCACAACCACACGCAGCTCTCGGTGTTACCGCCGGCGATGCGTTAATGTGCGGAGAACCAGCTCCTCATGACACTCAGAGCAGAAACGGGGGAGAGGTGTGAGTGTGTCAGCTTGGGCGACGGGAGTCATGGAAAGCAAAGTCAATTTCTAGCAGTATCGAATTACAGATGCTTAGAGCAGTGTTACAGTAAGGCAGAACAGAGAAGTGTGTGTGTGTGTGTGTGTGTGTGAGAGGGAAAGAGAAGTGTAGGACAGAGTCTAATGAAACAGAACACCCTTGATACAGGTGTGAGACAGACAGATAGACAGACAGATAAACAGACAGACATGAACAGTGAACTGTCTTGGACAGCAGTGCCATTAGCAGAAACCTGTTTGCACCAGGCAAACACCAAAACAAACTTTCACATTCACATTTCAGCTCTACATTTTCCCAGGGTAGTTCACCAAAGTGCAGTTAATCTGAGCAGCAGGGTTAGTGCCACCAACACAGAGCAGCTACGCAGACCAGGGGGGTTAGTGCAAAATGCAGCGACGGTGGGCAAAGAGAGAAGGAAAGGGAGAGATAGGTGTGGGGAGAGCAGGAGAGAGAGAGGGAGGGAGAGAGGGAAAGAAGGAGGGAGAGAGGGAGATAGAGAGAGAGAGAAGGAAGGATAGAGAGAGAGAGAGAGGGAGAGAGGGAGGGAGTTACTGTGTGCTTGGGGGCTGCTGGTGAAGCTAAGTGCATGTCCACTGCCTTAAGAATTCCACAGCTTTCCACAGCGGTGGCCAGTGCAGCATGCCTAGAACACACTGTTATGTAGCACACACACACACACACACACACACACAACCACACACACACACACACACACACCACACGCACACACAAGCCAAGTGTAACAGTGCAACTTTAAGTAGAGTGCTGAACAGAGACAGGACTTGGGCCACTAGTGTAAACAGGTAAATAAATAACTGCAGGAATGTCTGAGCATCCCAGAGTTGATGCTTCTGGTTTGATGTGATGAATGTGAATGTGTGTACTGAAGGCCTAAAGGGGACCTGAGTACTGAAGGCCTAAAGGGGACCTGAGTACTGAAGGCCTAAAGGGGACCTGAGATTGTCCTTTTTGTCTGAGGTCTGTAGGAACGAGTGTTCGCATCTGTTGGGTGAAGATGGAATTACAGCCTGTCAGACACTCGAGAGAGAGCAACACCACCGAGAGGCAGGAGGTGTGGCCACAGACACAGACCCTCCACACCGCACAGTCGACTAACAAACAAACCTCCTGTGACTCCGCCCCTGCTTCTGTGACTCCGCCCTCTGTTTACATCACTCTGCTACTGTACGATTAACAAACAGACGCACACGCACACACACTCTTTACAGAGACAGATATTGAGCACTGAGAGAGCTATACACACTTATAGCACAAGGGCTGGACCCAAATATTCTACTGTTTCGTTATTCGTTCGTTGGGTAGGTATTTGGTTTTTTAAATTTTGGCATTGGGATGTTTGTGGGGAAAGAGAGGCCTAACTGTCGGCGTTCAGCGAGGGTGAACCGTTAAATACATGCTGTCAGCGCCTTTTTGGGCTGTGATTATATTCTGGGGTTTTTACTCCCCAGGGGTTTGAGGTCGGCCACAAAACGTTACTCCTTTAGAATGGCCAGAGCAGGGAGGAGAAGGGAGGAGCAGGGAGGAGCCTCAGTCCAGGGTTACACGTTTAAACGTCTCACGTTTGTTGGAGCTCATTTGCTGTTTTTGTGTTTCACAGTGTCTCAGATTCTTGGGTAACACACTAATGCTACAAAAAACTCCAAAACTATAGTCGTGACAACATACACTAATCTTTAACATTTGTGGTGTTGATCTCAGATAACAACAAAGAAATACTCAGTAGTGCCAAAGGTCTGAAGTTCACACACACACACACACACACAGGTCAGGGTTAAACCCTGAAATCTTTCATCATCTCAGAAAGCAGTTTCACAATTAGAATCAAAGGAGAGTTAGACCACTGACCACAGCACTGATACTGCAGCTGCACATTTGAGTCACATTTCACCACAAAACCAAGACAGTGGATTTCTACACCAGCTAAAGGCAAACACACACACACACACACTCTGGTCCACAATCAAGCGCGACACATGGCACTGTTTGCTGGGAGTGTCTGAGAGTTCGCCACATGCTGGAGAAGACAGTCCCACATCCCACCGACAGGACACCCTGAAGCTATTCTGAGATTTACTGTGTTTGCTTACACTCCAGACGCATTAGCCTTGTCCTTTTGTATTTCACACTGGTGTCCGCTGGACGTTAAACCAAAGTTTGGTACAGAATGAATGAGCATGCTGAGGAGAGATGAGGGAGGGTGCGTAGGAGAGCTCCGCCATCTGAACCAAATGCGGGCAGCAGCATATGTGTAAGGGATATACGCGCTGCCTGAAAGATGGTGGCCTGCACCTGAAGCGCTGTAAGGACAACTTCACTTCCTTCATTAAGCATCAGTCTAGAACCAGAAATAAGTCACCACACAGAATTAAGAATGAATAAAATCGTTTATTGATTACGGAGAGTATTTGAAATCGAAAGTTAGCAAAAATATATAAGCGCACAAGAGTGAAAGGGTCCAAGTACACGGGGGTCAAAGGTCCTGGCCGTGCTGAGGCACAGACGGCTTAACACCACTTAAAAGGCAACTGACAGTGTCTCTGATGTCCTTCAGCTAAAAGTACGACAAATTATCTGTAAAAAAAGAACAGAGATAGAATTGCGCTTGTAGAACAGATAGCTGCGTTTCCTCAGCTCACCGGCATCAACCTACTCGACTGCATCCAAATATTTCCTGTGTGATGTTCCGATCTTACTTGGAGCAAAGCAAGAGCTTCTTAAAACAGCGTAACAACAGAATGTTGCTGATCCGCATCACCAGAATGACGGGACGATGCCGTTGCGGCCTACGGCAGATTTTAACATCTCCACACGAGTGGAAGAACTGATGGACATAAACTATAGCTGCAGTGATGTGTCACTGAAGCGTAATATGAGTCTGACTGCGCCAGAGTCCATTTAAAGGCACCGTTCAGTTACAACGTTCCTGCTCACGTCTGGTCAATGTACCTGTGATAATATCAGCCACATTCATCTGATCCAGTTAACAACAGTTGCTTTAGAGCCAGCAGGGCCAGTACTGACCACATGGTGGCGCACTGAACGCTGAGCCCACTGTGCTTACACAGGTAGGAGTGCTGATCTGGGATCAGCTCTCTCCACTGTCCTCAAACGCAGGTTCGGGTGTGTTGGAACACATTTCCACAAGGCAGAGGATCACGAGCAGCAGAGTGGAACCTCCCCGCTCTACAAAGGCAAAAACTGATCCCAAATCAGCACTTTCAAAATAACACCACCAGACCCTACGCAATGGAGATGACAGTCACGGTAACCAAGCCGGCACCTTTTAAAAGTCAGCTGTCCCCAAAGGTGTGGCGTGCCGCTGCCGCTGGAGAGCGCGGGAACTCACCGTCAGGCTCGGAGTCGCTGTCAGCCAGGGCGGGGATGCGCACCAGGATTTGGCGGTGATCGCGCTGCACCACCAGCTGCAGTTTGCCGCGTGACTTCTCGATCAGCTTCCCGGCGTCACTAAGGGACAGGTTCTCCGTCACCGTCCCGTTGATCTGGCAAACGGAAAACAAAAGGAGTCGGTGCTGGACGGAGCGCCGGGCTGGTGGTGCCACAGGAGGTCTGGGGGAGAGCTGGTGCCCAAACCATGCGGCGGATACAGGAAGTGGTGTGGTGTCAGATCAGCTCCTGCACGTGCAGGTCGGACAGGCACCTTGAGGATGATGTCGCCCTCCTGCAGGTTTCCGTCTCGGGCCGCCAGACCTGTGCTGGTCATCTCTTTGATGAAGATCTGGCTACCCAGGCGAAGGCCGTACTCTGGAACGAACCGTCAGAAAGAAAAACTACTCAACTACTAACTCCGGTTAACATAAACCTGACAGACGCACCAACCACAGACACCCCAATGACAGACACCCCAACCACAGTCACCCCAATGACAGACACCCCAACCACAGTCACCCCAACCACAGTCAGCCCAATGACAGACGCCCCAATGACAGACGCCCCAACCACAGTCACCCCAACGACAGACGCCCCAACCACAGTCACCCCAACCACAGACACCCCAACCAGACATCCCAAACACGGACACCCAAACCACACACACCCCAACCACAGACACCCCAACCAGACATCCCAAACACAGACACCCAAACCACACACACCCCAACCAGAGACACAACCACAGCCACACGCACCACATCGGTGTTTCACCACCAACACAAACAAGACTAGCGTGTGTTAATGTTCTTTACAGGTGTTTTCAGGTGTTAATGTTCTTTACAGGTGTTTTCAGGTGTTAATGTTCTTTACAGGTGTTTTCAGGTGTTAATGTTCTTTACAGGTGTTTTCAGGTGTTAATGTTCTTTACAGGTGTTTTCAGGTGTTAATGTTCTTTACAGGTGTTTTCAGGTGTTAATGTTCTTTACAGGACTCTAGGACCACTACACACTCTCACTACACACACACAACACCTACATTGACATTCATTTGATTTGGAATAGTGAACTGTAGGTATTTGTAACACATGGATGTATACCAGTTTCTATTAAATGTGTACACCTTGTAAATATCAGAATTGGTCAGATTAAAGATTCTTTCCACCCATTTACAATATTCTTTCGTAACATTTTTCGTAACGTATTTGTCTAAAGCTAAAAGAAAAACAATGAATACATGAATGAGCGTGAATGAGGCAGAGCACACGGCCAAGTGAGGAGGCACAAGGAGGAGGGGAGGAGGAGAGGAGTAGTGAGGGGAGAGAAGGAGGAGGGGAGGGGAGGAGCAGTGAGGGGAGGGGAGGAGGAGAGGAGTAGTGAGGGGAGAGAAGGAGGAGGGGAGGGGAGGAGCAGTGAGGGGAGGAGGAGAGGAGTAGTGAGGGGAGAGAAGGAGGAGGGGAGGGGAGGAGTAGTGAGGGGAGAGAAGGAGGAGGGGAGGGGAGGAGCAGTGAGGGGAGGGGAGGAGGAGGAGACAAGGCGTCCTGCACACATTCACAAGACACCCTGGCAATCGCCTGGCGGAGCGGCCATAAATAAATCAGGCTAAAATAAATCAGGTTAAGTCTTGCCAGCAGAGAGAAAATAACCGCCCACATACAGGAGAAAGGGAGCAAGACTGAGGGAAAGAGGAGAGAAGGAGAGAGAGAGAGAGAAGGAAGGGGAGAGAATGAGACAGACCTAATTATAAACACTTAGCCCAAATGCTTTTTAATGCTGAGCCTATATGGATACACACATTACATTACATCCAAACATCTGATCTTATCTACTACCTCAAATAAATCACACAGGGAGCTTCCTGAATCACTGAGAAAACTAGTGGCGTTGGCCATTATCGCCCATAAATAAGCGCTTCCATGCAGACACGTTAAGATCTGATAAAAATATATGTGGAACCTTGTTAAACTTAGACCACAGGCACCCAGCAAAGTGCAGTCCAACCCCACAGCGAGCTCCTCAAAATGCCGCTGACTCTACTCCATCAACCTGAGACTCAGACTCAGCAACACTGCTGCACAACTCAACCGGGGCAGCAGAAGCGCTCACGGCTGATCCACCTCGCCCGCTAGGCGCCCGCCGGACTCAAACGCCCGCTCAGATCTTCCCAGGCCGAGGTCTCCATCTCACCTTCGTTGGGCCTGTTCTTCACCAGCATCACGTTGATGGGCGCCTGCAGAGGTTCGGCGTGGCCCTGATCTCTCCGGCGCCCCCTGCTGGGCGATGGCGAGCGCTCCTTCAGACGGTCCCGGCTGTGGCCGCGCACCAGCCTGTCGTCTGGGCGTGGCTCGTACCGCCTGGAGTCGAAGCCGGGCGCCGGGTCCCTGCCGTAACTGCTGGCGGGGCTCCCACTACCCCCGCCGCGGCCCCCGCTCTGCTGCCGGTGGTAGCGTCTCTCCGGGCTGGCTCCGCGCTCCAGGCTCCGCCCACGACTGCCGTCCCGCCGGTAGCCCGTCTCCGGGCTGGGCGACCTCTCCACGCTGCGGCCTGGTTCGTAGTCCTGGCGCCGGTGGTCCGGCTCCGGGTAGCCCAGTCGCCCCTTGTCCAGGCTGCGGTCTCGTTCTCGAGGGTAGCCCAGGCCGCCGTTGCCCCGGGGGTAGTCCGAGTCGGGGTCGCTGTTCAGGCTGCGGTTGTCCTCGGGGTAGTAGCTGGACAGGTTGTAGTGGCGGCTGTCCTTGTCCGGGGTCGGTGGACGCTTCAGCACCGCCATCTTACGGGCTCTCTTCACTGTCTGTACGGAGGGAGGGACGCAACACAACCTCTACGATTTATTACTGCTTATCTTATAAATCACTTACTTGCTACTTTTCTGGAGACATTTACACAGAACGAAAAATATCCCAAACGTAAACAGATCTTCATAGAGTGCATGTTACATCTGGGCACTGCGTTTATGTAAATTCACATGGGAGGTGTAACATGTCTGCAGATTTACAGCCTGTTAAGCTAAAAGTGACAGGAACCACAGGGAGTGCAGACACGGGGGAGGGCGATGGGGTGGCAGACGGGCGTCCCGCAGGAGTCACACAGGTGTCCCGCAGGAGTCACACAGGTGTCCCGCAGGAGTCACACAGGTGTCCCGCAAGAGTCCCGCAGGAGTCCCGTAGGCCAGAGCAAAACACCACTTACTATTTTCGCCACTTTCCCGCATTTTCGAAGCTGCTGCACGGCAAACGAATGAGGCACGTTCTCCATGGAGACGGTGTTGACCTGTATGACCCGGTCACTCTCACTGCCAAACAGAACAGGACGGCACAGTCGAATGGGTTGGGGGGAACTGGACGCTTCAAAAGCCACATGACACAATATCCAAACCTTAGACCTTATATTAGTCCTTAGATCTCTTTTATAAAATGAAATTGAATCACTGGAAAGAAAAACTGGCACAGAAGCAAGTTGCAAGAACATTTTTATAACATTCGTGTTTGTGAGCGAGTGGTCTGGTGTTGAAGTGAAACTCTGAGCACTCGTGTCTGTGTTAGAGGAGAGAGGGGAACGAAGGCGTACAACAGCAGGCCATCGGCGGGACCGCCCTGCAGGACGTCAGACACGATGATGGACGTCTCGCCGCTATCCACGTTAGGGTTGTCCCTGCCCCCGGATACGGCTATTCCAAAGCCCATCTTAGCATCCTGAGAGAGAGGGAGAGAGACAGAAAGAGAGAGAGAGAGAGAGAGAGAGAGAGAGAGAGAGAAGCTTGAACAATGACTTGGTCTCCCAGCTCGTCCAGTGCTTGTCGTCTTGATGAGATCATAGATCACAGGTAGCAGGAACAGAGACAGCGATGAGATTCGGAAGAACAGGAATGGTGAGTGTATGGCACTGAGACAGGGAGTAGGGAGGCAGGGAGACAGGGAGACAGTGAGGCAGGGAGACAGGTACATGAGGAGACATGTACACTCTCGAGACACTACACAATGGCAGTATAACCCCCTGTAGGCCCGCATGGCGTGGGTGTCCCGGGCCGGTGCTGGACGGCTCTGTTCTGCCTCTCTGCCCCCAGCCTCTGCCCTGATGTGAGACTTGCCCCTGAGCCTCCGAGCACCCGGGCTGGGCACACGCAGCATAATCACAGCCTATTACCAGCTCACCGCAAGCCGAGCCTAATCTTCCCAAGCCTGATTACACGACAGCGAGATAGTGAAACTGGGAGGGGACGCAGCTGTGGACAGAGCTGCAGGAAGATCCCGCCCCTCTACAGCAGGGGTCACATGACCACACCCTGTCCCCCTTGGGGCTCCAGACACGAGGTTGTGCCGTGCTGGTTCCCGTGAGCCCGACTGCCCTGCTGGGCATTGCCACCACGCCCCTGAGTAGGCCCATTTGACCTATGACCTGGTAAGGCGACACCATGTTGATTCAAAACATTTTCATTGCCCAATGAAACCAAAGCCGCCGCGTAAACTGGTTTTGGAGAAGACGAACGGCCTCCTGGCACTGCGATCAGCACGAGCTGTTAATTAGGCGGGTAAACAGCGGTGGGATAAAAGCAGCTCTGGGAAAACAGGGTGAGCTTCGTCGGCTCGCTGCAAGTTCCACACCACACCCAGCCTTCAGACCATGGCCTCTCTCCAGAGTGATCTTCACGCTCCGCACACAGGAGCCCTGCCATCACCCGGCACTCCCACCGCACATGTCAGCACACCGAGCTATTTCCTGGATATGTTAGGCATCAAGATGGCAGGAGATGGGATGTGCATGCCTGTGTGTGTGTGTGTGTGTGTGTGTGAATAGCTCTAGACTGCTCTGTGATTTCTCATGTTGAAGATGAGAGAGAGTCTTTCCTGTGTGGCAAGGGGAGAGATGAATGTGTCTCATTTTCTTAAGGGGAAGTGAGAGAGAGAGAGCACGGGGAGGGGGGTGTCTCTTTCCTGCATGCCTGCCAGCCTCAATGTTAAGACACCAGCAATAGGGTGAACGGTCCCCATGTCCCCATGTCCCCATGTTCAGGACAGCCACTACGTTCAAACTGCATCTTTCCGTGTGTTTGTTTGGAGCAGGGAAGGTTGGAGCTATGAAGAGAGTTGTGTCCGGCGTGGATCAGAGATCTGTTCCAGGTTTGCTGCCCAGCTTGTGCTAAGGTTGGGCGGCTGGTGTGTGTGTGTGTGTGCGTGTGTGTGTGTGTTCGGGAAACACGGCCTCTCCCTGAGTGTAAACAGCTCCGCTGCTCTGCGGCTCCCACATAACTCTCCTTCAGCAGCGTTCACTGCTGCCTCAGCAGAGCGGCGTCTACCTGAGCACACGCTGTTCTGCTCTCAGGCCCTTCAGCCTCCTCAGAGCAGGGCAACCGCAGCGCACAGCCACAGCGGACAGCCACAGCGGACAGCCACAGTTCACAGCCACAGTTCACAGCCACAGTTCACAGCCACCAACCACAGCTCACAGCTCACAGCCACAGCTCAAAGCTCACAGCCACAGCTCACAGCTCACAGCCACAGCTCAAAGCTCACAGCCACCAGCCACAGCTCAAAGCTCACAGACACCAACCACAGCTCACAGCCACAGCTCAAAGCTCACAGCCACCAACCACAGCTCACAGCCACAGCTCAAAGCTCACAGCCACCAACCACAGCTCACAGCCACAGCTCAAAGCTCACAGCCACAGCTCACAGCTACAGCTCACAACTACAGCTCACAGCCACCATCCACAGCTCAAAGCTCACAGCCACAGCTCACAACTACAGCTCACAGCCACAGCTCACAGCCACAGTTCACAGCCACAGTTCTCAAGCACAGTTCGCAACCACAGCTCACAGTGCAGCTCCATAGCCCACATGAACAGGGCCTCCCGACAGGAAGGCCTCCCGACAACTTGGGCCAGATCTAGGTCTTATCTGACCCTTATCACAAGCATAACCACCAAAAAAACAACAACCGACACTCTACGGACGTTATTAAAGCACAGGCACTGATCATGTTAATGGAATTCCTGGAAGTCCTGGAAGAACATAAGATGGTCATGTTACTCCATGCAGCCCACTATTAGGACCCCATTAGCTTTGATTAGGACCCCATTAGCTTTGATTAGGACCCCATTAGCTTTGGTCAGAATATCTCTAGATCGTGCTAATATTGTTACTGTATTTCACATACATGACCTATCGAGACAGGCAGCATAACTAAAGAACCGCAGAAACAATTGAAGCCAGAAGACGAAACGTTGTGTGTGAGACAGGAAGTGGGGACCTACTCGCTGTAGAGTCACAGTGTACTGCTCCCAGACAGTGTCCTCCATTCCTGAGGTCTGCAGGGAGAACAAATCACATAGAAGACGCCGTTAATGAACGATACGCAAAATATATCGGCCACAGGCTCTGAACACAGCTCTGCGTTTCAGTTCTAATTCGAGAGTTTGGAAATCTGTGTGAGGTGAACCTGGAGGAAATCACACTTCTTTTCATACACAGACCACCAATTCTTGGGGGGGAGAGGGGGGGGAGTTATAGGACCAGTAGCTGCTCAGATGTTCCTTGGCAGGCTCAGGGTTGTTGCCGTATTCGTTTATGCCCAAGGGAGCTAACGAAAGGTCCTCTGCACCAGCCCAACCCCACAACAAAAATAAATCAATAAATACAAAAAAAAATCACACACAACCTTCAATGTCCTCAAAATTCCCCTCCTGGCTCATTTTACAGAAACTACACACTACATACAACTTTCTTGCTAAGGTTTGTAGATGAAGTTGGCTGGCCTCACTGGATTATTGTGTGGTTGTAACGGAAGGGTAACCTTGAGAAAAGCTTTTCAATTAGCTACACCACAATCTCCTTCTCACTTGTCTCACTCTCTAACATAAGCTGGCTAAGGTAGCACGCATACTTTCATTGGTCAAATTCCCTGTCATTTTGCTAATAGACTTACATTACAGAAGCCTTTGATATATTCCCAGAAGGGGAATGAGTGTCTGTAGCCATACTAATGAGTTCCACTCTCACAGAAAGAAGGTCCACTCTCACATAAAAATGTGTCTTATAGTTACCAAGAACACGTACAGTAGTGCATGTACATTTCTTTCTATACGAGTTATCTTTTTATTCTTTCCATCCACATTGTTGTTATCCCTATTCTGAAGAGTTAAAGGGTCTGAGAACAAAAAATATTTTCATTACATTTTACTTTCTAACCTTTCTCATAAATGCCATTTTTCTTAGAAATGTAATAAGTAAATCTGGCCTAAATTAAACAGAAGGCTTAATCTGTTGGACATCCGAAAATTAGCCATTGTAATTATCAGTCAAAAATTCTCTAACCCTTACAGATTAGAAACTCGTATAGACAGATGAGAAAAAGATCAGCCTGGCCCTGAGTACTAGTGCGTAGACCAACATGCACAACACAAAGTAGCAGGTCATTCGTACATCTGAGCAGCAAGAGCCCAAACCAGACAACCAGGCCGCCTTATGCTGACTGTGTGACTGCCGATGGCTGCAGTCTGAAGAAGCCCCTGCTCAGACCAGACGTCTGGAAACAAGTGGAACAGCCCGGAACCAAGATGGAGTCTTACGGTCTCTCAGCGCCAAAATGTCCAATCCCCAACCTGCACGGCAGCAAACGGCATCTGAGGCGTCCTCGTTACAACCTCTCTGGCACTTTCTCCATGTGCCACATTTCTTATAGCAATCAACTAATCAACCTTCTGTAAATCAGGTTTTTTTAAAGTTCTATCAATTTGTCCAATTACACTAGTTAACAGTTAACAGCAGGACCAAGGGGAGTGGAGACCACTGGTGGACACTGAAGACTCACGTTCCTGAGGTCAGAAGGTCAGAAGGTCCTGCTTCTAGGTGCAGTGCTACTTATGGTCTCTGCCTGTTATCCCCCGACTATGGAATCAGAAAGGGTGTGATTCTTATATTGGTCAGTCAGCCCTATAGATAGAACAGCCTCAAATTAAGAATGACATTTTGCAGTTAAACTTCAGATTAATTGTTTAATTATAAGTCATGTGAATAATGAGCCACAAATTATACGTATTGCTCAATTATGCACTGTGATATGCTAATCATTTAAATCATAACAAATAATGTTTAGAATACTTTACTGATTGTAACAGTTAAGTCATTTATTGTATAAATAATTGAGTTACATAATTTATCTAATATTACTGATTGCTCTTGCAAGACTGGAGTAATACAGTAACACAGTACTACAGTACCACAACACTACAGCACCCACAGTACCACAGCACATTACTACAGTACTACAGTACCACAACACTACAGCACCCACAGTACCACAGCACATTACTACAGTACCACAACACTACAGCACCCACAGTACCACAGCACATTACTACAGTACCCACAGTACCACAACACTACAGCACCCACAGTACCACAGCACATTACTACAGTACTACAGTACCACAACACTACAGCACCCACAGTACCACAGCACATTACTACAGCACCCACAGTACCACAGCACATTACTACAGTACTATAGTACCACAACACTACAGCACCCACCGTACCACAGCACCATTACTACAGTACCACAACACTACAGCACCCACAGTACCACAGCACATTACTACAGTACTACAGCACATTACTACAGTACTACAGTACCACAACACTACAGCACCCACAGTACCACAGCACATTACTACAGTACTACAGTACCACAACAATACAGCACCACAGCACATTACTACAGTACTACAGTACCACAACACTACAGCACCCACAGTACCACAGCACATTACTACAGTACTCCACAGGACCCCAGTACTATAGTACCACAGGACCCCAGTACCACAGGACCCCAGAACCACAGTACTATAGTACCACAGGACCCCAGTACCACAGGACCCCAGTACTATAGTACCACAGTTCCACAGTATATCTGCTTCATCTCATGGGTATTCAGGGATTCTTTCCTTTGTACATGAGTCCGCAGAAGGAGCTGATGCAGAGGGCTGATATGGCAGGTTCTTCCACATCAACTCAAGCCTCCTGTGCTCCCTGGGAACAAGCCTAGAGTTTCTCTCAAACCAGAAACCACACACACACACACACACACACACACACAGGCACACTTGCAGATACACACACATACACACACAAAACCCAGCACGAGGACGTCACTGTTCCTAAATAGAGAGACAGGCATCCGGGTCGATAGTGATCATCTTGGAGGCAGTTACAAGCCCAGCATATCCCACAACTTCCTCAGACTCCACAATCAGACCGCAATCAGACCACAATCAGACCGCACACAGACAGACACTGTTACCAGCCCACAGGTCCCTAAGACTCAACAGTCAGACCAACACCATAACTGGTGTACCACTCCTTAAAAGTCCACAAACGTTTGAACTTTTGGCAAACACTGAAACATCTAACTTGGTTCCAGTTTTCAAAATTACCAAGATTAAATCAACCCCTTGTGACCTCAGTGTTGAAGACACATAGTACTATAATACTGGGTTTACTTCAGTACACGCTGGATTACTGACATGTTCTTGAATGATAAGTAGTGTTAATGTAGAATCATGGGGCAGATTGATCAAACCTGAAAGTAACTGTTTTACACCCCACAAAATGTGCCACGCAGTATTTAATTCCTATTCATACAGTTACCGTGGTGATAATTAGCACACTGCTATCAAATTTCTGCTGTGCTAAATTCACCTGTGCCCTAGGGGAAAGCCAATGAAAATCGACATGTAAATGAGCCCATACATATTAAAAAACCCACAAAGAAAGATGAGTGACTAACCACAGTGGTGACTAATCACTTGCCTCACTTTTCCACAGAATACCTCAGAACATGAATGTTTTTTACAACAGAACTCAGACTTCACATAAATGAACTCACTTCCTTCTCTCTAGGATGACCACCTACGCCCAACAGAGCAGAGCCATGTTATTGGCCGACCTGTGTGTCTGTCTTCTCACTTCAGCCCGCCTTGCTTCCTCTCTCGGCCATTTGCCCATTTTCCTTGGTGTGCAGATTTATTCGGAGGATTCTGCCTAAAGACATTTGCCCTCCAAAATCTTTGAAGATACTCCATTACTCTGTGTATGTGTGTGTAATCTGCTCATGTGTAATCACACTGAATTCCTTGAACAGTGCTCAGAACAGCACATGACTCACAGAGACAGGTTGACAGAGCAACACACACACAGACACACACACAGACACAGACAAACACACACACACATGTCCTTTCTACTAAAAATGTTAGATAAATAAAATGATGGGTTGACAGAGACAGAGAAAGTGAGAGAGAGAGAGAGAGAGAGGGAGGGAGAGGGAGGGAGAGGGAGAGGGAGAGGGAGAGAGGGAGAGAGAGAGAGAGGAGAAATGCGGCATCACTCACTGCTGTAATGTGAGTAGCTTTGCTGTTGGTGTATAAGAGAAGTCTCCTCACGGTTCCACACCCTGTGTTTGTGTATGTGTGTGTGTATATATATATGTGTTTGTGTGTGTGTATATATATATATGTGTGTGTGTGTGTGTGTGTTGGGGGGTGGCTGGGGTGTCAAAGCACATGACATCCATGTGATGCCAGAAAGCTGTCTCTCCTGGAGACCGGGACACTGAGTTTATTTTATTTCTTGCCAATATTTTTTTTCTCTGCAGTTTTCATGCTGTTCAAAGTTGACATACAGACAGAGGGAGGTATGAATCTCTTCACACAAGTGCAGTCGTGTACAATCCCCAGTAAACCACACACACATCCCCTCACACACACGGAACAGGGCCACTCTGCCAATAACCTACATTTCTGTGTCTCCATCTGCAAATATTCTATATTAACCATTTTTGTGTAAATTAAATTACAAACAAGCAACAAGCCATAAACTCATCAGATTAAAGAATTAGCGATGAACTGCACTCATCCATAATCTTATAACCCTAATCATTAGGGAAGCATTAATCTGATGAAAGGCACATGCGTCCTGATCTCCAAGGATGGTCATGACTGAGCTGTTTA